>OZ024855.1:41650401-41715401 GCA_964017155.1 Oasisia sp. SBJ-2009
TGATGCGTATTTGTTTGATGTGATGTTTCTCAGATTAACTGCAACACGGACACATAATGTTGACATTTATGTTCATGCATTCTATTGTGTATTATATTGGGATTGTGTTTGCATGGTTCTAGGTACACACCAGTTTACTACTGTTCAACTACGATGAAAACTTATCTATCTTGTATACTCTGTGGCATTTCTAGGCGAGACCGGGATGTTTGTGTATCGTGTGACATCTGACAAAACCGCTGTCAACTACGAAAAGAAATGCCAAGATTGGTATTTCAACAAGAACCCTTCGTACCTGATTGACCAAATGCGCACCACAACCTTACCATGTCCCTGTGACGAACGATTGGCACGACATGACAGACGCTGGCAGAAAGATACAGACATACCTTCATCGTCAGACATGACCTGCTACTATCAAAGGAATACGCGTTTGACAACAGCCACTCAGGTATATGTAAATTTGATTGAAAATGACTAGGTTGGAACATTGCATCCGAGAATTCTTTGAAATGAACAGGGTCGACATTAAATTGAACTATTTCTAAATATATTTACGAATTTATTTAAATATGTCTAGATTTATCCTTGTATGTAATGATATACACATATTGTCATAATATAACTGAAAGTAATTATCTTGCATATCATTTAATATTATCTATGTATGTATACATATGTGTTATCACACAGTATTTGCTAATTGCTTGTGCACGTGTGTGATACACGACGACTACATTAATTTAGCATAAAATAGATACAACCACGTTTAGTAATTTAATGGCTAACACATTTCGTTGTGTCATTATTTCTTCTCTTACAGTACTGTTGTTACGACGGAATGAGTTCTCTCGTCATCAGGAAAGACGGAACTGCAGGCCACATGTTCGCCTACCATCCTAAGTTGTTCGAGAAAATGCATGAGGAATTTGATATGGAACCAAAGAAGTGGTGCTGTAACTACACTGACAATTGTCACATATATATAGACGCAAGGCCAATCGACAACTGCAATAACTACGTTGCTCCTTCTATTGGTGAATATTTTTGTTACAATGCTGACGAGGAAAGTTGTATTTAAAAATATGATCAACCTTGTTTAAGTTAGAGTAATAATGTGTGCATAACAAAAACACATTTGACCTTTCGAGATGCCTTGGTGCGATTCACGAATTCGTCGCAAAGCGTCGTATCGCATCTTTGGAGGCATCACAATTTGAAGTTTATATGTGACAACACCATAATTCAATGAGAGTAGCGCTCTCTCGAGGTAGTAGTTTCCCACAGAGTGTGGAACAGCACTTTCATGACTAGGCCATCCATTCGCTATTAAATCTGTGATTGATTTCATTACAGGTTATGTCGAGGTTTCGACTCTGATCTCGGTAAGAGGGTCTTCCGTCACAGGCCAGTTTAGTTGAACTGCGTCAACAAGAGCTGTTATATCGTCTGACAGCTCGATGTTATCGATTCAAGATTCACGTCCAACCAGCGGCTTTCTGGATAGAGCATCTGCGATCACGAGTTGCTTTCCGGGAACGTATTCAGCAATCGGAATAAATCGCATGGCTCTCATCAACAATCGCTGGCAACGCACCGGTGCGTCATCTATGTGTTTCGTGTTCATAAGCGGTCGATGGTCGGTAAGTAATTTGAATTCCTTCAACCCAACGAGATATCTTCGGAATTTCTCGCACGCCCAGACACCAGCAAGCATCTCCTTTTCAATTTGGACGTACCGTTGTTCCGCGGTCGTCAGCGTTCTCGACGCGAAGGCGATTGGCTTAAGGATTCCATCGGTAGATTGCATCAGCACAGCACCGATTCCGTAACTGCTTGCATCCGCACTCACTACCGTCGGTTTGGTTAAGTCGTAGTATGACAACTTCGGTGTAGTCGTAAACAGTTCTTTCGTCTTATTAAACGAAGCTTGTTGTGCCTTGTCCCACGACCAGATGAGTAGTGTCGACATGTTGCATTGGAATATCTCGGGGGCGGAGGAAATTCCAAATGGCAGTCAGCAAAATGCATAACGTCCAACATTAATGGTTGTATAAAGGTAGTCAGTAATTAGCTGTCTTCGTCGATCGGGATTTGCCAAAACCCGCTTGCGGCATCTACAGTCGAGAACACTTTCGACTTGGCAAGTTTAGGCGCTATGTCTTCCAGCGAAGGAAGCATATGGTGTTTACGTCGACTACTGTATTCAGTTGCTTCATGCAAGTCGACGCAGATACGCACAGCTCCGGTTTTCGTGATGACCGGAATCATCGCAGCGCACCATTCCGTTGGTCCTGTCACATATCTGATCACGCGTGTCTCAACCATGTTATTTGAGTTCTGATTTAACAGCGTCCATCAGAGGGAAAGGTACATGTCTCGTAGTTGTTGACCTTCAGCCCCGGCTTTCAGCTTTATTGTGACAGGTTCGGTCTTCACGAGGCCAATTCTAGCATAATCATCACCCGATGCGTCTACTTGCTCCAGACGACACACAAGATCCATGTCTCCAGCGACGTCTTGTGACAGCAGGTTGGTAATTTTCTCCCCTTCAATGACGATCACGTTGAAGCGATCAACCGTGTTCCTATGCTTCGTGACTGCCATGAACTGACCAAACGCCTTTAGCTGTCACAAACACTGTTGAGACGGACGGCTGTTGGTTCTAGTCTCGGTTTGTCTTTCATTGCCAACCATGTTTTCTTTGTTGTTATTGTGACGTCAGCGCCGGTGTCAATTTTGAAACGAAGTCGCACCCGCTTCACTTTCAGAATCACGAACCAAGCGTCTGTCTTCTCTGTGCAGTCAACTACACTGATGAACGCAGTCGATTGACCACTTTCGACCTGTGGTTTGGTTCGGTCACTTTCGATGTCAACGACAAACGGTCCTGTTCCGTCACTTTCGGCTCTGCTACGATATGGTTTTGTCCCTTCACGTTCGACTTTATACGCTTTATGGCGTTCAAAATTCACAGAGTTACAAACAGAAGCAAAATGTCCTTTTGCATTGCATTTATTGCACCTCTGTCCCAGCGCAGGGCAACTCGCTCGCGCAAATGTTCTGCGTAACCACAGCGTTAACACTTTCTAGTCAGGCGGTCCCTTGACATCGAGTAACGTAGTCTCGCTTAACCGACTGTCGGTCGGCTGCGGAACTACGCCGAGAAGACAGTCTGGCTACATTAACGGCTTTTGTTTGGGTAGCAGCCGTGATCTATAAAATGCTGCCACCTCACGGACACTGCCGTAATATATATTTTTATAAACAACTGCAAATTTGTATTTCTATTTATTTTGTGTTAATATAAGTTTAATTTTGAATAGTTTTTATAATACAGCATTATTTAATCAAAAGATTTCCTTATTTAATTTGTATGCTATCCGTGTCGGGCTAGACAATGCTGCCACCTCACGGATACTGGTTAATCCAGCCGTAATTCTGATTTTATAAACAACGGTAAATTTGAATTTTTACTTACTTTTGTGTTAACATAAGTTCAATGGTGAATACTTTTCATATGATATTATTATCTTGTAAAACTATATCGTTATTTAAATTTTTATTTCATAGTTGGCCTGAGAGCCAATCAGCGTCTCTACCCTAATCTGGGGTAAGGCTGCCCGGATGTAGAAACTTAAGCCCATATACTGTCCCAGGCGGAGTTGAGGGGGCTTAAAAGTGCTGCCACCTCACGGAATCTGGGTAACCGAGGCTACGAGTAACGGTACTTACTGGCAGTGTGTCTGTCCTTCGGCTTCGTGTATCGACCAGCTGTTTTCGGACTCGGGGATACTCTCGCTTCTGTGACATGTTGATCATATTCAAGCTGTTGCTCTCTCATTTGCAGTTCGACTTGTTCATGCTGTCTTGCAATTGTCATTGACATTGCTTTCTCGAGACTCAGGTCGGTGATTTTTTGTAGTTTTTGTTTCACAGCCTGTCCCCCACTCCCACAACAAACCGGCCCCTTACCATTTGGTTGGTCTGTTCTTTATATTCGCAATGTACGGCAAGTATTTGTAGTTCTCTTGCAAATTCTTCAACGCTTTCATTTGCTAGCTGCTGTCGGCTTTGAAATACACAGCGTTCGTGAATCACATTTCATTGCGGAATAATAAAAAAAAATCCGTTAATTTGCTCACCAGCGTCTCGTATTTGGTGTCTACTTCTGGCGCTTCAATGTGCGAAATATTCTGTTTGCTTGTTGTCCCCCCTCCATTGCATATAATGACGAGTCTCTCTGCACGTCACCTTCTTCTTTGTGGAGCTTTGTTGCGATTCGAAATCTTGCAAATTTATCAAGCCATTCTAGCCATTCGTTCGGCTTGAACGAAAGCGGCGCAGGAGGATTACATCTTGCCATTCTTACTTTTCAGTTGTAGCAGCAATCACGTATCACGACTTATGACACCATGTAACGTTTGTAACGTCAGATAACAGTAAGAATGACTTTATTTCAGGCAAAATACAACATGTCGATTTTGCAGTCCCAGCATGGTTCGTTGCCAGCCCCGTAGCACGAAGTCCAAGAAAACCCGTTAAAGTGTCACACACTGAAATGTTTGTCCCTGTTATTTAGCGATTTCGTGACAGACTCTATGCAGCATATGTGAAAAAGACAGTCCAACATGTCGCATAGTGCGTTTTAGATATGTTTCACATGGCGAAATAATGCCAAACTATATTAAACTGAGGAAAGCGACTAATGTAAACTGCTATCACAATTATTTTATTAGAAGGCTAAGCTAAATAATTTCATTCCCGCCTACGTCTAAAAACCTATCTCTCTGATGCTGCCTATCCTCCTTAGCCTCCTAACTTCTTCATACATCCATTGACTCACGCATTGTTTTCGATTACGAGTTTGCTTAATCCCTTGGTTTTGTTGCGCCACTGAGCTTGATCTTCGAGGATATTGGCGCAAAAGAAGTCATTATTATTATTATTATAAAGTAATACTATTGCTAACCATAATAAAACAATGTGAAATGTACAATACTTCTTGGTGTTTTATTTAGGATGGTTCTATGGCGACCCTCACTTCCACACAGTGGATGGAGTCGATTACACTTTCAATGGTCTTGGCGAATACACGCTTGTTGAAACAACTGACAAAAACTTCACCCTGCAAGGACGCACATCGCGGGTTCATGAATACGACGACATGAAAATGCATGCAACGGTGTTCAGTGCATTTGCCGCACAGGATTCCGACTCGGATACGTTCCAGATAGAAAAGACCTCGTTTGGAAATGGTAAGAACCAATACTACTGAAACTAACATTAACACATCATGTTAACATGGATTAGGAAACAAGCCGAAATGACACGGCCATGCCATGTACAGAATATGAAGGCCTTAGCATTCGGCCAATAATCACCATGTGCCGAGCAATAACACAGCATAGAACAAGTGGTGCAAATGCAGACAATTTAATTATGCTTACGAACAAGCCAAGATGGAGCTTACCAGTGATTATGTGTCTCAACGCTCGGTCACTCTGTATTGAGAAATCTGATGAGTTACTTGCTGTGGTACGTACGAACGACGTTGGTTGCGTATGTGTCACAGAGACCTGGTTTAAGCCGTACATGTCGACGGAATCTGTCGGTTTGGCAGGGTTTTGTTGTGAGAGAAAAGACCGCCTTTAAAAGGTAGGCGGGGGAGTGGCATGTTATGTGGCCGAGACTATTCCGTATGAACGTTTGCACGATCTTGAAGAAGATGGACGCGAAGTCATATGGCTGAAAATTTAATAAAAAAAACTACCAAGAAAGTACTCGTGCATTATGTTAGCATGCATATACCAGCCACCCGGTGCTGAGAATTGGTCCATGCGAGAATACATGATAAACAGTCTGTACACTATTTTGCGTGGCAGCCCAGACTGTGGTGTTATATTAACTGGCGATTTTAATCAATTCAAGGAAACTTTTTTACGTACACATTATGGTTACGAGCAGCTTGTTAAGACTGCCACACGTAATTTAGCAATATTGGACAAAATGTGGTCTAACATGTCACCTGTATATGGCTTCCCGTCAGTGATTGGTGAACTAGGAACATCAGACCACAAGATGGTATTACTTGTCCCAGCGTGGTATTCAACACTCGATACCGAAAGATCCAGAAAATTGTTACCAGGCGCATGGATAAAACTGAAAGAGCATTGTTTACTTCGACCCTGGCACAGATCAGATGGGAGTATTTGTACACACTGCCTACGTGCGAGGCACACTTTACTTTTTTCCAATAAACTGTGGACCATTAATTGGATATAATATGTTGTCCGTTCAAGACTGTAACAAGACACAGCACAGATAAACCATGGGTCACCGATGGCTTTCGCCACCTGATTAGGCAGAGGCAACGTGCACGCATGGTGGGTGACGTGGAACGGGCAAACAGACTCCGTAATCAACTGAATCGCGCAGCGCCGAAATTACGACGTCAATTCTATCAATCCAAAATTGCATCAATAGAAGCAACATCTTCACGGGATTGGTGGAAACATATGAAGACACTCTTGGGTAACTCACCTGGCGGTCAAAATGAGATGTTGGGTTTGGCAAATGCATTTACTGGTGGAGATATGGACACTCTTGTTAACCGTATGAATGCATGCTTCGTGGCGATCAGTGAAGACTTGCCAAAACTACGAGCTACACACCCCATCTTTGACATTAAAGAACCACTGCCAGCTAAATTCACCATTAGCGTGAGTGACACTAAGTTGGCACTTGATAAGATCAAAGTGAATAAAGCTACGGGGCCGGCCAGAATACCCCCATGGGCGTTGAAAGAGTGTTCACACCTTCTTACTGCGCCGGTAACTGCGATTTTTAGTAGTTCTCTTAGAGAAGGTGTACTGCCAAAACTATGGAATACGGCAACTATTATTCCTGTGTCAAAGAAACATCCCCCAGTTACTATTGAAAATGACATAAGACCGATATCATATACACCCATTATAGCAAAGGTGTTTGAATCACTAGTGCTAAAATGGGTCGATTATTATGTTAAACCACAAATTGATGATAAGCAGTATGGAGGAATGGCAGGGACTTGTACCACGGATGCTCTTGTTTAAATGCTCCACAAATGGTATGAAAGCACCGATGTAACGGACAATTTTGTAAGAGTGCTTTTTCTTGATTATAGCAAAGCATTTGATCTGATTAACCACGATATACTTTTAAGCAAAATGACTGGAATGGAAGTACCTGCACATCTGATTCGATGGATGGCTGCGTTCTTACTAGATCGCGAACAGAGAGTGAAAATCGGCGACGCTGTGTCAAAACCAGGGTTTCCCAATGAGGGCGTTCCCCAAGGGACTTTATCAGGGCCAAAACACTTTTTAGTCCATATAAATGATTTGCAAACGCCTTGTCCTATTTATAAATTTGTTGACGACAGCACTATATTTGAAATATGCAACCAAAACATGGTATCTGTTATCCAGGATTATGCTGACCTTGTTGAGCAATGGTCCTGTAATAATGACATGCGTATCAATACGACTAAGACCAAATAGATGGTTATATGTTTCAGAAGAGACAGAACGTTTGTAGATTCTCTGCCATATATTTATATGAATGGAAATTATATTGAAAGAGTGTCTCAAGCAAAGGTTCTCGGTGTAACTATATCATCTGACTTAAGTTGGAATGCACATGTAGATGAAATAATTTCAAAGGCAAGAAAGAGAGTGTACATGATTTATCAACTGAAACGTGCTGGTATCAACCAAAACGATTTGATCAGAATTTATGTATCTGTAATTAGACCTGTAGTCGAATATGCGTGCCCTGTGTGGCATACAAACTTACCTAAATACTTATCGGATAACATAGAAATAATTCCAAAAAGGTGTCTCAAAACTATATTTCCAGGATATCAATACGAAAATATCCGGCAGATGGTAAACCTGCCGACGTTGCACCGCAGACGCGATGAATTGTGTAGAGTGTATTTCGCTAAAATGAAGAGTAATGATCACAAACTGAATGCCTTATTACCAAATGGTCTAAGTGTGCCATATGCCTTGAGGTTGTGTAACAAGTTACCAATCCCAAGGGCAAAAACTAATCGCTACAAAAATTCCTTAATTCCGTGGAGTTTATAGCATTTTCAGATTGGCTAGTAATGGACATGTATTTTAATTTGATTTAATTAATTAATGTATTTATTTATTTTATAACAGTGTTTGTGTAAAGTATATGTTTTAAATTTATTACGTAGGTTTCTAATGATGACTTTACATTTTAACAATATATGCTAACATTGTACATTGATATGATATTGTATGCAATTGTTGATTTTAGTATGAATGTACATGTACAATCCAACTGCAAAGTTGCCACATAATAAATTTATCTTATCTTATCTTATCTTATCTTATCTTATCTTATCTTATCTTATCTTATCTTATCTTATCTTATCTTATCTTATCTTATCTTATCTTATCTTATCTTATCTTATCTTAACACCGTGCAATCATAATTTATGTTTCGGAATATGAGCAGGCTTCTGTACCGGAACTAACTACGTATCTTGATGTCCATGGCATTATCAGGATGGTAATGGATATGTTTTGCATTTTGGTATGCAGGTGTTGCAGTACAGGTACTGCAACAACTCAGGGAGTTTGACGCCCCTGCCATGCAGAGTTGTAAACCACTGCCTTGTGGTACAGGTTCTTGTCAGAACCGACGGCTAAGGGAGCAAACCCTAACTAGAAAACCATGTCACTGTGGCAGCATCAAGGGCGGTTGATGTATGAAACTCCCAACTTCTCTCGACCAGCCACTGCAGGGACAAATAGTTTGCGCCTGTCTTGACATGTTCTTGCCGGTGTGAGACCTCTATTTGTTCCCCGAGAGAGTGTCGCTAGTAACTTGCAAAAGCCAGCGGCATTTCAACACTTTTTGCAAGCAGCTTCCATGAAATGTACAACTATATGAAACTCCATACCGGATCGGCCGTCGCCCGGGTTACCAAGGACCGCGCTGCTCGACCTCATCTTCCGTCGACAGTGAAAAATCAGCTAGGAAGAAGAAGACAAAGACAAAGAAGACAACTACTGACAATTGGACAATGGAACGTCAGGACTCTCCTCGACCGAGAAGGAGCTAACCGACCAGAAAGACGTACAGCACTAGTAGCAATGGAACTTGCCAAATACAACATCGACATAGCCGCCCTATGTGAAACACGGTTCTCAGAGTCTGGTAGTCTCGATGACTTGGAATACTCTTTCTTCTGGAGTGGAAAACCGGAAGGAGAAAGAAGGGAGGCAGGAGTGGGCTTTGCTATCAAGAAGGATATCGTCACAAAGCTGACAGAAATGCCACGGCCAGTAAGTGACAGAATCATGACGATGAGACTACCGCTGAGCAAGGACAACTTTGCTACAATTATCAGCGTGTACGCTCCAACAATGACAAACCCAGATGAAAACAAGGAGGCCTTCTACAACCAGCTGGCAAGTGTGCTCAGTGGCATCCCTCATACAGATAAGCTACTGCTGATAGGAGACTTCAATGCGAGGATAGGAAGAGAAAATGACAAGTGGCCCTTGGTCATGGGCAAACATGGGATTGGGAAATGCAACTCCAATGGCGAGCTTCTACTGGCTCTGTGCTCTGAGTTCGAACTGATAGTGACGAACACCATGTTCAAGCAGAAGGATGAACGCAAGACCACCTCGTTCCAGACATTGGCATATGATCGATTTCATTATCACGAGGTGTCGGGATAAGATGGACATCCACAGTACCCGAGTCATGCGTGGAGCAAACTGCTGGACCGATCACCAGATGCTGAGGTCAAAAGTGGCTTTCAGAATACGACAAAAGCAAGCATAACAGGCAAGGGACAAGTAAGCCGACCAAGCTGAACATTGCAAAACTAAGTACCACCAGCCATAGGGAGAGTTTTGAGCAGGAGATGGACAGTGCTCTCGCCCAATGGGAGGAAAAGGAAAACTCAACACCAGACGAGGAATGGGCTGCTCTGCAGCAGGTCGTGTACAACACAGCCAAGACATATCTTGGCAAGCCCGACAGAAAACACCAGGACTGGTTCGACCCAAATGACCAGGAGCTACAGACTCTTATGAACAGAAGAGACCAAGCCCACCAGAGAGTGTTACAAACCAGGAGCACTAGGTCCACCACTGCAGCATACAAAGATGCCTGCAGATTGCTACAAAAACACACGCGTGCACTGAAGTCAGACTGGTGGGAAAGGAAGGCAGTGGAGCTGCAGAGAGCTGCTGACAGTAACAACATGAAGGGCTTCTACAATGGGCTGAAGGAAGTGTGGGGACCCAAAAAGAAGGGACCTGTTCAACTGAAATCAACAGATGGAATGGAGACCTTCTCTGACAGCAAGAGAGTTGTGGCAAGATGGAGTGAACACTTCCAGAAGCTACTCAACATCCCTGGCGACATAGATCACGAAGCTCTGGACAACATCCCGCAGCGCATTATCAAGACAAGCCTCGATGAGATTCCAACTACGGATGAGATGGCTAGAGCAATCGCCGGCCTGAAAGATGGAAAAGCACCTGGAGGAGATGGAATTCCCGCAGAAGTATGGAAGCACGGAGGAGACAATCTGTTCAGCAGACTGCACCAACTAATCACCAATGCCTGGGAGGTGGGTTCTGTACCACAAGCATGGAAGGATGCCAGCATTGTAACAGCATCTACAAGAAAGGTGATCGAACAGACTGTGGGAACTATAGAGGAATCTCTCTTCTTTCCATAGCGGGCAAGATCTTCGCGAGGATCCTCCTCAACAGACTATCTACCCACATAACACCAGAGGTAGTTCCGGAGACACAATGTGGCTTCAGAGGTAACCGGAGCACCGTGGATATGATATTTTGTCTCCGACAACTACAAGAAAAATGCATTGAACAGGACCGACCACTGTACATGGTATTTGTCGACTTCAGCAAGGCGTTCGATACAGTTGGGAGGACTGGGCTATGGCAGCTACTGAGGAAGTATGGCTGCCCAGAGAAGTTCACAACAATGATCGAGGCACTACATACTGGAATGATGGCGAATGTTAGTGTTGGAGGAGAAGTCTCAGAATCGTTCAGTGTCACAAATGGGGTCAAGCAAGGTTGTGTACTGGCCCCCACGCTCTTCTCCATCTTCCTATCAGCAATGCTCGACGAGGCTTTCCGAGACATGGGGGATGGAGTCTACATACAGTCGAGACAGAACGCTGACCTATTCAACGTCGCACACTTCAGAGCAAAGACCAAGACTACTCGGATACTGATGAGAGAGCTGCTATTCGCAGATGACAGTGCACTGGTTGCACACTCTGCTGAAGAGATGCAGAAAATAGTGGATGCTTTCTCCGATGCGTCAAAGAAGTTCGGCCTGAAGATTAACATCAAGAAGACCGAGGTGCTGTACCAATCCAACTCTACAAGAACCCGAGAGGAGGATATCATGGCTGATGGAAACAAGCTGAACTCTGTTCTAGAATTCACCTACCTCGGAAGCACTATATCAAGTGATGGATGCATTGACGATGAAATACAGAGGAGGATGGCCAAGGCTAGTGCATCTTTCGGCCGACTACGCCAGAGACTCTGGAACAACCACCATGTGTCCATGCGGGTTAAAGGCAAGATATACCGTGCAATCGTGCTGTCCACCCTCCTATACAGAGCTGAGGCCTGGACAGTGTACAGACGACAGGTGAAAAAGCTGCATGCCTTCATGATGCGACATCTGCGTTCGATCATGAGGATAACCTGGATGGACAAAGTGACAAACAAGGAAATACTAGAACGAACAGGGCTGCCATCTATGGAAGATCTTCTGATCAGAAAGAATCTCCGATGGACTGGACACCTTACGAGGATGTCACCAGACAGGCTACCGAAGCAGGTTCTCTACTCGCAACTGTCTTCTGGTCAGAGAAAGAGAGGGCGCCCTCGTCTCCGGTTCAAAGATACCATCAAGAGAAACCTGAAGATGAGAGACATAAAGATCGACTCATGGACATCACTCTCACAGCAGAGAGACAAATGGAGAGCAACAGTCAAGTGATGGAAGCAGTCTTTGTCGCTTCGCGACCGACAGCATGATGATGATGATGAATGGATATGTGTGACTATATGTGTGCGCCGCGGAGCAAGTGTGTACATGCGTGTGTGCTTGCTTTGGAGGTAATCTAAAGAACAAAACAATAACTTAGAAAACAAATATATGATCATAGGCATCATAAACGTAAACATTTATTATTAAAATAGTCCTAAGCTGGTGTGTTCATAATAAGTGCCGCACATGAAATGAACTCACGCCATGCTATTTCTGTACCGGCTGAAATGCTCTGTGTGGTACTATGTTGTAGAATGGACTATCGTCGTGGGGAAAAAAAAAATCTTGCCATCTGTCAATGTCGAATACATCAGTGACAAAATGTCGGTGTTACCCAAATCAGCTACTTCAGTGGAGGTTTCCTTTTCGTCTGGTAAGACTGCAATATATTTGTAACGGTAGTATATATAATTCAGTAGATCATCGTAAATTGTTTCCATTAAACACTCCTACAGTCAGTCTTCATCTGCTTTGTTCCCTTTCTACGGTGGGCAACATATTCGGTAGGGATAAACTGGTCCAGTATGCATACATTCCTGGAGATTACTATCGCGCCTTTCCAGAATGTTTATGCAAGTAAGTGTTAATGTAAGTGTGCCAAGTATTACTAAACAATTATGTTGAAGTTGTGTATGTTATACTACAGCGCATGAATAATATAAATTACGAAATTAATAATTATATAACACATTTAAGCTAATATCACATTGGTTAGCCGTAATAACCATATGTACGACATTACTGAAATTCAACTCAACTAACGATGATACATTGCAATTTGTTTTCTGCGTGTGCCTGAATAATCAGGCCAAGTTGCTTGAACCATCGTCTTGACGATTCACGTATTATGTTGCCGGGTACAGGTTTCACACTGGCCATAAACATGAAGGCTGGTCAGCTTGACATCACCGTTGGAGTGCCGTCTGACTTCAAGAACAAAATACAAGGTTTGATAGGTGTCTTCAATAGCGACCCCTCTGACGATTTGCTACCGGCTGCCGGCTGGAAAACAGTGAATTCAAGGCGGTTAAACGAGCGAGATATATTCTACGAATTTGGAGAAACATGTAAGTATAAAGTAAAACATAATGGCACTGGCATGCAATATATTATATGAATGAAAGTCACGAAGTAGTATCGCGACTGTATGCATATTTGAAGGAACCTGACACCAATGATGTATTCGTCAGTATGTGTCTCTTTCTGTTGCAAAAAAATTACAACTGCGCTACTCACTAGTAGACTGGACTATTGTAATTCCCTTTTGTTCAGACTATTGCCCTTAAGGATATTACAAAATTACAACGTGTTCAGAAATGATTAGCAAGTCTTGTGACTAGGTTATCACGTTTTACTTACTTTCAGTCTGATATCGTATAATCTGTAAGAATTGTACTGTTACAAACCAGGCACTTTAATCTAAGCACCCACCATGCTTACATTGAGTGCTTACTGCTGCAAGAAAACATATCAAACTTCGATCATCTAGTTCTGATTTACCTTTTGTCCCTGGAATAAATACTAATATTGAGATTAGTTTTTTTTGTAGCTGCGCCTAGTCGTTGGAATACGCTTCCTTCTATTGTTAGATAAGATGATAATATTGCCACATTCCTCCATCATTTCAAAACACGTACTTTTATAGCTTAGCCTGGCGTATCAATACATCACAACCGGAATGGGTACTGCCTTGCGATTACTTAAACTGTTTTTATTGAAACACATCTGGGGTTGATTTCCAAGGATATAGGCACGATAGTAGTCGTCGTATTATTACGATTGTTATTAATAGGGACACAAAAACAGCAGTATAATTGCTATATCAGATAAACCGTTGACATCCATCAATGTTCTGGAAGGTACTGAAATTACTTAGAAATATGAAAAATCATTATTTATCTAATTTGTCTACGTAAAAATGTCGTTGCAGGGCGCATTGCGATGGTCGACTCGATCTTCAACAATATACATAACAACTACAGAGAATATGCGTTCTGCAACACACCACATTTCGTGCAGGACGTTCTCGATAACATGAATCGTGAGGAGCGCCGGCACGCAGAGGACATATGTAAAGGCAGCGTTGAATGCATCTTTGATTATGCTGTTACTGGTAGGGATGTTACTTTATGCATAAGCAAATATTATAGAATTTATCATTTGTACAGACTCGTGAAAGTGGTGAATATATATGGCAACTGATAAATCACATTTGGTTTATTATCCACACACACACACACACACACACACACACACACACACACACACACACACACACACACACACACACACACACACACACACACACACACACACACACACACACACACACACACACACACACACACACACACACACACACACACACACACACACACACACACACACACACACACACACACACACACACAAACACACACACACACACACACACACACACACACACACACAATGTTACCGCGATGCTTGGCGAATGCTGTCCATCCGGCTGCGATTCTTCTTTGAATATCCTTGTCTCTGGTGCTATATCTCTATCCCAGGTAGTTATAATTACTCAGAGCAAATACATTTTGTATTTAACGTATTATGCATATCAGTCACATTGCATACAACCTATGGTTAGAATGCAGCCTGTACTTTGGTGATAATACATATCTATTTAGTTTGAAAAGCTGGAAGACGTACGATGATATAAATAATTCGTAAACTATACATAAAATACAGATTCCTATTTAAAACTAATAAGAGATATTTTGATCCTCTTGCATTGCCCAATAGGCATACACCAGTCACTTTATTGTAATTCTTACCTTACAAAAATGAGCTGTTTGGCTAACAATGGACGGTGGGTGATGGGTAATCATATTTCCAGTGATATATTCTGTATCATTTAGTAAAAAGACTGACCAATTTCAATGTACCCGGTAGTTTACATGCAGACGCTTGGTGGCACTGTGGTGCGTGTAGGTGGCATAAAATACTGAAAACGCCACCTAGTGTATACGGGGTGTATTATGGCGACGGACGGTGACTTGAGACAGACCGCGATGGGACTTGATAAGACGCCACCAAATGAAAGGAAATAGGAATATTAATAATTCCTCTGGTACATAATATGTAGTTTGACTTGTGATAATCAGATATTTGTAACTAATTTCACTAATCTCTAAAACTCACGTGATAGTACGTATCCTAGTGTGAGACAGACGTTGATTAAACATCCGCAAAATAATTGGTTATGAGACCGCTGTTCAGACATTAATAAAGAAATATCAATAAATTCACTTTATATATAATTTATCAAACAGGGTATAAAGTAGTTGAGTGTAGAATAAGTGTTATTTATTGATAGGTTATACCCAATATGCCCGTATAAAGCCTCCAGACGAACAGTGATGCAAAAGTTCACCAACACAATAATCATCATCATCATGCTGTCGGTCGCGAAGCGACAAAGACTGCTTCCATCACTTGACTGTTGCTCTCCATTTGTCTCTCTGCTGTGAGAGTGATGTCCATGAGTCGATCTTTATGTCTCTCATCTTCAGGTTTCTCTTGATGGTATCTTTGAACCGGAGACGAGGGCGCCCTCTCTTTCTTTGACCAGAAGACAGTTGAGAGTAGATAACCTGCTTCGGTAGCCTGTCTGGTGACATCCTCATGAGGTGTCCAGTCCACCGGAGATTCTTTCTGATCAGAAGATCTTCCATAGATGGCAGCTCTGTTCGTTCTAGTATTTCCTTGTTTGTCACTTTGTCCATCCAGGTTATCCTCATGATCGAACGCAGATGTCGCATCATGAAGGCATGCAGCTTTTTCACCTGTCGTCTGTACACTGTCCATGCCTCAGCTCCATATAGGAGGGTGGACAGCACGATTGCATGGTATATCTTACCTTTAACCCGCATGGACACGTGGTGGTTGTTCCAGAGTCTCTGGCGTAGTCGGCCGAAAGATGCACTAGCCTTGGCCATCCTCCTCTGTATTTCGTCGTCAATGCACCCATCACTTGATATAGTGCTTCCGAGGTAGGTGAATTCTAGAACAGAGTTCAGCTTGTTTCCATCAACCATGATATCCTCCTCTCGGGTTCTTGTAGAGTTAGATTGGTACTGCACCTCGGTCTTCTTGATGCTAATCTTCAGGCCGAACTTGTTTGACGCATCGGAGAAAGCATCCACTATTTTCTGCATCTCTTCAGCAGATTGTGCAACCAGTGCACTGTCATCTGCGAATAGCAGCTCTCTCATCAGTATCCGAGTAGTCTTGGTCTTTGCTCTGAAGTGTGCGACGTTGAATAGGTCAGCGCTCTGTCTGGACTGTATGTAGATGCCATCCCCCATATCTCGGAAAGCCTCGCCCCCATTTGTGACACTGAACGATTCTGAGACTTCTGCTCCAACACTAACATTCGCCATCATTCCAGTATGTAGTGCCTCAATCATTGTTGTGAACTTCTCTGGCAGCCATACTTCCTCAGTAGCTGCCATAGCCCGGTCCTCCCAACTGTATCGACCGCTTTGCTGAAGTCGACAAATACCTTATATACAGTGGTCGGTCCTGCTCAATGCACTTTTCTTGTAGTTGTCGGAGACAAAATATCATATCCACGGTGCTCCGGTTACCTCTGAAACCACATTTTGTCTCCGGAACTACCTCTGGTGTTATGTGGGTAGATAATCTGTTGAGGAGGATCCTCGCGAAAATCTTGGCCGCTATGGAAAGAAGAGAGATTCCTCTATAGTTCCCACAGTCTGTTCGATCACCTTTCTTGTAGATGGTTACACTGTTGGCATCCTTCCATGCTTGTGGTACATAACCCACCTTCCAGGCATTGGTGATTAGTTGGTGCACACTGCTGAACAGATTGTCTCCTCCATGCTTCCATACTTCTGCAGGAATTCCATCTCCTACAGGTGCTTTGCCATCTTTCAGGCCGGCGATTGCTTTAGCCATCTCATCCATAGTTGGAATCTCATCGAGGCTTGTCTTGATAATGCGCTGCGGGATGTTGTCCAGAGCTTCGTGATCTATGTCGCAGTGTTCACTCCATCTTGCCACAACTCTCTTGCTGTCAGAGAAAGTCTCCATTCCATCTGTTGATTTCAGTTGAACAGATCCCTTCTTTTTGGGGTCCCCACACTTCCTTCAACCCATTGTAGAAGCCCTTCATGTTGTTACTGTCAGCAGCTCTCTGCAGCTCCACTGCCTTCCTTTCCCACCAGTCTGACTTCAGTGTACGCGTGTGTTTTTGTAGCAATCTGCAGGCATTTTTGTATGCTGCAGTGGTGGACCTAGTGCTCCTGGTTTACAACAGTCTCTGGTGGGCTTGGTCTCTTCTGCTCATAAGAGTTTGTAGCTCCTGGTCGTTGGGGTCGAATCAGTCCTGGTGTTTACTGTCTGGCTTGCCAACATATGTCTTGGCTGTGGTGTACACGACCTGCTGCAGAGCAGCCCATTCCTCGTCTGGTGTTGAGTTTTCCTTCTCCTCCCATTGGGCGAGAGCACTGTCCATCTCCTGCTCTAAACTCTCCCTATGGCTGGTGGTACTTAGTTTTGCAATGTTCAGCTTGGTATTCTGAAAGTGGCTTTCAGAATACGACAAAAGCACAACAGGCAAGGGACAAGTAAGCCGACGAAGCTGAACATTGCAAAACACAATAATACTAAAGCTAATTCAAGGATTTGACTTAAACTACAATTGTTTGGTGTAAATAATTGCAGAAGCATACGCAATCCTACATACATACTAGCTGGGTGCCTTGCATACCGTATTGCATAATAAAAACTAATTTTAAGCTACCTATAGCCAAGAAAGTGCCCAAAAGGTATGCAAATATGACCATTTATTGGCCACAATTTTGTGGTATCACAACGTACATATGCAAGAGGGGTATCCTCCAGAAAGCCCTGATCGATACGATCGAAGCTCATATCAGGCTTCTAACCTATGTATTAAAGAATCTATGGTAATAAAGCCTTTTGCACCACTTTCGTAAGAAATGACCATATTAGCCTAGTTGCAGGACAGCGAACCCATAAATTGTACTTAACTGTAAAGTTTTGATTTTTGATTGATATATATTCACAAGAGTGTCTGGAAAATGTTGAGCTTTGTTGGCACTGGGCCAACTTTGGAGTATTTTTTTAATTAGCTAATTAGCATTATTAGCGCTAATTAAGTTTGATCAAAATAAAACATTTGAAGTGATAGGCATAGAATCAAGTATGATAGCACTTTTCTATACAAGTTTGACTGTGATATATATATATAATATATATAATATATATATATACAATATATATATATATATATAATATATATATAATATATATATATAATACATAATATATATATATATATTCCTGTAAAACCATCACCGATTTGATATTGCAGTATATAAATGCCTGATATATATATATATATATATATATATATATATATATATATATATATATATATATATGGTCATTTATTTATCTCTCTGTATATATATATATATATATATATATATATATATATATATATATATATATCTGTATGTATATCAATGTTATATATCACTGTTTTATATATATAAATATATATATATATATACATATATGTCTTGCATGTTTTTATTGCAATATGGCATAAGTGATTATTTTTAAGGAAATACATATGTATATATATATATATATATATATATATATATATATATATATATATCTGTATGTATATCAATGTTATATATCACTGTTTTATATATATATATATATGTCTATATATATATATATATCGAGATATAATGCATATATATATATGTATACATATATATATATATATATATATTATATACATATATACATTGATATTATATATATATATATAAATGTATATATATAAATGTATATATATATATATATATATATATATATATATATATATATATATATATATATATATATATATATAGCAGCAAGACAAAAGTGTATCTTATGCTTCGCTCTTCGGGAATAAGTGAGTCCTATGTATGCGACAAAGCCCAAGCCGCAGTCGTCACAGAAGTTGGTAAATGTAGAAGCACCCAGGAGTGTTGATTGTTTTACATTTTCATTTTCTTCAATGTGAATCTTTCCCTTGACATCTTTATGACAGAAAATGTATCGCCCTATTGTAGTAGTATAGTAGAGTGATATCGTTTCTGAACGATGGTGGAATTCCGCAGTGGAAGGTCAAAGGTCACATGTCAAAGGTCAAGGGACAAGTGGCGCCCCTGGCGGATAGGTCGTGTACTAGTGGCGCCCTCTGGCGGATATGTCATATACTAGTGGCGCCCCTTACGGACAACTCACGAACTAGTACTGTCCAAATTCGTGCGTCTTATTGTTTTTAGGCGCCCCTGGCGGATAGGTCATGAATTAAAGGCGCCCCTGGCGGATAAGTCATACATTAGTGGCGCCCCTTACGGACAAGTCACGAACTAGTACTGTCCAAATTCGTGCGTCTTATTTTTTTAAGGCGCCCCCTGGCGGATAGGTCATGAATTAGTGGCGCCCCTGGCGGATAAGTCATGAATTAGTGGCGCCCCTTACGGACAAGTCACGAACTAGTACTGTTCAAATTCGTGCGTGTTGTTAACTAAGCAAAAATTGCTGTTTTGGGTTCCGGGGAAAAAAACCAGCAATTGTTGCTTAGTTAACCCCAACTTTTTTCTATTTGAAAACCTAATTAACCTAAACAATTATGTGTCTAACCCTAGTTAGTTTTTGTTTTATCCGGTATATGGCGCTAGCGTGCAATGTAGCGTTATGGTTATCCGCTAGATGGGGTTAGCGTCTAGCGTCGTGAGGTCGCAACCGAATATTTTGTCGCAAACCAAAATGTTTTTAGATTTGGTTGGGAATTTACGATAATGACTTAGTAAAATACCAATTCTTGACATAATTACCACCTCAAAACGTCAAGTTATGTTACGGTTGTGGTGGAAACCACCGTTTTCCCGGAAGTGGTGTTTTACACGTGAGAGGAATCACCCTTTTTATGGAAGTTATGTTTTTGCACGTGACCGGAAGCTTCATTTATTACGGTAGTTACGGTTTACACGTGATAGGAGCCCACTTTGATAGAAGTTATGATACCAATATAGTCTGAAGTGGAAAGATTCCCCTTTCTATCTCGTTAACTCACTAAATGTTATGAAATTACCACGTTGACTTTAGGGCACATTCGTTTGTGATTGGTTCATTTTCGGGACACTTGAGTGTTATTGGTTAATTTTCGGTACGCTCACGTGACCCAAGTTTCCACTTGTGAACGTATATGACACGCATGTTTTTTGAGGTTGTCATTCATTCTCCGACATCGGCATGGCTAACGTTACGCTGAATCACCGAGGGCATCGCTGCTACTAATAACCCCGTCGTTGACATGCAAGACATAAGTGACGAGAGCGACGAGGCAACACAATACGAATATTTGCTAAGGTTATGGGCTCGAAACACAAAAGGTATGTCATGACTATGACGAAGCCGGCATTTTTACAAGAAATTCTGTTATGGAAGTAGTCGAAGCCATCGTTTTCTATGTCAAACCCTAATTAGTGGCTGTTCTGTCCGCTAGATGGGACTCGCGTCTAACGTAGTGTCAGAGTTATCCGCTAGATGGCACCAGTTTATAAAGAAGTGACGTCACAATCCAAGAGTTGTCCACATTGTTTTAGATTTCATTAGGAAAATGGTGGGAGTGGTAAGAAAAACCACCAAGGTTCTCGGTTTATGATATAAAGTGACAGTTTTTTCCACAGAAGGATATGAGTGTACCAAGATGACTTAGAAAAATACGTCAAAATGGCAAAGTCATCGAGGTGAAACCCTGGAAAGTTGAGAAATGGTGCAAAGTTGGCACGCGGACTTAGTAAAATATGAAAACTTGACAAGTTTATCGCGTCAAAACAAAACAATATTCCATTTTACTACAAGTTACAAGAATAACTTAGTTAAATTTGTGAAAACGCCACCTCTCTAGCGCACTGAAACGGTGAAACGTTACGAAATGGAACGAGGTTAGCACACCGACTTAGTCAAATATGAAAAACGTGACAAGATTATCGCATCTAAACTCTAAAAATACGTAAAATTGACAAAGTCATGGCTGTGAAACGCTGAAAAGTTGTGAAATGACACAAAAGCCTTTAAAAGTAAATATAACTTGTATGAAAAACGTTTTTTTTTTATTAACATAACGTGTTTTGTAAACTTTTTGTATTGTTTTGTATTGCAAACATAACTTCTGTGCAAATTGTCTGTATTGTTTTGTTTTATAAACATAACGTGTTTGTAAAGTTTTGTTTTGTAAAAATTTGTTTTGTCATAACGTGTTTGTAGCCTTTCTGTTTTGTTTTGTAAACATAACGTGTTTTTAAACTTTTGTTTTGTTTTGTAAACATAACTTGTCTGTAAACTTTTGGTTTGGTTTGTAAACATAACTTGTCAGTAAAACTTTTGTTTTGTAAACATAACTTCTCTGAAAACATTTTTTGTTTGTTTTGTAAACATAACACGTTTGTAAGCTTTCTGTTTTGTTTTGTTTTGTCTTGTAAACATAACTTGTTTGTAAACGTTTCATTTTGTTTTGTTTTGTAAACATAACTTGTCTGTAAATTTTTGTTTTGTAAACATAACGTGTTTGTAAACTTTTGTATTTTGTTTTTTAAACATAACGTGTTTGTAAACT
Source organism: Oasisia sp. SBJ-2009 (assembly GCA_964017155.1). Classification (NCBI taxonomy): domain Eukaryota; kingdom Metazoa; phylum Annelida; class Polychaeta; order Sabellida; family Siboglinidae; genus Oasisia; species Oasisia sp. SBJ-2009. The sequence goes on from OZ024855.1 coordinate 41,672,255, forward strand.
TCAGTTTTGTTTTGTAAACTTTCTGTTTTGTATTTTGTTTTGTAAACATAACGTGTTTGTAAACTTTTGTTTTGTAAACATTTGTGTTGTAAACATTTGTTTTGTTTTGTAAACATAACGTGTTTGTAAACTTTGTTTTGTATTTTGTTTTGTAAACGTAACGTGTTTGTAAAGTTTAGTTTTGTTTTATTAACATAACGTGTTTGTAAACTTTAGTTTTGTTTTGTAAACATAACTTGTCTGTACATTTTTGTTTTGTAAACATTTGTTTGTTTTGCAAACATAACTTGTCCTAAATTTTTGTTTTGTAAACATAACTTGTCCTAAATTTTTGTTTTGTAAACATAACGTGTTTGTAAACTTTAGTTTTGTTTTGTATACTTTCTGTTTTGTATTTTGTTTTCTAAACATAACGTGTTTGTAAACTTTTGTTTTGTAAACATTTGTGTTGTAAACATTTGTTTTGTTTTCTAAACATAACGTGTGTGTAAACTTTTGTTTTGTATTTTGTTTTGTAAACATAATTTGTTTTATAAACATAAAGTTATGGCATGTAAACACTAAAAACACGTAAAATTGACAAAGTGATTTCGGTAAAACGCTGAAAGAGTTGCGAAATGGTACAAAGTTGGCACATGGAGTTAGAAAAATATGAAGAACTTGATACAGTTATGGCATGTAAACAATAAAAACACGTAAAATTGACAAAGTGATGGCGGTGAAACGATGAAAAAAGTTGTAAAATGGTACAAAGTTGGCACACCGAGTTAGTAAAATATAAAACCAACATGACAATGTTATGGCGTAGAATAGAAAAACATACTATTTTACTACAAGTTACAAGAATAACTTAGTTAAATTTGTGAAAACACCACCTGTGTAACGCAATGAAACGGTGAAACTTTACGAAATGGAACGAGGTGAGCACACTGGCTCAGTGAAATAAGAAAAGTTGGCAGGGTTATTGCGTGGAAACTTTAAATGGCACTAGTTTTTAACGTTGTCACTATGATTGAATTTGTAATTTTGCAAGAAATTGTGTTATGGTCCTGATGTGACCCGACATTTTTACGGAAGTTGTGTTTTGCAAGTGGTAGGAAGCGTCATTGTAACGGAAGTTATGGTCTGCGCATAACATAAACCTGTCCTAGTCTCGCGTGTATGGATTGCGCAACGACAAGTTATAGCATGTAAACACTAAAAATACATGAAATTGACAAAGTCATGGCGGTGAAACGCTAAACATATGTGAAATGGTACAACGTTGGCGCACCGTGTGAGTAAAATATGACAAACTTGATAAAGTCATGGCATGTCAACCCTAAAAATAAGTGAAATCGACAAAGTGACCGGTATTCCGCCGCTACAAACGCGGCAAGTCAGAAACGATATCACCCTACTATACTACTTATTGTGTATCGTCGGATAAACGAAATGTGCGGATTAGCGATACACCTTATATTACGTGGTTTTCGTATGCAAGATGGTGGTTCTCACAGTGCACCACATAACTGCCGGATTATTGAAAACCGGATAAACGAGACTTGAATGTATATATATATATATATATATATATATATATATATATATATATATGTCGCGTTTGTAGCGGCGGAATTCCGCGGTGGAAGATGGAAGGTCAAAAGTCACGTGCCAAAGGTTAAGGTCAAAGGTCAAGTGGCGCACCTGGCGGATAGGTCGTATACTAGTGGCGCCCTCTGTCGGATATGGCGTGTACTAGTGGCGCCCCCTTACCGACAAGTCACGAACTAGTACTATTCAAATTCGTGCGTGTTATTTTTTTTAATTACGTCAAAATGGCGTTAGGGGTCATGTAGCACCCCTCGCGGATAGAAGACGAACTACAAAATATGTATATATATATATATATATGTATATATATATATATATATATATATATATATATATATACATATATATAAAAAATATATATATATATGTATATGTATATATGTATATACATATATATATATATATGTATATATATGTATGTATATATATATGTATATATATATATATATATATATATATATATATATATATATATATATATATATATATATAATCCGGTTGTTACGTGATCCGCACGTATAGTGTGATAATTATTTATATATAATATCCGTGATGCATTTATAAAGTGCTATATGGCATAGGTGATGATGTGACTGTTTACATTTCAGGAAAAATAGAAGCAGCTCAAGTCTCGCTGGAAATTAATGCTAAAAATATCAAGGAAGCTGAAACTCTAGGTAAGGTCAACATTATTTTATAAACATTAATGACTCACGTAAGTTCACACAGAATCTTATAACAATGCAATCATTGTATCCTATGGTATAGATAGAGTAATTTGACTTATCTTGAACATGTCATAAGCAAACAGATTTCTTTGCATCAATATATTTAATGTAATAATTATTATATGTTTTACACATACGCACGCACGCACGCACACACACACGCACACACGCACCGCACGCACGCACGCACACACACGAACACACACACACGAATACACACAAATACCCCCACACACACACACACACACACACACACACACACACACACACACACACACACACACACACACACACACACACACACACACACACACACACACACACACACACACACACACACACACACACACACACACACACACACACACACATGCAAACAAATATATGCTTTACGTATGCTACATTAAGTATCGCCACATTTCAAATAATGTCCATATTAACTTGGATGTTTCAGCTAATAATAGTCCAATAATCACTGTCATTACTGAACTGAATGCGACAGTTGGTAAGGAAACGAGACTGGAAGTAACAACATCAGACAAGGATGGAGACTACGTCACGCTGAGGCTGCAGACAGAGCTGTCAGATGGTGCAACGTTCGACGGAAATACGGGCGTCTTTACCTGGACACCAGTCAGTATGGAGGCCGTGAATATTGTGTAAGGAAGTTCAGTAATTATGACTATAGCGTTATACGCACCGTCCAGCATTGGTATTATCGGGCATTCGCTGGCTCCCTGATTGCAAACATCATGCTTTCGTATGCTTAAAATCTCCTAGCATTATAATTCAGGTTTACCACAGCGTGCTAGCTGTTGGAGTTTAATAACATACATATATTATCAATACGTTAAGACTTAAGTGCCTGGTGCCATGATGCGTGTTTTCTGGTTATGATGCGGATGCAGATTTTAATTTAATGTATTCGTTGGTTCAAGTGGCTACCATATGTTCAACCAAGAAGGTTAGCCTTAGAGGCGTGATATTCACCTTCAGAGTGTTCTTTTACTTACGACTTGACCATAATGATAATTATATAAACCTAAGGTATGATGTCAGTCATAGTTATACATATAGAAACGAACAATGCTATTACCAAGTACATGGGTCATTTATTATAGTTATCGTTATATATATATATATATATATATATATATATATATATATATATATATATATATATATATATACATATATATATTATATATAATGATAACTATAACTATATAGCTATGGGCCATTTATTATAGTTATGATATATATATATATATATATATATATATAATATAGAATGCACGAAAATAACTCCACAATAACGTTGATATAGTGATATAGTTGTTGTATCAATAATGTGTTCAATGCTGTTGCGAGAAATCGTCTTTGATGTTGTTTTTGGAAATGTGTACTGTCATACATATTATTGTTATTAGTAACGTCAGGTAATACTGACAGGTTCACCGCTCGCGATTCCAAAGGTGGTGTGGCACCAACCGCCGTCGTCACAGTAAATTTGTGTGACTGTTCTGGGCATGGCGATTGTCTCTTCAGTCAACTGGCAGAAGGCCAGACATATGGATCCACTTTTCGAATTGTTGCATGCAAATGCAACACTGGCTACACAGGTAGGTCATATTTGACTTGATACGTAGGCTTATCACTCATGAACAGCGTTTGCTCATTTGCTAGTGTGACGCTTTTAATACATTAGCTTCTATTATCGGTGTGTGTGTGTGTGTTGTACTGAATATGTATGTATATATATATATATATATATATATATATATATATATATATATATATATATATATATATATATATATATATATATATATATATATATATATATACATGATATGACACTTTGGCAGTGAGACTGGTGTCACTCTTCTGTAATACTATTGGTAAATATATAGAAATAGATAAATAAATTATATTAAAACGCTGTATTACAATGTTCACTATACTGTGTTAAAATGCTCGATGCCACTGATTGTTTAATCTAACGTGTCCTGCAAGCAGTGCTTTAAGAAGTAAGTTACTCTCGAAGAAATCCTCAAAGAAAAACAAAATATTACTTTTTTACAATGTACTTTTTGTTCATTGTAAAAACGTATTTGAACTAAAGCAGAAGTACGTTTCCCTTTTAAATGATCGATGCAACAACCCACCTAATGCTTTGTTTTGTTTTGTTTATATATATATATATATATATATATATATATATATATATATATTATACAGCAATATATATATATATATGTTATATATATATATATATATATATATATATATATATATATATATATATATATATATATATTACCGAAAATAACACATATGGCCCACAAGTACTCTTATTTCAAATGTGGTTCTCAAACAAATAGTAATAATTAAATTAATAACTTAACAAATAAATATATCAATTATAAAACGTTAAGTACAGGTAAATAAATGTTATCAGTAAGATAATGTACTAATATAAAAAGTACTAAAATATGATAACATGTTAATACATAGTAAGATTAAGTTAATATAAACATATTAAAATGTCACTTTAAGATCGTAATTCATGAGCCACCATTCAACTATATAGAAGGTCGTTATCTTTTTCTAAAACTGGTTCTAAATTGGTTCTAACTGGTTCTAACATTGTTCGATTTTGATAGGCAGGTTGTTCCAGTGGCATATGCTTGTATAAAAGAAGGACGTCTGCCTAGAACACTCCACTCTTGGAATAACGCATGCTAAGTTGCTGGCTCTTGTAGGTTATCTATGGTGTACAAATAATAGAGGCCCAAGTATAGCATATTGTGGCACATCGCAAGTTATACCTTTTGCCACAGACAAAATATATGCATAATTATATTTAAATGGGCTTCATAATCATTGCCCAAGCTTAAAAACATATTATTTACAGATTATGTAACCATGATTTGATGATCATGGAGCGGTATATTTTAAATATGTTTTCAAAGGTTGGCATATTCTGCGCTAGGAACTGCCATAACTGTCGAGGTGCATTTGCTTTGACTCGCTCCTATCTAAGTAATGTGAATTGTTTGAGAATATTTCCGAATAACTTCATTAATAAAAAATTCTGCGAGAAAATATGATGTCCTATTATATCTCGTAGAGGTAACATAAATTATATCCACAAACCATTTATAGGCTGGTTCGAAATATCAAAAATGTAATTATAGCACAACGATTTATAGGGGTGTAACCAATGAAAAAGGTCAAACGCGACACTACAGAATCCCCATTAACATTTAGAAAGTAATGACGCGCACATTCGTACTCGATCAGTTGGCTAAACGTGCATTATTTCCAAGAAACTCACCTAAACAATGTTATGCATATGTATACTCACTTCGAATGAGATTTGTCTTGTGGTTTCAGCAAACTGATCTGCACGTCTACCAGATATAATAGACCTCCATATGCTTGCTTGCTAAGAAATAAACATTATTCGATAGGAACGACTCAAACCAAAAACAGTTCGAGGGTAATGGAGGCGACAAACGCCAAAGATGTCTAAGTTTATCATTCATAAATTATTAAAATGTACCGTAGCATCGTGCTCATCAAACCATGGTCACATACCCTCTAAATGGTATGTTGTTATGTTTGGGCAGTGGTTGTTCAAGCGTTTCAGCCCACCTTAGCACAACAATTATGAAAACTTTGCTACATTAACCGAAAGTACATACATTGTGTATTTCGTTCCAAGTAAAGGTACGCCTCATAAATGTACTTTATTATTCAAGAAAAGTAAATCTTTCTACTTATGTAAAGTAAAGAAGTAAACGTATTTCGTTACACCCCGGAGCTCTGTTTGTTCATAGTATGGTCCTACGCATATTAATGTGTTTGGTTTGCAGGCAATAGTTGTACTGATGACTTCGATGGTTGCCAAGACAATCCTTGCACAATTGGTACCAAGTGTACGGACCTAACTCCAGCTGAACACATGGACCTGGGCAAGGCCTATGACTGTAGCGAATGTCCTACTGGATACGTTGATGATGACGGCACCTGTATTGGTTGGTATTTGCTTATAACAATATCATACAGGTTGTTTATGACAGTCGTATCTGCGTGAAAATTGTATGAATGTCTGTCAATATTATCTCACAAATAATGCATATGGGAGCAACGACAATGCGTAATATGTAGTTGAAAGTATTCAAAAACGACAACTTTCTGCGAACTGTTTAGGTGTGGCCCAAATTATGTGCAGTTATCTTACTGTGGACCAAAGCTAATTATGAAATAGCTACACACAGTACCATTATATCACATAACTCGTAACAACTCATTATAAACTTATTTGACGTACAAATACAATCTTGGTCTTTGTGTGGGCTTGCAAACGTCTTAGGTTGAACAGGCTGCCAACTGTGCAAAAAGGCATGTAAACGCCATCCTTGTCATTAAGGTCTTCGGTCACGTGTTGGAGAATCTTGCTAAAGAATAGCGTTAAAAGCGCTGGAGCGTTGAACGCAGCCCTGTTTCACGGCATTTATGGTTTTGAAAGGCCGTGTGAGAATGTTGCTGTGTCTCATTTAGCCTAGATGATCTTCGTGTAGCTGGATAACCATAGCTAGGAATTTTGGTGGACAGCTTAGATTTCCAAAAAGATTTTTGTCAGGCGCTTTTGTTAGGTCAACAAAGGTGATGAACAATCCTCAGTTCTGCTCCCGACACTTCTCATGAATCCGACTCAGGGTAAACACCATGTCAGTGGTTCCCTGGTTGGCTCTAAAACCACACTGGCTCTCTGGGAGATGTTTTTCTGCAATAGTGGACACAAGTCTGTTCAGCAATACTTTTGTTATGATTTTTTCGGCGATAGCGAGAAGGATTACCCCGCGGTAATTGGAACAGTCAGACTCCCCACCCCTTGTTCTTGTACAGCGTGATGATGACTGCGTCACAGAAATCCTGTGGGAGTTTTCACTGCTCCTAGCAGCAGACGAAGAATTCCTGGAACTTTATATTGAGTGCTGATCCTCCATTTTCCCAAACCTCTGGTGGGATTCAATCAATTCCTGCAGCTTTTCCTCTTTTCAACTGTTCTGTGGCATTCATAGTTTCTTGCAATATTGGAGTCTTGTTCAATTCAGTTTTCACTGGCTGTTGTATAAATATAAATATAAGCACCCCAAATATATAAATTTACATGACGTGATCAGAATAGCATATTTGTTTTGTGTATCAAAATTAATATGCATCCATAGTACAATTACTTATTGTATGTGTGGTGTATGTGTGCATTTATGTTCATGAATATATTAACAAAGATAGGTAGACATTTCAATACGTATTGTGAATATTATTATAAATCGCATCGTAAGACTACACTAGATAAACGAAAGACGCAGTAGCGTTTTCGTCCAATGTACATTTGTATGACTGACATTTGCGATAGATAATACACAGTTTCAACTGTCGAGCACCAGCTCTAGTAGTTGCGGTGACCCGTTGAACTTGCAGATGTCGATGAATGCAGCACACACACCGACATATGCACACATCTTCAGCTGTGCATCAACACGCCTGGTACATTCATCTGTAGGTGCAAGACAGGTTACAGGATAACTAATGGAACTTGTCAAGGTAAAAAGTCACTAGATTGCCAAGAATTATTCTATAATGTCGTCATTTAAACAAATTCGAAATCGATTTGATATACTAAGCATCGGAGCCTTACAGTGCATCACATAGAAACTACGTACGCAGATAATGATATAATTATTTCTACAAGGTATCCATACAAAAGCAATAATGTCTATGTAGTACTAAAAATAAAAATGTGCATATAGGTAATTATCGGGGAATCGTTCACAGCGTTGTGTTAGCAGGAGAATCCGTTATGAAAATTGCTACGGAAGTAACTGAGACGAAATGGCCAATTCTGACAAAACGTGTACATGCGTACATAATAATATATAAAGATGTTTTATTACAATTATACATTATTTTATTCTGTAAATTGGTACAGACTGTGAACTATTTCATTCGAAGATTTGTAATAGTTGATGAATTTTTAGTGGATATAGTAGACGACCTCTAGGGAGTTTGTTTGTAGTTTTCGAATGACATATCTAGCTACTTTACGATATTATTTAACGTGGGTTTGAATTTACAAGTATTAAACTGGTGGCCCTTTTCATATGATATATAGCCGTTGCATAAGGATGACACATTCTGTATTATTCTGTATTACATGCTGAACATCTCAACGCGGGGAATATTCTGGTTTTCTATAAAATCACGTAATTAACGTAATCTTCCATCTACATCATTCGCACGATTACCATAGAACCAAAGTGGGACATTGTTCCTATGTTGCAGATATTGACGAATGCAGCGAGATGACGTCCGGCTGCCAGCAGTTGTGTATAAATAATGTCGGCACTTTCAAATGCTCATGCCGCAGGGGTTATATTTTGAACACCGACGGTGCCACTTGCAAACAAGGTTATTTATTTGAAAAATATTATGTAACTGTGTACGTTTACTCGCATACAGTTAAAGGGAGGGGACCAGCTTCTCTGATCAACATTGTCTGAGCTGTAATTTGTAACTGGAAGTCTGCTGTTTAGAACGTGGGAAAGTTAAACATCAAAGGGTGACATGTATTACAACATTTTGAACGTAATATACAACTACAAAAGCTTTGTTACTATTTAGCGTACATTCACGATGGCTGCTAGCGGCTCGCTGCATCCACTGCGCAGGCGCACTCGACTATCCTAGTTAACATTAAGGCCAAGGGGCGGGTCTAGTCAATTATTATGACTATTGCTACATCACTATGCATGTAGGCGGCGCAAATAACTATGGATATATGTCCATGGGTATTGCGGTTAAATCTGTTCGGCTCGGGACTACTGCGGGTCAATTTTCTTTTGAAACTGGATGTTTTGTTTATGGCGGAATCTTTCAAATGATAAATTTTGTTCTGAGCTAAATAATGTAACTAGCATAAATTAGCAGGGAGTAAACCTCCAAAATGCATGTTGAAGTAGCATACGGTGTTGCAGTACCTCAGGTATTGCAATACCTCAGGATGTTTGACGCCCCTGCCACGCAGAGTTGAAGGGAGGCCGGAGAGGGGTTTGCTATCAAAAAGGATACCGTTACAAAGCTGACAGAAATGCCACGGCCAGTAAGTGACAGAATCATGACGATGAGACTACCTCTGAGCAAGGACAACTTTGCTACAATTATCAGCGTGTACGCTCCAACAATGACAAACCCAGATGAAAAGGAGGCCTTCTACAACCAGCTGGCAAGTGTGCTCAGTGGCATCCCTCGTACAGATAAGCTACTGCTGATAGGATACTTCAATGCGAGAATAGGAAGAGAAAGTGACAAGTGGTCCTTGGTCATGGGCAAACATGGGATTGGGAAATGCAACTCCAATGGCGAGCTTCTACTGGCTCTGTGCTCTGAGTTCGAACTGATAGTGACGAACACTATGTTCAAGCAGAATGATGAACGCAAGACCACCTGGATGCATCCTCGTTCCAGACACTGGCATATGATCGACTTCATCATCATGAGGTGTCGGGATAAGATGGACATCCATAGTACCCGAGCCATGCGTGGAGCAAACTGCTGAACCGATCACCAGATGCGGAGGTCAAACGTGGCTTTCAAAATACGACAAAAGCATAACAGGCAAGGGACAAGTAAGCCGACCAGGCTCAACACTGCAAAACTAAGTACCACCAGCCATAGGGAGAGTTTTGAACAGGAGAGGGACAGTGCTCTTGCCCAATGGTAGGAGAAGAAAACTCAACAATATACGAGGAATGGGAAGCTCTGCAGCAGGTCGTGTACAACACAGCCAAGACTCCAGTACTGATTCGACCAGGAGATACAGACTCTTATGAGCAGAAGAGACCAAGCCCAATAGAGAGTATTGCAAACCAGAAGCACTAGATCCACCACTGCAGCATATAAAGATGCTTGCAGACTGCTACAAAAAACACACCCGTGCACTGAAGTCAGACTGCTGGGAAAGGAAGGCAGTGGAGCTGCAGAGAGCTGCTGACAGTAACAACATGAAGGGCTTCTACAGTGGACTGAAGGAAGTGTGGGGACCCAAAAAGAAGGGACCTGTTCAACTGAAATCAACAGATGGAATGGAGACCTTCTCTGACAGCAAGAGAGTTGTGGCAAGATGGAGTGAACACTTCCAGAAGCTACTCAACGTCCCTGGCGACATAGATCACGAAGCTCTGGACAACATCCCACAGCGCATTATCAAGACAAGCCTCGATGACATTCCAACTAAGCATGAGATGGCTAGAGCAATCGCCGGCCCGACCGATACATCTACAAGAAAGGTGACCGAACAGACTGTTGGAACTATTGAGGAATCTCGCTTCTTTCCATAGCAGGCAAGATATTCGCCAGGATCCTTCTCAACAGACTATCTAACCAAATAACACCAGAGGTAGTTCCGGAAACACAATGTGGCTTCAAATGTAACCGGAGCACCGTGGATATGATATTTTGTCTCCGACAACTACAAGAAAAGTGCACTGAGCAGGACCGACCACTGTACATTGTATTAGTCGATTTCAGCAAGGCGTTTCATACAGTTGAGAGGACCGGGCTATGGCAGCTACCGAGGAAGTATGGCTGCCCAGAGAAGTTTACAACAATGATCGAGGCACTACATACTGGAACGATGGCGAATGTTAGTGTTGGAGGAGAAGTTTCGTAATCGTTCAGTGTCACAAATGGAGTCAAGCAAGGTTGTATACTGGCCCCCACGCTCTTCTCCATCTTCCTATCAGCAATGCTCGACGAGGCTTTCCGAGACAAGCGTCTACATACAGTCCAGACAGAGCGCTGACCTATTCAACGTCGCACATTTCAGAGCGAAGACCAAGACTACTCGGATACTGATGAGAGAGCTGCTATTCGCAGATGACAGTGCACTGGTTGTACACTCTGCTGAAGAGATGCAGAAAATAGTAGATGCTTTTTCCGATGCGTCAAAGAGGTTCGGCCTGACGATTAACATCAATAAGACGGAAGTGCTGTACCAACCCAAGTCTACAAGAACCCGAGAGGAGGATATCATGGTTGATGGAAACAAGCTGAACTCTGTTCTGGAATTCACCTACCTTGGAAGCTCTATATCAAGTAATGGATGCATTCACGATGAAATTCAGAGGAGGATGGCTAAGGCTAGTGCATATTTTGGCCGACTACGCCAGAGACTCTGGAACAACCACCATGTGTTCATGCGGGTTAAAGGCAAGATCTACCGTGCAATCGTGCTGTCCACCCTCCTATGCGGAGCTGAGGCATGGACAGTGTACAGACGACAGGTGAAAAAGCTACATGCCTTCATGATGCGACATCTGCGTTCGATCATGCGGATAACGTGGATGAACAAAGTGACAAACAAGGAAATACTCGAACGGACAGGGCTGCCATCTATGGAAGATCTTCTGATCAGAAAGAATCTCCGGTGGACTGGACACCTCATGAGGATGTCACCAGACAGGCTACCAAAGCAGGTTCTCTACTCTCAACTGTCTTCTGGTCACAGAAAGAGAGGGCGCCCTCGCCTCCGATTCAAGGATACCATCAAAGGAAACCTGAAGATGAAATACATAAAGATCGACTCATGGACATCACTCTCACAGCAGAGAGATAAATGCAGAGTAACAGTCAAGTGATGGAAGCAGTCTTTGTCGCTTCGCGACCGACGGCATGATCATGATGATGATGATGAGACGTAAGAACGTAATATTAAATAAAACGTAAAACCTAGGAGCTGACATCCTCGATTTAAGCCACTGTTACTTGGATTTGGTTGTAGGGTATGTGTTGACTATGTTATAATTTGTTTATAGTCGTATGTTTGTTTTAATTAGTGTAACTATATTCGCTAATTTTCAGTGCAATAAATAACACTACCCGTTCGAAAACATACTGCGTGTAAGACAATGCAATAAATGCACATAATTAAAGTAATTATTAATGCAATAGTTGTAGATTTTGTGTTTATCTTTATTTTATCAATCTCTTGTAACTCTCTTTTAAGTGATCCATGTACACAACGCATGATTTGTGTGCGCGCGTGTGTTCGTGCGAGTGTGTGTGTGAGTGAGTGTGTGTGTGTGTGTGTGTGTGTGTGTGTGTGTGTGTGTGTGTGTGTGTGTGTGAGTGTGTGTGTGGTGAGGACTTACGTGCGTACGTACATGCGTGTGTGCGTGCGTGTTCTAATGGCGACACGTATAATAAACCACGTTGTCTTTTTTTATTCAAACATCCTTAACATTGTGACGAATGACTACACTTTTAGATGCGGCTGTGAGCAGTTTATGCCAGACGGCTAACTCAGGTTGCCAGCAAAGTTGCCAGTTGAAGTCTGGCTCGACAAACGAAGTTGAATGCTTCTGCAATGAGTGAGTGTGTGTGTGTGTGTGTGTGTGTGTGTGTGTGTGTGTGTGTGTGTGTGTGTGTGTGTGTGAGTGTGTGTGTGGTGAAGACTTACGTGCGTACGTACATGCGTGTGTGCGTGCGTGTTCTAATGGCGACACGTATAATAAACCACGTTGTCTTTTTTTATTCAAACATCCTTAACATTGTGACGAATGACTACACTTTTAGATGCGGCTGTGAGCAGTTTATGCCAGACGGCTAACTCAGGTTGCCAGCAAAGTTGCCAGTTGAAGTCTGGCTCGACAAACGAAGTTGAATGCTTCTGCAATGACGGGTTTGAGCTTGGCAGTGACAAGAAGTCTTGCTATGGTAAGGTTGTAGTTGATTACCTTAGGTGACATATTAATATTAGTCCATGGACCACGATTAACACAACCATGTGTTCCTGTTGGTGTTTAATTGTGAAACGAACATGTTTATTTATAATTAGTATGTGTATTCCGCCCAGTTGGCAAACCGTTGATATTCAAAGATTAGGCTCTGCGGTAGCATCATATGTCGGTCTCATAGTATTTTAATTTGAAGCATAATTCATATTTTACACATTCTAAAGTGTGTCCTGTAGCGCTTATTCTTCCGCTTTGGCTAGGTAACTAATTTACTACACCAGTGCATGCTGGGGTTACATAATACTATTTTCCAAAAAAAAAACATGTGACACACACACACGTTACACTTAATATTTGTAATGTCATAGTAGCATTTAACCAACTAAGATATTCAAACATGCTTTCGTAATCCAGATATCGACGAATGTGCAACGAATGCACACAACTGCGACAACATCTGTTATAACACAGACGGCGCCTACAATTGCTCGTGTGATCACGGGTACTTGCTGAATGACGATAGGAGAACTTGCAGACGTGAGTTCACACACAAGTTTTGTTTAGACATACTAAGTCTTATGTAACCTAGTTAAACAGTAAAGGTAAGTTATTATGTAGCGCAGTATACAGTCCTCGGGACCGTTCAAAGCGCGTTACACTTTACTGCCCTGACAGACCTGTTCATTCAGACACCATCTCGGCTTCTCTGGGAAGTATCCAGCCATATGCTACAATTAATGCGCGAAGGCTGCTCGTCTCATATCCGCCACTGTTTATAGTCAGATATTCATTTATACAGCTGAGTAAACTGGAGCAATGTAGAGTGAAACATTTGCCCGAGGGTTTAACACCGCAGCACATGATTCGAACCTGGGTCCCCTTAATTGAGAGTCCGAAGCTCTGCCCATGAGCTATTGCCCTCTACAAATACAGTAAACTAAATATGATATGTTCGTGTTAACATGTGCTCCGTTAGTATATGATACGTATGTCTTCACCTTCACGCACTGTGTTTCAATTCTAACACGAACTGTTACGTTCCGCATTCAGCCGCTCTGTTCCAACTGGCAAATACTAATCCATGGTGTCATGTGTTCCTTCCTTTATAGCATGTCCAGCTGGTCAGTGGGGTGCAGACTGCTTGAAGTTGTGCAACTGTAAGACCCCAGACACGATATGTGACCCTACTACTGGATGCGTAGAATGTCCGAATGGATTCAGTGGAGGAGAATGTTCCACTGACATCGATGAATGTGCCAGTTCCCCCTGTGACTACGCTCACACTCACAGCTTCTGTGTCAATACGTACGGCTCATTCAGATGTGATTGCAGAGAGGGATACACCCGAACTAGCACCGCAACATGCACAGGTAGACAAACTATTTATTTTATTTTGATGACTAATAATGATCGTGTTGATAAATATTATAATCATTAAATCAAATCTAACCGTCACTGGATGTCGAAATGAAAATCAATTCAAACACAAACTAGGTTTACTGCCACATTCAAATCTACTAGTATAATCATATAGGTTTGAGTTATATTAGTATGATAGCAACATTACCTGGGGAGATGCTATCTAAATCACATATCCCTAAATGACCGTCAACAGTGGTATAAAACAATATATACAATGGCTGTAACATACATTCAATCAAACCCAAGATTCATTTCTTGCGGCCAAAACCTAACAAGCATGGTTTTCCGACATAACACAATTACTAATCATTCTCTTATATCCAAAGTGTACTTTTGCCTGGTAGAGGCGTTCGCCTAATGTCGCACACTGACTTAGTCAGTATTGGTGTTGTCACATCACTACATGTAAGGCAGTTCGTAAATGCGTTCATCTCGGTAATGGTTGCTCTTGCTTTCCAGTCATGATACAAATGTGTTTTACTAGCCTACATATTTCGTTCCCTCCCGGCTTATGGTGTGGTTTTCAGTTGTTACACGGTCCGTAAGAACATATGTTTTTGTTACACTACGTGAACGTAGTTGAACTACTACTTGAGTGTGGGTGCACCTCTAAGAAAAGCCAAATAAATTAAACGTTTAATGTTTCAGTGTATGACCAATGCCACAGTGACTGGTGTCATAATGGAGGAACATGTCATACTGGACGGAATGGAATCATCTGTACCTGTCCAGATGGATACACAGGCTTCAACTGCGAGACAGGTGTGCGACTGGTCCACCTATCGCGTGGCTGGCTGGGTGGCTGGGTGGCTGGGTGGCTGGGTGGCTGGGTGGCTGGGTGGCTGGGTGGCTGGGTGGCTGGGTGGCTGGGTGGCTGGGTGGCTGGGTGGCTGGGTGGCTGGGTGGCTGGCTGGCTGGGTGGCTGGCTGGCTGGCTGGCTGGCTGGCTGGCTGGCTGGCTGGCTGGCTGGCTGGCTGGCTGGCTGGCTGGCTGGCTGGCTGGCTGGCTGGCTGGCTGGCTGGCTGGCTGGCTGGCTGGCTGGCTGGCTGGCTGGCTGGCTGGCTGGCTGGCTGGCTGGCTGGCTTTGACAAAGTGTATCATAGCAAGCGGTAAAGTAATTGACCCTGGCTGTCCTATTGTTATTGTACGCATTCTATGCCACTGGTATATCACTCGAAAATTATTATCAGATAGTGTCAGAGCTTTTCTAGGTTTTGTACTGTTTCAAATGGTGTCAAACAGGGTGACATCCTTTCCCCTACATACTAAATGTGTACATGGATGACTTAAGTGTACTATGACTTAAGTTAATAGTGATTAATGTGATGTTAGTAGTTTACTTCCCGACAAATTTCGCCACAATAATGTGCAGTATAAAGTACTCCATCTAAACATCCAAAGTCTTTCAGCCAAATTTGACCACCTTGAAACTTTATTATCAGACTTTATGGACGGACATGTTGATTTTTTTTTATTATGTGAAACCTTCATAAACGATAATAATGCGAATCTAGTTAGGCTGCGTATTGGACATGTTAGACAATTGACTATCCCCACGGTAATGATGTGCCTAGCATAATGAACGCTCCCGAGTCGTCGGGCCTTTCGAGTTGAGTTGTATTCAATGGCCGCCACCATACGGTATTTCAATAAAGTAGTTTGATGTTCCCATACACTACAACTGCCCAATTGCAACTTTGTTTTGTTAAATTGGAAGATTCAATCTAGAGGCGGTGTTGCGATGTTCATACGTGATAATATTCAATTCAATCTTCGTGAAGATCTTAGTATTTTCATAGAAGGAGAATTTGAATATATATTTGTTGAATCCGTTATGAACGGTCAAACTTCTAGTGTTGGAGAAATGTATCATATTGCCAAGACAAGTGTTACTTATGTTAACGATATGAGTCAATATTATATCAGATTCAAACCTTCAGCAAGCAAATCATAATAGGCACTGACCAAAGTTTCGACTATTTAAAAGTTGATTCCTATCAACCCTCATCTGACCTTTTACACATATACCTAAATCCAATTATCATTCCTACGATAACTAAGCCAATGCGTATCACACATACGTCAGCTACCCCAACTGACAACATATATGTACGATATACAACCACATTAGTTCATTCTGGCTTACTCTATAGTGATACATATCTGACCTCTTACCGGTGTGTTGTCTAATTGGCAAGCGGAAGCATGCTAAACAACTAATGAGCCATTACAATTCAAGCATAGACCTCTATCGAACAAGTCCATTCAACTAATAAACTCTGCACCTGGCAAAATTAATTGGGCATACCTTCATCAATATGATATAGAAAATGCCTATAGTAAATTTACTGAACACCTAAATTGTGTCATCTCGTTCTTTGCACCAGAGAAAACTGTCACAATTAAAGCTAATGTGGTAATTCAGAACGAATGGATGACCAAATGTCTAATGAAATCTTCTACAACTGCTATTAAACTATTTCGGCAATGTATCAATCAGTAAACCAAAGGCGCATCCTGACTATACCCGTTATGCCAGATACAGAAATATATATATATATATTATATATATATATACTTATTATATATATATATATATATATATATATATATATATATATATATATATATATATATATATATATATATATATATATATATATATCAAATTAAAACAAATCGCTAAGAAACTCACTATGCTAATCAACTAAACGCTTTCAAGAATGACTCCAAAAACATGGAACTTACTAAAAACTATGATTGCAAAAAAACGACAAATCTGGCATTCCTTTACACTCAAAATTAATAACGATATAATTATCAATCCTAATCAAGGTTCCACGTTTCTTTTTCTGTCTGGGATCTCATCCAGATGACTTGCCAGCTGTGCTTATTTGGACCCATTCACACATTATCACCATTACTTAGTGTACTCGTCAAATATCGTAGGGAAAATATCCACAGAGTATAACACTATTCACATTGTAATTTATGTTACATTGAATAATCATTGCAATTCTTTCTGTTTCAGATATCGACGAATGTTCCAGTTCGCCATGTACAAATGGTACATGTATTGACCTAAAGGGAAGATATCGCTGCAAATGCCAGCGAGGTTTCCTAGGCAGAAACTGCGATATTGGTAATGCTTAATTGGAAGCCTAATGTTAATGGTACAGTGTATTATATGATTGTGTTCCTCTATAGTAACGACGCACTGCGAATACGACTACATTTGTTTCCTGTAAAAATCCATATACAAACAATATCAAATGGTAATGAGTTAGATAAAGTAAATAAATACTGCAATTGATAATTATACTACCACCATATAGTACATTTGATATTATAGATAAATAATTGTTTGTGAAGAGAAAAGGGTAATACATTTTTATATTTTGGTTATATATATATATATATATATATATATATATATATATATATATAACCAAAATATAAAACCAAAATATATGAACTTAACATATTGTACATACAAGTATATATATATATATATATATATATATATATATATATATATATAAACATATTTTATCTAACATATTACATTTTTCTATTCATATATATGTATATATATTGGAATATTTGGAGGCTGAACAAGTCAACAGCTCTAGCCGCAATGAAAAGTAACGTCAACTGTTATGAGGGGAGAGGGGGATCCTATATCACAATTCACAGGGACAATATTAGGGTTTTCACATTTCACACTGAAAACTAGCATTTCCTGTTTCACGACGAAAATGTTATAAATATAACTCAATCACGGTTCGCAACGACAAAACATTTTTAATCACACTTCACGCTGCTGCACCTGATCCCGAATTATAGGGATGAAAAGAGTTTTCACGTTTCACGATGAACTAATTTAGTAAATCCCGGATCACGAAAATACTCCCTGTTGATAGAGAAATCAACAGCTTAACCAATGTAACCTGCACAATTCGTATCTTCACAATCACTCCTAACCGTAGGAAATGTGCAAATGAAAAGAGTAGGTTTTATTGTACCCTTTGTGTGGCTTAAATGATCAAATACATAATATGACTGCCTTTCTACAGGGGCAACGTTGTGTCGTTGTTTATTTTACAGTGATTAATACTACTTACTGTTGTTTCAGATGTAGACAAGCATGTCAGTTCGCCGTGTAAAAATGGTGGCAAGTGTTTTTATGGAAGTCTCACATATCGCTGCCACTGCTATTTCGATGAGTCGTCGATCGATTGTCGATGGTGTAAGTATTTATTGGAAGTCTCTTTCTAGTGTTATAGAGTACTATGTGATTGTGTCTCAACAGTAACGACGCATTAGCAAAGTGTGTTTTATGAAAGTATATAATTGTTTTAAGCAAGAGATAATGATTTATAGATACTGATAGCACAATATGTTATAGGATACTCAAATCATCGAAACACCTTCAGCTAGCCAATGCTTACGTAAACAAGTCATCCTTACTGCTATGCATGAACAGGAATGCTGGCTGCAAAAAAATGCACAGTCATTCACTCCTGCCTGTGCTTTGTTGATTGTTTGTGTTGGATCAATATTCAAGACTGCGTAGTTATACTAAAACTGTTGGTTAAACAATGGTCAGCAGTTCCCCACTGGATGAATGGTAGGCCAGTGATAAGACTTTGCGTGAACAGGAATGCTGGCAGGGGGCCAGGCAGTGGCAGAACATATAAAATACGTTTGCAATAAACGCAGTCGATGAAACATTTGAACAGTAACATATTTGGTATGCGAATGCGAACGCTGAAACTACACGCTAGTCCGTCATGGAACATCAAAAATCCTTTCCGGTCTCCAAAGCTTCCAGAAACAGTGATAAATTTGATGTTTCTGAAGTTTCGCTCTCTTCCGAATGTTACTCATTGTTGAAAAGTATCGACGGTCTTTGTCAAACAGTAGGACGGTCCAACGGAGATGGCGATAACGTCCGTGTCCCCGGTATGCACCACGGTACACCATATGCATGTCTGCCTCCTCGTGGCAACACAGTTCGTTTATTCATGAGCAGCTACACTGTCACCAGTTATCCTATACACTAACTATTATTCTGCCCATTGTTCCGATTGGATTGGTTCTCCAAAGAATTTGAAACGATCCTCCTTGTTTGTGAATCACGGATGAATTTTGGCCATTTCGTTTTAACCTTGGATTGTGCTGTAATTCGCACTCTTCCACCGTGTCCGTGCTTCTCCCTGGCTGATGGTATCACGCTAGTGTCAACTTATTTAACTCACAAAATCCAACCTCGATGTCAGTCAAGCTTGTTAACGAAAGCTAAATTAAATTAATAAAGTTAATCGAAAGCACATTCCAATGCAACCGTTACATTTTCAGTGCATTTGGTTTCGAATGCCATCCATAAACATTCGCATTCGAATGTCCAACGTTTCATCGAAGGTAAATCAAATGCTAGCATATTGCAAACTTAATGTTTAGTCGCCCTCCCACTGCCTGTGTTTAATGGTTCTCTGAACCAATCTCCAGCTAACCCCCCCCCCCCCCCAGCCAGCATTATGTTTCACACAAGGAAATATTAACATCCTCAACGGCTTCTCTTTCATTCACTGTTGAATTGTTGGCTAATGTTGACTAGCAGCTTTGATGTAAGTAGTCTTGATCATTTGATCAACACACACAATCCGCATGGCACAGGCAGGAATGAATTATTGTTGTCAGGCCGAATGGGTTCAATAGTCCTTTGAAGCAAGCATTTTGTAGACAGAAATGTTATTCACACAAGGCAGTGGGCAGATACCATTGGCAAGTGGCAATTGTCCCTTGCATTCATGTTGCTTTACTGGAAAATACATACAAAATGTTTTCATGAATAATTATACATTGGGTAACGACATGGCTTTACACGTGTGGCCCGTAATAGTGTTGTTGCAGTGGGTCTTAAATGGTAACTTACTTATTAATTATGCACATTTTAAGCAGGTTTCCAGAGTAGATAACATGGTTGTAATTTGTATGTTAACAAAAATGTAGCATTAACGTTTTTATATTTTACACTAAAATGTATATCGTTTTATTATATGGCCTCCAGCTCAACAGTACAAATAACACAAACAACATTTGGACGAAACCATGAAACCTCGAGTGCGATAAACAAACATTCGTATTCGAATAAAGTCACGCATCCGCATTCGAATGCAGTGGTACGCATTCGTATTCGAATGCAGTGGTACGCATTCGTTAACAAGCCTGATGTAAATTCAGATTCCCTCGCGATGAATTGTATGAATACTAGCTCGGCGAATTACTGGAGCGTTGCGCAGCCTATGGGGGTCAACGTGTGAGTGACGACAGGTTGTCATTAACTTTTGCGTCCACAAATGGAGAAGACGTAGTTTGATCGGTATCATCAAGACCGGGCAACAGGTCTGACTTTGTCCAAAACTTGTTTTGCCAAAATCGTGATAAAGAGAGAGGACAAGATTGGTTCTCTTGTGCAAAATACTCAACGAAATCACCATCGCGCATTTGGTTCGCAACGTAGAATTTGCTAAACATTGATGCGTCTGGCTTGATATTCGACAGCGGCGTGCCTACGTTTTTCTCCAGCTTCGGTCACATTATCGTGGTAAAGCTGTTTCTCTTGAACGGGATCCCGAATGGTGTGGTTCTTTCGTGTAAGACATTCAACCGGAACTCTTCGTATTGTGCGTGGCCCATAGTCTCGTTGGCGAATGCAGGATGATGCAGTTGGATGGTCGGTTAGAACTATCTCGTATAGAGCCGTTGGTGACGTGATGTTGTCATGAGATACATAGCAAGCGGCGCTGGCATCGCATATCGAACATTTCGAGACGATAGCGATCTCTGAGAGTTCTTTCCCAAGATATGCAGAGGTAGTGCTTGGTGTGAAATCAAGGGTTGGTCTTTGTCCAGCTTACTGGCATGCCGACGTGGTTTACTTCTTTCTGTAGTACTGCCAAGGCCTGCTGTAGTTCATCGATGATGGAGGCGAATATAGCGATGTCGTCTGCGTAGTCAAGATCAGTCAAAGTATAACTAGTAACATTGATGCCAATGTCACATCAGCCGGTCAGTCGGCGCATAAGGTGGTCAGAGACGCTACTGAAGAGATCAGGAGCCAGAACACATCCTTGTTTTACTCTTCCGATAGAGAGGGAGCGAGACGTACGATTGAGCGGATGTTGATAAGAAGAGTGCGGATGAGATCTTTGAATTTCTCAGTGAATCAACATCTTTATAATGCTCGTTTCTGTATTTCAGTACAGTCTCTGCACATCAGAATAAGGGTTCTTAAACAAACGGGATCACGTGACAGTGTATATGTGAATCATGGCAATCAGATTTGCTGAGAAATGTTACATCTATGATCTAGTGTTCAAGCTTAAACCCAGAGAGTAATGTAA
The DNA here is from genome assembly GCA_964017155.1 of Oasisia sp. SBJ-2009. Classification (NCBI taxonomy): domain Eukaryota; kingdom Metazoa; phylum Annelida; class Polychaeta; order Sabellida; family Siboglinidae; genus Oasisia; species Oasisia sp. SBJ-2009. The sequence continues at coordinate 41,694,215 of OZ024855.1, forward strand.
TGGGATAATGGCTCGGCCAATATGAAAATGCAGCCATAAAAGACATATTGGGAATTTGTCTCAAAGCGTTTCTTCTTGATCCCATTGCTGGAGGAGACTTGAGGCTATCGAACGCTAAATACTGTTTATATCAATACAAACATAATTTTATTCACGAGCCCAAACTCTAAATATAGGTAGCACATCGCTGGCGACACACTCTGTGGGTGGAAGCGCGTCTACATCTGCACATTCACTCAGTTACGTGTTTGCAGTAATCCGAACTATATCGTCAAAGATCGTGGAGAAAGTATAATCATACAGTATAAAGCATTTATTTCGTTGGTTATGCTACAAGGGATAATATTTATTATTGTTGTTTCAGATTTCGACACATGTTCCAGTTCGCCGTGTATAAATGGTGGCACATGTTACGGTTACAATGGCACATACAGCTGCAGATGCCGGCGAGGTTTCAGAGGCGTAAACTGCGGTACGAGTACGACAATTACATAACTTGGAATAACTGTAGAAATGAATGGTGGCATTGCGAAAAATGTCCCTCCATAAACCTGTTTAAAGTTGTCCCTTTTTCTATGTAGACGCGGCAATAAGATCTAGCTTAGCTCAAAGTCTAGGCATTATTTATAATTATCGTTTTATGTCATTCAATACAGTTTCTCCATAACCCACTGCGGGTTCCGAAACGTAATCATATTGGTGTGCACTAATATGATCTGTTCGTTTTAGTGCTGAAGCGAGACGTTTTGTATGCGAGTCATGATAATCGGCTTGACCTTGAAATTTTAAGTATAATATCATGCCATTATTGTCCAATGTTCATGCTTTCATCCGGAACGTAATAATTCAGCCAAAACTGACCCTAAGACAGAAGCTTAATTTAAGTTGGGACTTGGTAAAACTGTTTCTATGCGTTCTCCTTGCCATATATATTACAGCGTTGCAGGGTTGTCAAGAACAGGAGGTTTCAAATATATTCCGTTTGTGCTGAAGTGCCACTGAAGTTTTTCCACTGGGGTAGTAAATAATTTTTTGTTTAACCACCAGATTCTTTGCTAAATATTAAGAAGGCAAACACCAGAGAATATGTAGACAATGATATGTTATCTGTCTTCTAATCTATAAATGTCGTTATTCCCTTTAGCTGGGAGGGAATTCAGAGAAATTGCGCACTTGGTGACAAGTTTTTGCAATTTGGCATGGTATTAGGTATGGGCATAATGTTTTCAAAAACCACCGCAAGCAAGCTGGGGTAGCCCCCTGGTGGCCGGTATACGCAAAATCCAATATGGCCGCTGAAGCCCGTGATCTGAAATAAATAATGGCTTATCTTTGGTTCTACCAGCACTACACCAACGTGTAATACCACAATTTGTATGTTGTTCGGGGCGATGAATCCATTTCTGAAGTTATTTTCCTGTTTTCAGGTCATTTAGAAAGTGAACCGATTTTTAATCGTCACCTTTAGGGAAATCAGACCTAATTTGGAAGCTAAGCCATATATGAATATCATGTCTGGCTGTACACATATGTTTACGGCAGCAATGTTTTACTTTTATTGTTGAAAATATATTTGTACCAAAAGTACCAAAAGATTAATTTAATCAGCTTAATGTCTGCAACATAGTACTCGGCGCACATCACTGCCATGATCAATTCAGCCTTCTTTGTCATTATTTGTGCAACCTCCTTCGCACTTGCACAGATTGCTACATCGGAGTCCAGCTCGGTGGCGTTACAGTTTCCCTTCCAGGCAACACTACAGCCACAGTGGAGGAGCAGCGAGCATGTCTGGCTGACGTCCGACAGGTTTGTCCAATATGGTACCCACTCTTTTGTCCTGGTGTTCCATTCCCAGCCCCATTCACTGGGTTTTGGGATCTCTCCAGTCTTGGAGAGGGATTTCTTCCAGATAAAGGCTGCGACTAGCAGGGCACGCTTGATATGCTGGAATAAGGCATTCTTGGTTGGCGGGATGGAGTCCAGGGACCTTAAGCTGTGAGAGAACATGCGCTTCCTTGCATCATTTACCAACTCTGCATTACAGTTCTTACTATACATGAGTATAGTCCAGTGCTCGAGATGTCGCATGTGAAGCGAGTCAAGTGTGAAGCTGTTCGGATGCTGGGTGATGGCGATCAGTGTGTCGGTGACCTCGGAATAGGCTATCCATGCATCCCATGCCATCTTCTTACCGATTCCAAACATCGCTGATACTACGTCGCACCTTATGATGGCAAGGAAGAGGGGTAACACTTTGCAACGTTGAGGTCCCAGCAATTGCGAGATGTGATGGATTGGAATATCGTTGTATGATTTCCCTCTTCCGAATCCGACCCACAGTTCGGAGAGACCTAGCTCATGGAAGATGTTGATGGTCGAAACAACTACGTTACTATCTACCATCCTGACGTAGGCCTTAGTGTGACCCTGCATGGCAGTATGACGTAACTGGAGCATCATCCTCGTGTCTGCTTCTTCTTGCTGGCATGGGGATACGGCTGTTATGTCAGTTGCTTTGTTACTGAGTACAATGTCAGCGTTTGTTGTGAGGAGGTGGTATGTTGATTCAACTGTTCTCCTCTGAAGTTCCTGACCTATGAATTGGAATAGTTCATCTTTATTTTGGTTATCTTTGAGGAACTTCTGCCATTCGACTGCCTTGGGGATAGGGATCTTGGCAGAGACTCGTATTCGACGACTTGAAGTATCACCCCGCTTTGCACGAGTGACTTGAGATTCGCCTCTTGGTATGTGTCCCAGATTGCGTCCGCTGGTGGTCTGTTTGAGAATGTGTACAGGTTGGGTTTTTTATTACGTCGGACAAGGGCTTAGAAGCGTTTTCGATTCTGTCAGTGACAAACTCTGTGAACATGTTTTTGCCGATGGTTGGAGCATTCTTGAGACAATCAACAATAGCGGGGTGCATGACCTCGCCAGTGTCCAAAATGATTAGCTCAAACTCGTCTCATTGAAGGGGTTTACTACTGTGCCCTCCTTCACAAGATCACATATGATGTTTTATGAACTTTTTCTGTTCAGCAACTGCTGACTCTGGATGCTCCAAACTTTCGTTGGGGGTTGAGGCAAAGAAACAGGCACATTCAAACTCATCAATGGCCCTTAATTAGTACTTCAGGTTGGGAGAGCTCGATGACCTCCTTAGATTCCCACTGTCCATATAGACCCTTTGCTCCACTATCTTCCTTCAGAAACTGGATGCTGTGCTCATGGTTCTGGTCAGTTGCCATCAGTGACGACTTCTTGTCGCCACTTCCCGGCCATAAACGCCTCATGGACGTTCCGCTGGTACCAAACATAGCGCCATAGGAGATATTTTACTTGGATTATTCCTGAAGAGAAAGTGGGCAATGTGTTGTGTCTTAAACAATCACACTCTTTAAACGACGTTTGATAGGTGTCAAAACACACCCAGATAAACACGTTTAAACATTAGTTATGACATTTAGACAACTTACATATATTAGATTGTACTATTTGGCAACGATTGCCGCTGGAAAGTCATTTTCAAAACAAAATAAGCCATTATCTATTTCAGATCACGGGCTTCAGCGGCCATATTGGATTTTGCACATACCGGCCACCAGGGGGCTACCCCAACTTGTTTGCGGTGGTTTTTGAAAACCTGATGCCAAATTGCAAAGACTTGTCACCAAGTGCGCAATTTCTCTGGCTTAGCTTCCAAATTAGGTCTGATTTCCCTAAAAGTGACCATTAAAAATGTGTTCCCTTTCTAAATGACCTGAAAACAGGAAAATAACTTCAGAAATGGATTCCTCGCCCCAATAAACATACAAATTGTGGTATTACACGTTGATGTAGTGCTGATAGAACCAAAGATAAGCCATTATCTATTTCAGATCACGGGCTTCAGCGGCCATATTGGATTTTGCGCATACCGGCCACCAGGGGGCTACCCCAACTTGTTTGCGGTGGTTTTTGAAAACCTTATGCCCATACCTAACACCATGCCAAATTGCAAAAACTTGTCACCAAGTGCGCAATTTGAATGAAAATCTGGATATTCCTACCCCGCTACTTTTGAAAATGCAATATCGCATTCCTCCTAAAATGTCATGTTTGCAATAACTGATACATCTGATTAAGTAATTTTGTGACATAGAGGTCTACAACCTAGAATAATATGTCATATTATGTATTTTATTGTCATGTTTCTGTATTCGAAGTGACGGCATTTAAATAGCATAAGTCTAATAAGTGCGAGTGAATATGTTCATCAGACTGAATATATGTAGTTACATAAATGGGAGTGTTTACTCGATATTCACAAAATGAAATTGTAGGTATTATATACTTATTACAGTATATTTTATAGTTTGCAGGCTTTGTCTTGCCGAAGCCTACCTGAAAGTCGTATTCCTATTATATTACGAGATTGCTTAATCCCTTGGTTTTGTCCCGTCACTGAGCTCTATCTTCGAAGATATTGGCGCATTAGAAGTCATTATTATTATTATTATACATTCCTAAAACAATGTTATTCGACCATAGTATACATGTTATATACAACACGTAAATATAAAGAAATGTATGATCAATGAGACTCATTAAGAAACTGTATGGTCAGGGAGATGCATGCTGCAAACATTGAACATGCTTGGCGCGGGGTTCTTGGCTAGTTCTTTCCCACAGCTTCTCGTCTCATTTCTTGTTTTGTTGTCCGATTTCTTGTTTTGTTGTCCGATTTGCCCCCCCCCCCAAGGAAACTCATACGTGTTAACATTTCTTGTTAACACAATATTGACAATAAAACAAGTAAAGTCCCTATTGCCAATCTGTGAGAGGCTCGACCTTGGCGCTATTTTGATTTCGTATTATAATGCCAAAATACGAAATTGCATCGAACATACTGTCGTAATGACTATCGTTCGTGTTGATTTGGTTGAAGAAATCAAGTTTCCATGGCATTACGTCGTCTACGGAGTTCTCGGTTTGTTGGCGCTCATTCTGCTCGTCACAGTCCCACTTGTCATGCACAAATACTGCGACAAGACGTCACATAACGATGAAAACGTTACCAACAGGTATATATCGATGTACCTTTTCTATATAAACTAAACTCTCAATGTCATACCATGTCACCAACATGTTTTCCATCACTGTCATATTGTGTCATCCTTGTCAATCGTATTTGAAATCGTCTCGGATATTTTAAATGCATCAATGAAGCCAGGGTGGCAACATGCCTGTTGTTAGTTATTATTATTTTAGAGAGACAAATGTATTCAACATCACCAACGTAATATACTTACCCTATACAATACATAAAATATAGTTGTAAATCAGAAATTGAAAAGGCAAGAAGTGTATTACTTACAACACTTGCCTAAAAAGAAACTTGATATAATTACAGTAAAATATATATTACAACATGCAACGTGGCAAATCATGTTATACAATTTATGTTTTTAACAGCTAATTATATAATTATTCTATTATATATATATATATATATATATATATATATATATATATATATATATATTTGTATGTACACATAAACACACACACACACATATATATATATATATATATAATTATATATATATATGTGTGTGTGTGTGTGTGTGTGTGTGTGTGTGTGTGTGTGTGTGTGTGTGTGTTTGTGTGTTTATTTTCCCAAATGAAGTAATGGTAAATATAAATATATATATATATATGTATATATATATATATATATTATGTATATATTATACATACTATATATATATACAATATATTCACTATCACTTAATTTGGGAAATAACAGTCTATTTTTTGTAACGTCCCAAAGTATTATTAGCATATTTGTTTTGAAACAGTGTACGTTTCTAGTGCATTTTAGGGTTGTCGAGAGAAATCCACCGCACTACACCTTTAAATGAAAGACACATTCTCTTGAAATTGGTGTTAGCAAAACGTTTAGACGTTGCATAGACAGGATTGTACAAAGTAAAAACATTTGTATTTTCACTGGTAGCAAATTCCTATTTACCTTATACATAATAAGTGCAGTTCGTTGTTCAACAACATCTGACACTTTCAAGAATTTAGATAATAAAGCTCTCAGCTCTACAAATTAAGCGCCCCACTTTCTTTTGTAACAATATCATACTATTTCAGCTACCAGGTACTAGCATACGTATTACCCTATATTTCACCTTAATACAAAATGTAAGGAAGAAAGAGAGAATAGTATAAATAAGCAATCCACATTTGTTAATGACAAAGCTGTCTCTATATATATTACCGCACAAATTTAGGAGTTTATTTAACGATAGGTTCTTTATATTTAGCCAACTAAGCAATGTTAAAGTCATAAGTATAGTTGTGTCATCTGCATACAAATAAACTTGCGTGTGAAAAATGATATATATAGACAATAAATAACAATGGCCCTAGTCTTGGATCTTGTCGGACGCTAACTATTATTAGGAGCATTTCAGATTGTATTTCATTTATATGTTGCTTATGATTGCTTAAAATATTTGTTAAAGAATAATAGTGCTGTATCACAAGTACTATAATTTAGTGTGGTAATTAGTGTCAAAGGCTTTAGAAAGATGGAGAAATATATTATTTGGAGTATCATTTTTATCAATTTCTGTCAAGATTCTGCCTACAAGTACTATTGCAGCTAATTCAGTAGAATGTTGTGGTCTAAGACTATGCTGGTTGTCTGAAATAAATTTTTAATCCGTAAGATATGATGATATCTGAACATAAATTCTTCTTCTATTACTATAGCTATAGTTGGCAGTAGAGGGCCTGGAATTTGTAAATAATGTAGGATCGTCTTTCTTAAAAATAGGAATTATTTTAGCAGTTTTAACTTAATCAGGAAAGTTTCATGGTTTTATCACTCGGTTTATTAATTTAGTTAATGATTGGTTAATTACGGTTCAATTGTGTTAATTAGTTTAGAAGAAATAAAATAAAATCCACAACTATTTTAGAAGGGAGATTTTGTAATGTTGTTCTTACAGTTTCATCATCAATGTTATGAAATATAAATACAATTTCTATGTGTGTATTTAAATAATAATTGTAATTTATTATTTAATTTTTATTTCAAATTTCATTTGTAGTAGTCTGAGCTATATTTGTGAAACAAATATTCAATTGATTAGCAATATGTAGTTTGTGTGTTAATTTTCTAAAATGTTCTGTAAAGGAAAAGTTATAAATTGATTCTGTGTTTTAGACATCGACAGAAAAACATTTATTGTTTTCCACGTATTTCTTGTGTCATTTTTGTACCGATTAAAACCAAGATTTAAAATAGATTTGTTTTGCTGCATGGGTGTTGTTCTTTAGTATAAGACCTACCATTTTTCCTTACTTAATTCATAATCTGTTGAATTAGCTTTAGTTAATCTGAATTTTTTATAGAGTTTTCCTCGGAAACTTATTCAATAGCACACCGTGTTTGATCCATGAACATTAGATATGCCTATGTATTTTTTATTTTACTAATTTACTTGGCATGTGTTTATATTTTTATAGGGCCCGTAACTAGGCGTAAGTGAGTCACGATACATGGCGAGACTCCGCGCGACTGGAGCTGATTTGGGGACTGGTCATTAGAATAATATTCGATGGATGACAGTTGTAACTTCCGACTGATGAATATTAGGAAAATCAGGACATAAATATCTTGTGTTATACCTTTCTTATCTTAAATGTCCGATTTAATATTGGGTTTACCACACTATCATAGACATAGCGATTTATGTAGTGCAGATAATATACACTCCCCACAAATTTAAGCCGTATGTGTTCTTTTACGGGTTTTGCATTTTACATAGCTGTACGTTGTGGTTTCGATAAGCACTTATAAATTATCTGACAAGTTGTCTAAATGCACATAATCATAACACATGTATGCGTTTGCCTCAAACAGGTTGTACTGCGCGAAAAATGGCACTTTTCAGTATTAGTCAAGATCGCCAAACACAAGTACAAGCCGGCGTTGCCATGGCAACCATCATAAAAATCGATTAAAATTCATGATTTCCGTAAGCATTGTCACCGGCAAAGTGTTCAACTGCTTCTGCTTGTAATAATCCTTCGGACAGTGTAACTGAAATAATTAGACCTGGAACAGTTCGATTATTAAAACCAAAAACAAAGCGAAGTCCTATACGTTAACATGGAGAATATGGACTTTCTGCCCCCAACTGCCCCCAGCCTCGTTTTCGCGCGCGAGACTTACACGCCCTATTCCTCCAGTACTTTTAGAACTGGGCCAACAAAGATATTGGTCTGCAATATGGGAATAACTTCAGCAGCTGTTTTCATTTGATCGGGAAATATTCCTGTGATGAAGGAAACATTGCATACGTGTGTATGTTCGGCAGTACAGTACAATGATGATTTTATCATGCTCATGCTTATACCATTACAGTCTGTTGTTTTGGTTTACCCTTAACGGTTTTAACTGTCCTGATGATGTCTTGATCCTCAACAGGAATTAAAAACATACTTTTGTCAACCTTTGTCAATTATCTTTTTTAACAATACACTAAATAATCATATATATATATATATATATATATATATATATATATATATATATATATATATATATATATATATATATATATATATCATCATCATCATCATCATCATCATCATCATCATCATTGTGCAGTCATCGTGTTCCGTGGTTGGTCGAAGGCCTCACCAAGCTGGATCCACATCTGCCTATCTTGCGCTATCATCTGCCATAATGGTACCTTCCGGTAGTCGTCTTGTTCGTCTCTCCAACGTCTCGCCGGTCTTCCTCTAGGCCATTTCCTGTCGTAGAATTTCTAGGTGGTGATACGCAGAGTCCATCGGTTATCTCGTATCCTGCTGACGTGCCCTTCCGTCTTCTGACTTGTTCAATCACGTCTGTGACCATGGTCTTTTTTCTTGCCCACGTGTTTGTTTTTCTGTCCCGGTATGTGATGTTTAACTGTGTTTGTGCGGCTGCTACCTTGTTCATTGCATGGGTGGTGAGGGCCCATGTTTCCGCGTCGTATGTCATTGCTGTAAGTACACATGAGTTATATATGTGTCTCTTCAAGCATGTTCCAGTGTTATCCTTGAAGATGTCGCGGTGCTTGGCGAATGCTGTCCATTCAGTCGTGATTCTTCTTTGAATCTCCTTGTCTTGGTTTTTGCCTCTGGTGCTATATCTCTGTCCAGGTAGATTTCAACGTTCTCGATGTTAGTGTTGTTGACATATATTGGTGTGTCGGTTTTCATCATCAACTTTGTCTTCGACTTGTTTGTCTTCAGACTCTGATTTTCACTTTCATGTAGCATTTGTTGTAGCTCATGTGGTGTATTAGCGTATATGAGTGTGTGGTCGGCGAAGTGAAGATTACTAAGATATTCGCCGTCTCTGGTTTCCCAAGTCAGTCGTCGGAATATGTTTCCGAGTGGTGCCGTGAACAGCTTGGGTGATATGGTCCCTGTCATACACATCTCCTGATGTTGATCTTGTTGTTTTCTTTGTGTAGGTGGACTGTCATCGGGCTGTTCAAGTTACACATTTTCTATCCCCTGTTCTTGAAGCTAGGTCAGTATAACTAGAGTTTGTACTGAGTCGAAGGCTTTCTCGTAGTCGACGAATGCGATGCAGAATGGGATATTATATTCTTTGCACTTCTCCTTCAGTTGGTTTACGACGTGGATGTGGTCTGTCGTTGCGTATCCGCTTCTGAACCCAGCTTGCTCTCGTGGCTGGTTTTCGTCGAGTGTCTTCTGTAGCCTTTTCATTAGTACTTTCGTGAATAATTTATAGATGTTTGATAGTAGAAATATCGGTCTGTAATTCTTGAGATATTTCTTATTTATGTTCTTGGAGATTATCATCACCTTAGCGTTCTTTCACACTGTGGGTATTCGTCTTTCTGATAAGCATTTAGTGTACAGCTTAGGAAGTGTCTTCGAGATGGTATCTTCTCCTGCTTTCAATGTCTCGATGTTTATATGGTCGTTGCCTGTTGCTGTCCCATTCTTCATATCTCGTTGTGCTGCTTCCACTTCCCATGATGTTATCTCTGGTACCTCTTTTGGGTCAGTGCGGATTATGCTATTCTGTTCACTGTCGTATAGCTCGGTGTAGAATTCCTCTGTTCGTGCTATGATCTTATCTTGATCACGGATTTCTCTGCCCTGCTTGTCCATGAATGTTATCAGACTGTCTTGGCCTAGCATCTGCGTTCTTCGGCGGACTTTCTTCAGGCTCTTTGATGCCATGGTCGTTTCTCGTATGATCTCATGGTAGCATTTCCTGATGTCCTCTCTTCCTTTATTTTTGATGGTTTTGCATATTTCTGCGTACTCTATTCGTTGTTTATTGTTGCCGTTTCCCGCCAAAAAATATGACCAAGAAGCCACCAAGAGTAGATGCCACACGAATAAGGTCAAGGAAGACCGAATTCCAACTTGAATTGAGAAACCGATTCCATACACTACAAGAACAAGACATCTACACCATGAGCGAAACCATCACATACATGATCCAACAAAGTGCGTCAAGAGTAGCTAAGGCAATTAACAAGCCACAGAAATCGAGGGTATCATCATCAACACGAGCCCTGAGGAATAAACGACGAGAAATTGCGGGAAACGGCAACAATAAACAACGTATATGTGTGTGTGTGTGTGTGTGTGTGTGTGTGTGTGTGTGTGTGTGTGTGTGTGTGTGTGTGTGTGTGTGTGTGTGTGTGTGTGTGTGTGTGTGTGTGTGTGCGTGCGTGCGTGCGTGCGTGCGTGCGTGCGTGCGTGCGTGCGTGCGTGCGTGCGTGTGTGTGTGCTTCATTTCATATATCTATTTGTCATTGCTCGTGAAATAGGCAGGATATGTTGAAGCACGTATTCATTGTCATCACTAGAGAATGTCATGTTACGCATCGTGAGCTCGACATGGGTGACCTTAGATATTTTCATAACTGTTCACACACGTCCACATGTTAAATCACCGTTACCAGTGTTGTCTTTGACAGAGACGACAATCCGAGCGGCGGACAAGCAGACAGGACTAGTGACAGACGCCATGGCCGAGACTCGCACAGGACGGGGGATAGAACGGACGAGGCATCGGAGGACAGCACCGCTGTCAGACGTGGGGGAGGAGAGCGCCATGATTACACAGAGCTACAACCCCGCAACGTGGAATACGCCCAACTACAGTTGAGTGGCCGGTCAACCAGTGGCCGACAACATCTATAACACAATAGCTTAGGTGTAGCTGAGACCGTGAAGTACGACATGCGTGCACATCATGAGAATGTCTCCCTAGCCAGAGTTAACTCACTGCACAGTTGCTCTCACACATGAGGAACAATACCCCTAATGAGTCACATCTACCCCCAAATAGTTTACAATCATTTCAGAGTTACATTTATTCACGATTTATACTCCGCTCAGTATTACATTAACTGTAACTGTTACAAAGGTGTTACACTCACTCTACATAATAACTACAATCACCTCAGAGGTATACCCCTTGTAGAATTACACTGCCTTTATTATATATATATATATATATATATATATATATATATATATATATATATATATATATATATATATATATATATATATATATATATATATACTAACATATCAGTTGTATACGTGTCCGAAATTAAACAAATGTTCAAATACGCCGATTTATAACAAACGAAAGCCATTCTGAACGGCATGCTGCGGTACTTGCGAAATGGACAATTCCCGAGTTCGGGAATGTTCCAACGGATACCTGTTCAAATTGCTATGCCGAAAGATTCAGTTTGTCGTTTGTCGATACAGTACATATGCATAACTTTGATTATTTCGGTTAGTACGAAATAAAGTCCGTTTTGCCGACGAAGCGCGTATGACTTTACGCGTTATTATTTCATGAATATTAATAAGGCCCGACTAGTGTGGCGTTTGACATTATTTCATTGGTTGTAAATCGTTGTAATTTTATTTCAGTTTTTGATTTCGATCACATATATAAATCATATGTTGATCAATATAATTCCTACCATGCATATAAAGACACCATATTCATGTTTTCGCGCAGAAATGTCTATTGATGAAGTAAATCGAAAAAACTCGATATTTTACATTGAGTCGGTATGAGCTAGACAAACCAAATGCATCTTCAGTATGATATGGTGGCGCCCAGTGTCAATGATAAATGTTTATGTTAATGCAATGGTTATGCAAGCGTTTCAGCCCCCTTAAGGTTTTGATGTCTCTTTTTAAGAATCGTGTCTCAAAGCCTAATTTATATAAAAAAAAGGTAATTCTTTTGACAGTGAATACTTGTACTTAATTATACATCTACGCAATAGCAAAATTTTGTGACAACTCATAGTACATAATACTAGTGTCAATACAGGGTGGAGGTGTGTGTGTAGATTTTCACCTGTTGGCGGCTATGTTGGATAATTCATATTCAAGCCAGGTGATATCATGACTTTCTGCATTTCAAGATATTCTTGTTTTGCAAACCAGCAACATATTGGTTACCCATCACTGCTCTGCTCTGTTCAAGTGTTTGGTGGCAAGATTGTAGGTAAACGACAACTGATAGGTACTCATGCTTAGCAGGTTAAGTGTCCACACCTGGCCTTATATTACCTGGATTACCTCCACCTATACATTGTCATGAGTTCGACATTGATAATTAGTAACTTTCCCCTATCTGTTCACAAACGTCACCTTCACCTATCCCGTTGTCTGGTGGACCGTTGGGCGTCACAAACATCACACATGTTAAAATAAACTCAACATTATCTGTGTTGTCTTTGACAGAGGCGACAATCCGCGGGGCAGACGAACAAACAGGACCCGGGGCAGACGCCATGGCCGAGACTCGCACAGGACGGGGGATAGAACGGACGAGGCATCGGAGGACAGCACCGCTGTCAGACGTGGGGGAGGAGAGCGCCATGATTACACAGAGCTACAACCCCGCAACGTGGAATACGCCCAACTACAGTTGAGTGGCCGGTCAACCAGTAGCAGGGAACCGGCCGACAACATCTATGAAACCATAGGTGTCTAGCAGCGACCTTGAAGCATGACATGGGAGTACTTGAGTAACGTTCTGATAATGTATCCCTGGCCAGAGTTACCTCACTGCACAGTTGCTCTCACATCTGATCCCAGCGTTACAATTATTCAAGCGTTGCACTACGCTCGGTGTTACACTCACCCGAATTACCATCACACCAATTTATTCATTCGTATCTTTCCATCAGTCTGCTGCATGGTCTGCCTAGCGTCACAGTCAAAAATTCTCTGGGTCATTGGAATAACCCTATTTTAGCATATTGGCTCTTGACTGCTCGACCTGTGTGCTGAGTCGGTTTAAAGTCTTCCGTGTAATCCAGGCGTTCTCTGCACTAGCAGACAGATGTTCCTCAGCACGAATGTTCATGTGCACGTTGGCGTCCAGAAAGTCAAGTCGCTCTGGCCACAGAAGACAAAGAGTAGTAGTTGATGGGGAGGTTTCAAATTGGAAATCTGTTTTGAGTGGAGTACCGCAAGGATCAGTATTGGGACCTATTTTATTCTTAATATATATCAATGATTTGGATGATGACATAACAAGCAAGGTGTTGAAGTTTGCGGATGACACAAAAGTGTTTAGGAAAATTAAAAGTGATGCAGATAGACAGCATTTACAAGATGATCTTAATAAGTTGATAGAATGGTCTGAGAAATGGCAAATGCTGTTTAACTTTGGAAAGTGTAAGTGCCTCCACACAGGACATGGGAATGAAAATGCACAATATACAATGGGTGGTACTGTACTAAATACTACTGTAAAGGACTTAGGGTTAACCATTAGTGCTGACATGAAGGTATCAGAGCAGTGTGGAATTGCAGCAGCGAAGGGAAACCAAATTCTTGGATTAATTAGGCGAAATATAGTGTACAAAGAAAAAGAACTAATAATACCGCTTTATAAAACAATAGTTAGGCCTCATTTAGAATATTGTATACAAGCATGGAGGCCATATCGCAAGAAGGATATTGATATGCTAGAAAGAGTACAAAGGAGAGCAACAAAAATGACACCAAAACTCAGGAATATTAGTTATGAAATGCGTCTAAAAGAATGTGGTCTAACAACACTAGAAACCAGAAGATTGAGAGGAGATCAGATTGAGGTTTTTAAAATATTGAATGGGTATGAAAATATTGACAGAAATATTTTTTTCACGGTCAAGGAAGATAGAAGGACTAGAGGACATGGAGTTACATTAGCAAAGAAGCAGTGTAGACTAGATATTAGAAAATTTTCATTTTCACAAAGAATAGTAAACGATTGGAACAGATTATCAGCTGATTGTTTAGGTGCTAGTAGTGTTAATATATTTAAAATAAAATTGACTTATACCTAAGACGGGCGGGGTATATTTAGATAGATAGGTTGGACTCTCGATAAGCCAAACGGCTTCCTTGTCCACCTGCCATCTAGAGTTGATTCTCTAGGTGGCAATCTTGTTAAATCATCACGCGTGTTGCTGATGGAATGGTGTTAATGGGCTCCGTCGATGTTACGAAACATCTACGAGATTTTAGGTGGAAAGTAACTCGGGTGTGTCCATGTCTTATGTCGGTGGTTTGTTGTTTTCTCACCGTTCGACTTGCCCCGCTCACCTGGTGTCTGGTCTGGCGGTTCCGACAAGTACGTACAGGCTGTTCATGTTCGTTGATTTCAGGTTGCCTGTAATCAGTCGGCAGGTATCAATCAACGTCGCGTTCAGGATCTTTGCGTGGGCTCAGCGCTCCCATACAGGGCATGCGTACTCCGAGTAGCATAGCGCTAGAGCTACTTTGTTCCAAATGTTATGCGGTCTTAAGAGAATCTCATTGGTCAATATAACAACTATGTAATAACAATTATTTTCTTATCGAAAATGTTTAATATCGACTACATGTACACTAATAATACAATAATTTTAGTAGTTATCGTGGCACTATGAAGGCCTTTATTTTTATGTATAATCGTTTAAAAAATGTAATTCTTTAGACAACGATTACTTGTACTGCATGTACGCGTTAACCAATATTAATTGTAGTCATTATCATTATATGTGTTTCCTATTGTTCCACTTCGGTTAGCCGTTAGATTAGCATATGTTGACATTGTGTAACTATTTCATTTTGTCATATAATAGTAGGCCATTGGTTATTTGTATGTTATACTAGATTCCTTGGTCGCACGTTAATACGGCTTATTTTGTATTATGAAAACATTATTTACATAATACGTTAATAAAGTAATAACGGTTACTGCAGACTATAATTAGTTGTGGACGATTTTGCAAAAACAACAAACTACGTATGTTACCGGTGAATTAGTATGTTTACGTTTGCACGTATACATATATATATATGATCAATGATTATTAATTGTGTGTGTATGTTGTTATATATTGCATTGCCACACATTACCATAATCTATTTTGTCTGTATATCATAACATATCACGTACACCATATGTAATTACAGGAAAGTAACAATACACTTTGTGTTGACGTTTCGAGAGAGTTAGCAGCCGTCGTAAGTGCGTGTTATCCGACAGCTGACCGCAAGTAACATCCACATGCTGTGTGCTATTCCAGTTATACAACAGCACAGCAACGTTAGAACCTTTTAATGTTATGTTCTGTTATCTGTTAAAATATGCAGTGTTAGTATTATGGTAACACAATAACAAGCTTAGAGACTGCCGTAATTAACTGTCAAGCGCACGTTTACGTAACTTAAAACTTAATCATTTGTATGGTTAAAAATTACACAGGCCTCGGTATGTCATGTCAATTAGACTGTTTGCTGAAACTAGGCCGGTTTCATGAAGTGTATATAACCTAAAGTAACGCAGTAGTGCACGCAAGTGTTTCCGGTTTGTTTTGAACGATACCTATCGGGACCACACACAACTGGTCCCCATCTCGTTGTCCGAGAGCATATTCAAAGTGTCTTATTTTGTTGCACCTTTTCACGTATTACTTTGCCATGTATTATCAAGAATAATAAAATGCATCAACCTCATAACATAGATATTTTTGAATTGCAGATCTCATTTAGTTAATTCATTTCCCTTGGTCGTAATTCAGAAAATACACGAACTTGCTCTGTCGCTGCTGCTGTCAGATACCGTCTGATCCTCGAGATGTTGCGGAGGTGGAATATGGCGGACTTGCATACAGCAGTCACGTGGGACTCCATCTTCATATCAGCATCAAACTGCACACCGAAATTTCGAACAGAGTCAGTCACCCTAACCACACAGTCACCAACACGTAACGATTGCAGCGTGAATTTCTTCAGCTGTTGAGCTGAACCGTATACGATTACTTCCGTTTTCGAATCATTCAATTTCAAGGAGTTTGTCTTCATCCAACTCCTGATTTCTGTAACACATTGTTCAATGGTCTCAACAGCCGCGTCAATGTCCTCCTGATGGGGGTTCACAGTGATGTAAATTTGCGTGTCGTCAGCATCAAAGTGCGACAGCATGTTGTTGTTCCGAATGATTTTCGATACTGGTGCTGCATAGATAGAAAACAACTGCGGACCAAGTACCGAACCTTGAGGAACCCCACACGTAAGGGGGCGAGCAGGTGACGTAGAACCATTAATGTGGACAGCTTGAACTCTGTCACTCATATGCGATTTAAACCACTTAAAGGACAAAAAAAGATAACTGTTTCGTGGCATACACCTAATAGAATTAATATAAAGTAACAATTTCCACATATACTCAATTTTGTAACGCCAGCGGTTTACCAGAAAAATATTTTTTAACACCCAGCCATCCAAATACTATGCGCTACCCCATCTTAGACGAAGAATGACGTCACGACGGTGATCGAGGCGTTCTCCACGTAGATTCCCTGCATGGGGTTTGGCTGTTGTCATGAAATGGCTGCAACTCGGCAACGCGCGTAACAAGCTGATGACGGTAAATATAAAGTTGTCTATTATTGTTATCGTTGAAATCATCCCATCAACTGATGACACATGTCTACATCAAAGCATTTCTCCTCAAAATGGACCGAGCAAAGTGAACTGTACTTGGACTGGAGGGATTCCAAACAGTACGCCCGCAAATCACCAATGTGAATCCATTGCTTCAATACTACCGGTTGTTTCAACTATTATTGCAACCGTATGCCGAACACGAAGGCATAATTACTAAAGTTTACCATAGATTTAACCACAGGTTTAGATATACGTCTATAAGCAGCTGCTAAATGTCACGCCAACTGAACGAACTGTCGAAGACTCGAAGTTGTTGACCCTTAACAACGTCGCAGGAAGTTGACCGGCTTCAGCAGAGATATAGAATGCCGCGCGCTGAATGGCCAAGCCAAGTTAACCCTTCACCTATGGCGGCGTCTAGACCATCGTGGATTTCGTTAGAATTTTAGACTTTAAAGTCACATTCTGAGTAAACAGCTGACGTTAAAAATTGAGTATATGTGGAAATTGTTACTTTGTATACACTCTATTAGGTGTATGACAAGAAACCGTAGCCTTTTTGTCCTTTAAGTGCAGTTTGGCCCACTCCAACATCATGTGTCAGTCTATGCAAACATTAATTGTTTATTAGAAGCTGTAACAAAATATGGCCGACTCCATTTTCTAATGTATCCACGGAAACGTTAAATGCCGTCATCTTCTGAATAAATTACGTTACTAGCCGTACATATATTCCGGTAGACGGCATGCTGGTAACAATCACATTAATTTAGTTATGCAATTCTAGCATGGAATTGAGAATTATTTGTTATTAATATAATTTAGTAACATTTAAATGTTACTAAATTATATTAATAAAAATGTATTCTCAACATGGAAGTGGTTACAAATTGTCTCATGTGATCTGGCCAGAAGGTTACTTACATTTATCCTATATGACAATCATTTGCTCAATATATAAAAGCATTAATGTCTAATTTCATCGTATGACATAATTTAAATTTGACTAAATTATATTAATCAAAATTGCATGCTAGAATTGCATTACAAAATTTATATCAGATTGTGATCAATATGCCGTCTACCGGATTATATATGTACGGCTAGTTGCGTAGTTTATCCAGAAGGTGGCGGCACTTAACGTTTCCGTGGATACGTTAGACTCGGTTACCCAGGCTCCGTGATGCGGCAGCACTTTTAAGCGGCTTAACACCGCATGGGGAAAGAGTGGGTCTGCATTTTCGACCCGCCAGGCCGGCCTTACCCCAGATTAGGGTAGAGACGCTGTTTGGCTA
Source organism: Oasisia sp. SBJ-2009 (assembly GCA_964017155.1). Taxonomy (NCBI): domain Eukaryota; kingdom Metazoa; phylum Annelida; class Polychaeta; order Sabellida; family Siboglinidae; genus Oasisia; species Oasisia sp. SBJ-2009. Next base: position 41,712,523 of record OZ024855.1, read on the forward strand.
TCAGGCCAACTATGAAATACAAATTTAAATAACACTATACTTTTACAAGATAATGATATCATATGAAAAGTATTCAACATTGAACTTATATTAACATAAAAGTAATTAAAAATGTAAATTTACAGTTATTTATAAAATAAGAATTACGGCAGGATTAACCAGTATCCGTGAGGTGGCAGCATTGTCTAGCCCCACACGGATATCATACAACTTAAATAAGGATACCTTTTTGTAAAATAATGCTGTATTATAAAAAAAAACTATGTACGGCTAGTTACGTAGATTATCCAGAAGGTGGCCGCACTTAACGTTTACGTGGTAAGTGGTAACGTCGGAAAATGGAGGCTGCCATATTTTGTTACAATTTCTACGAAACAATTAATGTCCGTTTATTAAGCTCACGCAACATATAAATACTTTCTAACATACCTACTCTAATTGTTATTGTTCCGGCATTTAGGCTTCGAAAAAGATATCGTCCTAATTGCAAGGTTTTAGTCGTCATTGGCGTTTTTGATCTCGCTGAAGGAATGTGGATTTATTGTTAATTAGGTGACAAAGTTAGACATATCTAGGCCAACCAGACGTTTGATTTACCTATATCTATTGCAATTAGACGGATAGGATAACGGCAGAAATGCGCATTATTCGCGTACTGTGTGACAGTTCGAAACTACGGTATTGACTTATATAAACATGTAATATTATTTCAGTCTGGTAGTAGTTTCTATCATAACACATTTCGGAACATCTACGGACATGGGAATGGTTACAACGTTTCACATAACAATTATTGTCGGGCCAGTAGCTCATTTACATTTGTCCTACATCTATGTATATGACAATCACTTGCTTAATACATAAAAGCATTAATGTCTCAACATTTAAATGATACTAAATTACATTACTCAATATGAAAACTTAACACTATGTGAGAATTGCATTATTCAATGTGATTGCGACCAGCATGCCGTCTACCGGAATATATTTACGGCTAGTTACGTAATTTATCCAGAAAGGGGGCGACATTTAACGTTTCCGTGGATACGTCACAAAATGGAGTCCGCCTTATTTTGTTACAGTTTCTAATAAACAATTAATGTCCATTTATTAAGCTCCCACAACATATGAATACTTTCTAACATACCTACACTAATTGGTATTGTTCCGGCATGTAGCCTTCGAAAAATATAACTTCCCGATTGCAACGTTTTAGTCGTCATTGGCTTTTGTATTCACTCGCAAGGATTGTGGATTTATTGTTAATTAGGTGACAAAGTTAGACATGTCTAGGCCAACTAGACGGGATATAGCTTGATGTACCTTTATCTGTTGCAATTAGACTGATAGGGCGTGTAGATATTGGTAGAGTTGAGCATTATTTGCGTACTTTTTGACAATTCGAAATTACGGTATTGCTTTACATAAACATGTAATATTATTTCAGTTTGATAGTACTTTTTATCAGTACACATTTTAGGCACATTTACGGATATGGAAATGGTTATATATTTTCTCACATGATCGGTCAAGTAGTTCACTTACATTTATCCTATATGGCAATCATTTGCTCAATACATATAAGCATTAATGTCTAACTTGATCGTATGACATCCTTTAAATGTTACTAAATTATATTAATCAAAATTAATACTCAAGCTAGAATTGCATTATTAAATTCATGAGATTGTGACCAGCATGCCGTCTAACGGAATATATTTATGTCTAGTTCCAGAGACCCGCGGTGGTGTCACCCATGCCTGGGGTAAAACGGCCCCTCGCCTGGGGCAAAATGACCCCTCGCCTATTTACTCTAATATTAGGTTTAACCGTTGTATTGATATAAAAACAATGTGTTTTATCCATTATTTATTTAAACCGTCATTAACTACTACTATTATTATCACTCATCGTGAACAGAAATAATCACCAATCCGCATCACTCATCGTGAATTACATTAGACTCATCATTGTTATGTCCGTCTTCTATTGTGTCTTCGACAACACGACACGGTCACATAATACTGATAATATTTGTTGCACTTCTACAGTTCTCCCGCTCTATTGATCTTACATCCGGAACATCCCGGTTTCCTACCTATCAGCTCCTGTTTGTATTACTCGAAACTACGATCACCTTTGGCATCTGCATAATCACAGGCCTCAAAATCATCATAGTGTTGAACATATTATACTAAAGTAATGGCATGCAGATACTTCGCGGCGGATACAACAGCCTACTCATCAATCGAAACCACTCATCATTAATTAAAAATGATGTCATAAAATTACAGTTGTCATTATAAGCAATATTCTCCATTATCATTACACTCGTCACTGAAAACATTCATCATCTTTGGAATTTGCATCATCAACTAGTTTGTAATTATATATTTAAATGATTGTGTATGCTATAAATACATTACAGCTTTATTGCGTTTACATATCATATTCGTACTGCATGGCGGGGTAAGAGGGCCCCGGGGCCGTTTTGCCCCGTTCTGACAGGGCCGTCTTACCCCATACACACCTGTGCCGACTTTTTTCACCTTCACATGTAATCCTTTAATATCGCTCACATTTCGATGATCGTCGTTGAAAACGTGTATAGATGCGAGTGCACCAGAACCAGTCGCTATATAATCATCACACGGTGGACATGTTAGCATCGATTTTACTAAAGAGTGATTATTAATTCAGAGGGTATGCAAAACTTTAAAGAAGGTTTGTGAATTTACTTTTGGTGGCGCTTGGCTTTGCGTTCGGTACGGGCATTTGCTAGGTAGCAGAATTATGTTCCACTATTCAATGTTCGTTTGTGTTCACTCGTTTGGCAGATAAGACGTGGGGCCGTTTTGCCCCAGGTTACCCTACATATG
>OZ024855.1:41720401-41732901 GCA_964017155.1 Oasisia sp. SBJ-2009
TAAAGGCCCATTTTCTTTTCAAAGTGTTACACACATCATCACAGATATAAGAGTTGATTCGCCAGTGTTCCAGTTGATCGCACACACTTTGGCAAGCTATTCCACATATTTGGGCCTGCCACCGCAAAGCTGCTCCTTCCGATTGTTCTATTCTGCTCCGTCACTGCCCACTGCGAGAAGCGCCGAGTCACTTGCTGGTCGCAATGCACGAGTAAGCGCGTAGCGAACTATCGCACAGTTGAAGTGGTCCGCGGCTAAGCCATGCAGGATTGTTTACGTAAATACAGAATACATATGGATAGGTGTGTGTTTCGACCTATATATATATATATATATATATATATATATATATATATATATATATATATATATATATATATATATATATATATATATATATATATATATATATATATATATATAAATATATATATATATATATATATATATATATATGTGTGTGTGTGTGTGTGTGTGTGTGTGTGTGTGTGTGTGTGTGTGTGTGTGTGTGTGTGTGTGTGTGTGTGTGTGTGTGTGTGTGTGTGTGTGTGTGTGTGTGTGTGTGTGTGTGTGTGTGTGTGTGTGTGTGTGTGTGTGTGTGTGTGTGTGTGTGTGTGTGTGTGTGTGTGTGTGTGTGTGTGTGTGTGTGTGGATAGGTGTGTTCGTGTGTGTTTCGAACTTTCTTGACAATTTCGGAATTAACTCCAGTATGGTTTAGTATAATTTATCAATTTCAGTGGCCATGTTTTCGTGGTGTTACTGTCATTATGTCATTATGTAGAAGGTGGTGGCGACTGGCATAGTGTTGGTGGGCCTATCCAATGTTTAACTGGTAAGAATTATATTTGATATCCTAGACGCAAACACATTGCTTGTGATTATTTACCTTATACATTTCTGGCCGTTCAAACCAATACTGTGGTGGGCACGTTCTGTATGTCCTTCACTGGCTACCGCTCATACAATCGACTGATTTTTCACGCCTTTCGCATGCCCTATAAAACCGAAGCAGACAAGCTAAAAAGTAGACACCGAGTCTACGTTCATATAAACGTACTTAGACCTAACAGCTCTAACTATTTACACAAATGTTTTTAATGTTTCCTTTTCACAAGACTTCCTACAAAATCGACAACTTTACCATTATCCTGTGGGTCGGTGTGAAATGTATTCAATAATTTTCACCGTGGATACTAAGTCTTTTGTTAGTATTATGCCTGGGAGAGTAGGAACTATCCATCATTATTTGTTGTCTATTTTATAGCTAGTGAACATAAAAGTACGTTTGTACCTTTATTATTTTCCGCTAACTGGGCGGTAGTGCATACAGCGTCACAGTCCTCAATAATTTTGGATGCTTTAAGAACCTACCGTCTGCCAAATTGTTGACGTCAATTTGATCGCAGTGCCGTCAAAGAGAAGTCGATAAATGTTTGTCATCAGTTACAGCAAACATTCACCTTGTGCTACCAACATTATAATGCTTGACATTTATGGCCCTGAAAACGTTCAGCGATTGCCTCATACCGAATATATGTCACCACGTCCAACAAAACCGCACGCGAAACAGTGCAACTGTGCAAACAGGTTATTCAGATCGATCATTAATATAATTGTACATTTAATACATGGCAATTAACAACAGAAGAAAACACTGCTTTTATTTGACCCATACATAATATAATAAATCCAAGTCAAAAATTACAAAACATAATACAACTCATATGTCAATGTCATTTTTTGTATACGTGGCATTATATATTACATTGAAATAACAACATAGGATCAGGATACTCCTGAAATACTGTAAGACAGTAATAGTCGATATCGAGGAGCAATATCGACATTGTTATGGCATTGTAACTGATGAACCAATATGACATTCTGCGTCAATAGATTCACAGGTGGGCGCTTTGCCACACAGGCGACTATGACATTTTCTTTTATCACTCATCCTATCTGAAGGCAGGAAAATGCAGACACGTTTTAAATACCCGGTAATTTCTAAAAGTGCATGACTGCACCAAACAACCAGTGATCAACTTCTCAAATTAGGTTTGCTCGAGCTGTTGTGAGCTGAACACACAACGGCGACTAGTTTGGCCGGCGCATATTTTGGCAGCAATTCGTTTTACTGTTTATTATTTCGAACTTGTTATTGGTGTAACAGGCGCAGGAGACTAGTACCGCATTATCTGATAAAAAGTATTGTAATTTAATTTGTTATTTCAAATTCGGCCTGAGAACCAATCAGCGTCTCTACCCTTATCTGTGGTAAGGCCGCCGTGGCGGTTACATCGCCAGTCCATTAATTCCCTAGGGCTAGGCGGAGTTGAGGGGCTGAAAAGTGCTGCCACCTCACGGAGGAGTCTGGGTAACCGAGGCTAGACTATATTTAGAAATAGCGCACGTAAATATCAGTCTAAACAGGTTAGACAGTACTTGTTAAACTAACAGATATACAGACTATTAAATAGTAACAACATAGTAATTTTTATTCATCAGTCGAACGGAAGAATTAGTCTTCAAATAACGCGTGCAAATACAGAAGCTGTTATCAAATTACTAAACTAGGTACATCAGAATCCACTAGGTGGTGTATTGAAATATCGCGGTCATTTCCGTTCCAAAGGTTGTGACCAAGATGTCTTCCCGCGTCAGTCAGAAATTACACGACGTTTTAGGCATTCGACGAGTTATCGCCTGCTACGACGTCGTAAGCAGGCTATATGAAGCCGGCCACAGGTTCCGACTGGTTGACCGAGTATACCCGCCCTATTTGACGACAGGATAACTACACCTTGGGATTCTTGGAATTCACACGTGCGTCCCCTGGCAACGGGTAAGCTGCGGACCGCACGTTTTGACTCGGCTGATGAATTTACCACCAGCCAGCAGTAATCCAACCCGACCGCTATGCCAGGTGAATGCCAGGTACGCACGGGTGAATTCCACGCACGGGTGAATTCCAAGGTGCCGTTATCCTGTCGTCAAATAGGGCGGGTATTCTCGGTCAATCAGTCGGAACCTCGACGGCTGCGGATTTTGCGTTGGAGTATATATATATATATATATATATATATATATATATATATATATATATATATATATATATATATATATATATATATATATATATATATACTGTGTGTATGTATGTATGTATGTATGTATGTATGTAAGTATGTATGTATGTATGTATGTATGTATGTATATATGTATGTATGTATGCACTTCAAACCCAAAGTCGCTTAAAATGAATACCGACATGACAACCAAGTTCACTGACCAATGTAGCTGCCAGTTTCAGCAAAACCATTCACAGAAGGCGTCAAAGTTAGAACGTAAGAGAGAATAAACGGTACATTAGTAAAGAGGCACGAACCCGAAGTCCCTACATAACATCAGCCTATAGCCAATCATCACATTCCTCACTCTATTCTCCCAAACCTACTGACAAGGACCATGACAAATACCAACATGTACATGTGGTCACTTACCCTAATGAGACAATAATTAAACATAGATGATGTGGCTTTGGTGTTCAACCAGTAGCTTAACACAATCTAACGTTGCTTATTACAATTTATACATGGAGGAAATTCGAAGAGATGATGGGATGTTGACGTACATCACATAAACGTAAAGAAAATGTGCTCAGCTTGTGTGTTACCCCGGAATACATGATGGCAGCAGAAACGATGGCACTAACAGAAAAACAACAGAAGGTCCAAAACAACCTGGTAAGAATAACCGTGGGAGTTAAGAGAGCTGATCAGATAAAATGGATGAAATGAGAGGTTGGAGTGATGGAATGTTCAAAGAAGAAATTGGTGAGGAGTACATGGGCTAGTCATGTAGAAAAAATGGCAGATGAAAAACTGGCAAAGAGAACAAATGCCTACAAATTGGAGGGGAAAGGGAGGCGAGGAAGAGCGAAATTGCGATGGGGATTTCATTAAAAATGACCTAGAAAGAGTGGGAGAATAATGGGGAAATTATAGACAGATAGAAAGAATTGGAAACTGGTGACAGAGAACGTAGTAAGAGAAAAGTGAGAGGAAGAAAAAAGACATTGGAAAAAGAAATCATGGTCAACTCACCCCTGACGACAGTGATGCCAACAAAATAACAACAAGATGCAATTTGACCATAATGTAATAACCGGGCATCTATTAGTTTGAATCCTTAATAGCCATTAGCCATCATATACATTGAGAATTTGTTTTGGCTGCAGCCGGTGACAGAAATGGAGAATTCCGAACTCAATCCTATTTGAATTATGACAACTGTTTATGAAAGGGTAGAACTGGGAAAGAAAATGTTATACAGGCATCCTGAAACCCACTGTGACTCTATGAATCAGGCAGCCAGTTATTGGTACTCGGCCGTTCCCCACCATACTATTTTTTTCCGGGATTGGGGGCCATGGCCCCCGCCACCCGCACTCTGACTACGCCACTGACTGTGTGACCGGGTCCAGGACATGATGTTAAAACGTGTACAGACACAACACAATCTACACCGTGACGCAGAGATAGGCAAACTTCGCAGAGGTAACATCTCACCAGTAGGGACCAGCAAATCCGCTAGGGGCGCGTCGGTAGGTCGGTTGAAATTTGTGTCCACTAGGTTTTTCTGCTCATGAGGGGAGGGAGGCCCACCCAAAATTACAGAGAATGCGGCCGTGTGAATTACAATATTTTAGGTGGGTTATTTAATTTTGATTTTTATGAGTAAATATACGCTAAGTTCGGATAATTATATCTTCGTAGCACGCGGAGGACGTTTTCTGAAGTATGGATAGTAGTTAGATGAATATTTAATAAGCAAACCCTGAAAATTTCATTTACATCGCATGTAGCGCATTGTAGCTAAATCGTTTTGAATTTATCACCCATTTTCAGGATTGCGCTGACGCAATGACGGCCATCTTGGAGTAATCTAATATCAGATTCTAATCTAACTGCATCTTTGAACACGATAATATTTTTAAAAGATATTTTGGTGTGAATAAATATCTAAAAATATAATCTTTCTAATGTGGTTAATATTCTAAATGTATAAGTTTATTTGAGTATCGTATCACTAATATTGGCACAGACAGCTTCCCCATGATAATTATTATAATGCTTTATGGTGAGTAGTGATTTTATTTACAGAGAAACATCACCAAGAGAAATGTCAAGGTTGACCAACAGAGCAGCTATTTAAATGTTGACTAAATATCTGTAAGGTTATAGCAGTTTTTAACTGCATTTCAAATGAGTGATTTAGCCCCAGTATGCTACACACCGCGCTGTGCAGGCCAGAGCCGAAAGTCACAGATTTGGTACCATATTTGGAAATTTAAATGTGCCATACCTTTTTACTGCTTAAAGATATTTAAATTATGTAAACGGTATATATTTACCTATTATACATACAATTGACACGCACCATCATAAACGTCGTGAATCTATATTGAATTTTTTTGCCGGTCCCTATCACCAGTACGAAGACGACAAGTGAAAACACCTCATGGACGGATGCAACCCTGAGCCGATATCATTCGCACGAGGAGAAACGTATCGGTGACACAACACCGATCGCGACAATACCGATTCGGGCAACCAACAACGCGAACACGAGTATACAACACGCGTGGTAAAGAGTCTACCACTACAGCAAGACATGCACCTCAAGATGAAACGAACTCACGTGAGTGACGTGACGTGGAGGGAGTTCCGTGGAGCGATGACCCAACAGCACGTATCTCGGATTCGGAGGAAATAATTTTGTGACAACAACTTCGTTATAATCAACAGAGATACCTAAACCCTGTTATGTTACCCATCACCCCTTGCGCGGCAGCCATACTTTGTGTCACACAAAAAACGAACAAAAAACTCTAATAATAGAATAATAGCGGCTAATAATAGAAGGTAACTATGCCGTACACTTGCTTTGTGAATGGATGCACGAACCGGTCCGATGGTGCAAGGCCAATGACATCTTTCTTTTCATTTCTAGCCGTAATAAGTCACCAAGGAGCGAAGGACCCCGTGGATTGCGAATAACAACAGAAAGAAATCTCCTTCGAAATACGCCATGTCAATATTTAATACACCATATACGGTTCATAGTGTTGTTTATGTATTGGCCGCCTTGCCGCTCATAACAGAAATACGATTCAGTGATCGCAATCTCAACTCGCTAGCTGTAATATATATATATATATATATATATATATATATATATATATATATATATATATATATATATATATATAAAATTGACTACGCGAACTGTCTCCTGTATGGTCTCCCACAGTGCCTAATATCTAAGCTATAAAGGGTCCAAAACGCTGCCGCTAGACTAGTGGTCCGCTGCCACAGATGCGAACATATTACACCAGTTCTTATGAAACTGCACTGGCTCCCGGTGAAACAACGAGTTCAGTCCTCAATCCTGCTACTGGTGTTTCGTGCACAACATCGACTGACGCCACCTTACATAACCGACCTACTCGAACAAAGAGCTACGAGGGTGTTACGCTCAACCACGAACAATGACTTCTACGTGCCGCCATCTCGCAGTCGATACGGTGATAGTATCTTATCAGTAGCTGATCCACGACTGTGGAACTGTCTCCCTGCTGAGATGAAGAAAACCAGTTGCCTCGGGACTTTTAAAAGACTATTGAAAACTCACCTATTCCGGGCTGTGTATGAAGTGTAGACATCTGTCAGGTTTTTTAAAATTAATTTGTATTTGTTTACCTATTTGTTATCTTGTACATGTTTTACATTAATTTTTATTTTACAAAATGTCATACTCATTATTTTATTATCAATATACCATTTATATTAATAATGATCTTTAGCTAACTTATTTATTTTATTATTTAATACTATTACTTGTTTATACATATTTTATGTATTTTATTTACCTTAACAAACTTATTATTATAATTCTACGACATATGTATACTTACTCATGTACAGCGCATCCGAATGAATATTTTCAGATTGATGGCGCTTTATAAATGTTCTTATATATATATATATATTTATATATATATATATATATATATATATATATATATATATATATATATATATATATATATATATATATATATATATATATAGAACATTTATAAAGCGCCATCAATCTGAAAATATTCATATATATTAGTCATATATATATATATATATATATATATATATATATATATATATATATATATATATATATATATATATATATATATATATATATATATATATATGATAATAATAATAACACTTTATTTTAACACCATCAAAACCGGGACGTCTGTTCTGTTCACGGGTGTGTACATACATGTAACTAACTAGACGTTGTGATAATAAATCTGCGTATTCTGATTAAATACTGATGATAATAATAAAAAATATAAAGTAGTGATACGCTGTGATAAAAACGGTATAGAATATGCTATGTATAAATCAAGTCATATATGTATTTACAGATTAAATTATATTCTTTAAAATTATTACTAGATATATGAAATTAGAAATAAAACACTAATACTAGCAATAATGCAGTGATATAGTAATAAACATAAATAAATAAATATATATATATATATATATATATATATATATATATATATATTATGTATATAAGAATAATAAGTTAAGCTAAAATATAATGTTCGCTGTGTAAAACTAGGTATGAAGAAAATAAAAATGTTTTTAATTGTTTCTTAAATTGTGCTAGATTGCCGTTGTCGCACATATTCCTAAGGAGTTTGTTCCACAGAGTTTGTTCCAGCAAATGCAAAGCGGCCGAAACGTTCTAAGTTCACTCTTGACACTTCGGGGAGTAACCCGCCTGCAGAGCGCAGTGAACGGGGAGGTGCCTGCTGGACTAGTGGTGCCGCGAGATACTCTGGCGTGCCATCGTAAACCCTATGCACGAGTACTAGTAGCTAGTATTCGATACGCTTTCTGACAGACAGCCAGTACAATTGCCGCAGTACTGTCGTCATGGACTGCCGGTCACCCCGCCGGATGTGCATAACAATTCGAGCTGCAGCCCGCTGGACCATTTCAAGACGGTGCAGGTGAATGTATGCCGAATAGTATCGTGTTACCATAATCGATTCGCGATGTCACTAGTCTGTATATGAGACTCTTACATACAGTGGTGCTAACGGAGTCTCGTATCTTTGCAAGTCGCGACAAGTAGGCAGTTGGCAACTTGTGACGTCATGGATAGGTTAGTGTCAATGGTAAATCCTAGGTCCCGTATAACTGGGGATGTGTCAACGAGCCGGATGACAATGGCTTGCGATTTGTTGTCATTCATCACAAGTATACAATAATACACTGTCTGGTGTATTCATCAAGATAATGAAATCGCACAGTTGTGCCCCCACCAATAATACAGTTGTGCCCCCCCCCCCACCACCAATAGTACAGTTGTGCCCCACACCAATAGTACAGTTGTGCCCTACACCAATAGTACAGTTGTGCTCCCCACCAATAGTACACTTGTGCCCCCCACCAATAATACAGTTGTGCCCCCCCCCCACCAATAGTACAGTTGTGCCCCCACCAATAATACAGTTGTGCCCCCCCCCCCCACCACCAATAGTACAGTTGTGCCCCCCACCAATAATACAGTTGTGCCCCCCCCCCATCAATAGTACAGTTGTGCCCCCACCAATAGTACAGTTGTGCCCCCCACCAATAGTACAGTTGTGCCCCACACCAATAGTACAGTTGTGCTCCCCACCAATAGTAAAGTTATACCCCCACCAATAGTACAGTTATACCCCCACCAATAGTACAGTTGTGCCCCCCACCAATAGTACAGTTATGCCCCCACCAATAGTACAGTTGTGTCTCCTATCCCCGAATAGTCCAGGCTCTGCCCTATAGACCCGTAAACATGTTGTACTTAAGACAGTTTGACGACTGATTTGAATAATATATACATATGACTTTAAAAGTATACTAGGTGGAACTTTCCAAAACTGGGCATAACGTGGCGACGGCCATTTTGCAAAATGGTTGCCAAATAAAATATTACCGTATCTTAATGTCAAGGATGGACGCGGAGCGCTGGATCTTCGTTTTGCAATTCTTTATTCACATCACAAACAAGACAAGAAGCTGCCCACAGTCAGACATCAGGAATACATGCTCATGCTTCTTGCTACCAAAGCATCACGCAAAGCAACTTCTCACTTCCCACTGGAAACACAGCCTCGTGGCTCGGCTCATTGTTTGCTCTCTCTCACTATCCCGCCATCTTCCCGCTGATCAAACCGCAGTGACACCTGTTGTCACTGCTTTGTAACACTGGTCATTAATCACCAGGTGGAGTCAAAAATCACTGAACGAAATTAACTCCCAAAATACGTATATAAATATAATAGCGTCATGGCAGTCCACAACATCCGCCCCAAGGGTTAGTCTGTATCCGTCCATGGACTACGCCAACACCAAATACTTGTGACCAAAGGGGGTCACAATAGACACAGTAAGAATAAAAGGACAGTAGTACACACGACTACACTCACTGATTGGTACGGGCAACTCCTGTCTCCACCTGGAGCAAACACCATTACACTTTCATAGCATCGAATATAAAGTAAATAAGGTTTAACCGAAATTAAAAACAGCAAAATTAGACACAGTAAATGATGCGGACGACCCCTGTCTCCACATGGAGCAAACATCATCACCATTTTCACAATACCTACAAGTAAAAGTAGAATTTTCCCCTGGACCATATCTCAGCCAGCACTCCTCAGTGAGGTGACACCCATTGCCACAATTATTAATATGTAAATTTACCTTAGCCTGCGAAACAATGCTAGTCTTACAAGCAACACACAGCAGCCGAAGGTAGAGGAAACCCATGTCCCGCTAGTGCAGGCAACTACCTTGGCTCTGGGGCAGCGTGTGGCCCCACCTACGAAAACATACATACCGGACATACACAGTGCCCCATGGCAGTGGGAAACAAACAATGGTCTTCTTCAAACTAAACCAAAAGTGTTGGAAGCTTTGTCTAATTTATATCCACTAAACAAAGTTGGCCATGTGTTTACAGTTACTGCATATATGAATGTCATGTTCAGTTTAACAGAGAATGTTGATATTGAGTTATACAACAGATATGTAAAGAAACGTTTAATGGACCACTATGCTGATAAGGCTCGGTTCTGTCCTAGTAATCGAGTTGTAGAAAAGAGAGATTTGTGGTGAAAGTTGATTTCAAGATAGGTAACAAATTATGTGATGATTATGATTTGAAAGAATCACGGGAAAATGTGTTTTACCCTAATATCTTATGAAAAGCACATTTCAGGGACGTATTGACTCGATGTCTAAGACAAAACTAAATCGTGTCACCATAGCTGTCTAATACACGTTTCTTAAAATTTCTGTATCCCAGGATAATAATTCTCTAGTAAGCTGGACACAAAAATTCCTTAATTTCAGTAATTGTCAACCCATAAGACAAAGTCAAAGCTTTCACGAACAAATCACGTTAATGTTTAGTTTGAAGAGAAAAATATTTTGTTTTTGATAAGTGAACATATTGCTTAAAACAAATACTATGACAATGTGTGTGTGTGTGTGTGTGTGTGTGTGTGTGTGTGTGTGTGTGTGTGTGTGTGTGTGTGTGTGTGTGTGTGTGTGTGTGTGTGTGTGTGTGTGTGTGTGTGTGTGTGTGTGTGTGTGTGTGTGTGTGTGTGTGTGTGTGTGTGTGTGTGTGTGTGTGTGTGTGTGTGTGTGTGTGTGTGTGTGTGTGTGTTCGTGTGTGTTTCGAACTTTCTTGACAATTTCGGAATTAACTCCAGTATGATTTAGTATAATTTATCAATTTGTGTGTGTGGGTGTGTGGGTGTGGGTGTGGGTGTGGGTGTGGGTGTGGGTGTGGGTGTGGGTGTGGGTGTGGGTGTGGGTGTGGGTGTGGGTGTGGGTGTGGGTGTGTGTGTGTGTGGGGGGGTGCAATGAGATATAAAAAGATGATGTATTTGCTAGATGCGCAGACGTATGGGAAAGATAGCCTTATGATCAGCAACTAGAGTAAATTATATGTTGTGTTCTATCTCACTCAGCCTGAAGACACGGCATGCATGATAGACAGATAACTAACGCAAACAGCTTTCAGAGGCAACTGGAAAAACCCAGCTAGACGCCCTAGAGCACGGGACTGTGGAAGCTGATACACCCTGAGCACGGGACTGTGGAGGCTGATACGATCAGTACTTAAGTAGTACCTTGTGATTAGGTATTTCTTGACTGTTACTGATAAACTGTTGAATGGTGTTCATTTTCAACAATTTTTGCGAGAGAGTAGCGTCAATAAAACTCGTTTTGAACGGCTGTGAATAGCCGCGGGACCGGCGGAGGGCGTCAGGACGCTGAGCTCCGAGTATTTATGGAGGGGTTTAGCCTCCAATATTTAGGTAGGGGTGGCAATTTGTTGAGTAACAGTTAAATTGTGGTGAGCAGGAGGTTTGCCCCCCCCCCCCCCACCAATACTTATGGAAATGATGCTTGTTCTTGTGTAAATTGAAGTTTTTTGACAGAGTAAATGTTTTCCGAAGCCCAAATTCCGGTTTCCGGATAGTTTGAGAAGGTAAGAAACAATAATAATAATAATAATAATAATAATAATAATAATGGCAATTTGCATAGCGCCGCTATCCACCACGTGGTGGCGGTCATGGCGCTTTTACATATAAACCATCTTTAAAATGCTAAAACAATAATATTAATGCCTATAAAGCGGCATTTTAGACCAAACAATTATAATAATATTCGAACGTCACCGAAGACCTCTCACCCTCTCCCTAGTGTTCATGTGTCTCCATTTATATAAAGAAGTTCTTAAAGGACAAACAAAGTTAACTTTTACGTGGCATACACCTAATAGAGTTAATATAAAGTAACAATTTCCACATATACTCAATTTTTTAACGCCAGCGGTTTACCAGAAAAATATTTTTTAACACCCAGCCATCCAAATTCTATGCGCTACCCCATCTTAGACGAAGAATGACGTCACGACGGTGATCGAGGCGCTCTCCACGTAGATTCCCTGCATAGGGTTTGGCTGTTGTCATGAAATGGCTGCAACTCGGCAACGCGCGTAACATGCTGATGACGGTAAATATGAAGTTGTATATTATTGTTATCACTGAAATCATCCCATCAACTGATGATACATGTCTACATCAAAGCATTTCTCCTCAAAATGGACCGAGCAAAGTGCCAAACAGTACGCCCGCAAATCACCAACGTGAATCCATTGCTTCAATACTACCGGTTGTTTCAACTATTATTGCAACCGTATGCCGAACACGAAGGCATAATTACTAAAGTTTACCATAGATTTAACCACAGATTTAGATATACGTCTATAAGCAGCTGCTAGATGTCACGCCAACTGAACGAACTGTCGAAGACTCGAAGTTGTTGACCCTTAACGACGTCGCCGGAAGCTGA
>OZ024855.1:41737901-41757901 GCA_964017155.1 Oasisia sp. SBJ-2009
TATGTCACGACGACGTCATCTTTGAAATCTCCAAAGCTTCTCCATGAAAGCATATGCATTGTTATGCTTTTGGGGAAGTATTAGTAATTTAAATTGCACACGCCAAGCGCATTATGCACAAAACACACAGAATAGCTGCTACAAATCACACAGTTTAGCAAAACAATCCACATCATTGTCAGAAATACAATGATCAGACACGCATGTTTTCTAGAGTATATCCCAAATATTTAATAATAATAATAATAATAATAACAATGATAATAATAAAAGTAATTCCTGTTGGCCTACACCCTCGGAAACTAAGCTCAGGGTTACACTAAAGCAAAAGGACGCCCAGTCTCAAGACCGAGTGATAGCGGTCGATGCGTGGATGGATACGTCAGAATACTAAGGCGGACATGCATGGGTAGAAAGGTGACGTTCTAAATGACGGTGGAGTGTTTTAATAGTTTCATTTCATCTAACACTATTATAGGAGGCAGAACATTGCAAAGTCGGCGCGGGCGCATCAACAGTGAAAGTCGGTGTCACTGTGAATAATCGTTACAAACATAGTTCTATCAGTATTTAATTTATAACATTCTCAGGCATCCAATGAAAAATTTCAAAACTAAATCTGAGCTTATTTAATGGGGTGTTATATATTTAATGGGGAGTATAATACTATTAAGCACAATAATTAGTTTGTCATCTGCAAAAAGGTACGACTCGAAGTGTCACTATTAATAACGGTGCTCAGTTGTGTCATGTAGGGTGGACGTGTTCTCGTGCAGAGACTGAAAATAAAGGTCCTAGGACAGAACTATGAGGAACACCACATGGAATCGGGGTGCTGATAAACACCAATCCTCATGCTTCACTCTCTGAAGTCTATAGTTATATGCACATCATGCCTTATGGTGTGCATAACGATCAATGATCTATTGGTATGCTATTGAAATAATATACGCGCAATTTTTCCAAGAGAATAGGAACATACGCAGATCTACTAGAGACTGTGGCATAAGTGGAGGTTAACGGATGACACAGAGGTATTTCGAGCATAGCAGCATGAATGTTGTTAGTGAATTCAGTTTAATTCAGATTGTAAATAAACACTGCCGAAGATGTCAAGAAGACACCGAAAGCTCCATACGAAAACACAGAGGATTCAGAAAGTATTGTAACTATATTTACAGTATTTTGAAGAGTTTTGATATCTCGCTAAAGGTACACATAGACCCAAACACCGGGAAGGCAAGATACAACAGATGCCGACACTCGTACAGCACACAGAGTCGGGCAGTCAGACATATCTGCAGCAGCCTCGCGCTAAATTGCATCGGTGTCGATGTCTTCTGATCGCCGCAAACTAATCGATTCGCCGGCCGGCAGACCGCCATTTCGATTAGCCACTTGCGCGGGCCGTGTGCGATAAACGGCGAATCGGTTACGAAAACATCCTTCTGACGTCGTGAAGAGCAAATTGCGCTAAACGAGAGGCAGCTGGGTTCCGACGGAGTCCCGGGAGAGTCTCGGACTCACTCACGGCTGCCGACCGCCGCCGAGTATGCGCGTCACGGTGTCTGTTCGTCCAGCCATACCGCACGCAGAGGGCTCATGACATAGTTAACTTTCCCATTGGCCACCATGTTAGCGTTTTGTGTGATTATAAGAAAACCAGACGCAGGCAAATTCTAAAACGTATTGCCTGATTTTATCATCATCTTAGTGACATGCTGGTCGAGTTTAGTTAAATTCCAATATTTCGTTCTTTAGTAAAGTGCCGCTATGTGTGACACCCGTCACTATTTACAAATGAATGCAGGCACTTGTTGTGTCAACAAGCCTAATCACTGCCAAGTACCCATTCGCTTAGTAAAACCAGCTAAAAATGCACCATTTCAGTGTCAACAGCTTCCACAATCACACCTGGAAATTTGTCTGTTCAACTGCACTTATGTCACAGCACGTGAATGTTGAAAAAGATCAAAAGAAAAATAATATGGGACTATGTTTCATCGGTAACCAAACAGGAAGTCTAACTGTGTCATGACCTCAGAGCTACTGTAGATGCAGCTGGTGCACTCTGGGATTTAAACATGGAGGCACCATTTTGAAAATGTTTTTTCTAGGACACGTTATGTCCCAGTAGTAACGTAAACTATTCAGATATTTTTATCGTTGTCAACATTTCTAGCCAAATGCAGACCTCGACGCACGTCTCGCCATAATTTTGATTGTGACGTAAACAAACCACAACGCCATCAATTATAATCCTCTCCTAGACAGAACTTTCATCTCCTACTGATGTTCCTTTTTCAGTTATCATAAGCTACTGTATTCGTAAAACTCGTCGAAAGTGATATATTGTTAAACATCTCTTTTACGATTTCGTAATAATGAACACAACGTCTATATATATATATATATATATATATATATATATATATATATATATATATATATATATATATATATATATATATATATATATATATATATGTCAATGACACAATCGCAGTCAGTTCGCGAAATATCGGTGTCATTGTTCCAGATTCAGCCGGGTCTAGATTCGGCACGAATCACTAGGCCCCTAACATAGTTTCCGTCCGTTAGTAACAGAGCCTGTGTCACGATATATGGCGAGATTCCGCGCGATTGGAACTGATTGGGGACACAGGACACAAGAATGATATTTTAACGAGAGGTGACAGTTGTAGTTTCCGACTTATGAAAATAAACTAAAGCGACTGGGGAAGTTTTGTTAGTAATTATACATTATGGTAATCGGCTTAGCAGTATTGTTGTATGGCTGCATGGATACCAGTAGGCCTAATATCGCTCGTATGGCGGATTTACGTAACGGCAAAGGCTGATAATATATGGATTATAGACTGTAGACTTCTAGTCAACAGCTCAGTGTCTGTTACGTCACACTAGGAAAATCAGGTCATAAATATATTGTGTTATAGCTTTCCTATCTTTACTGTCCGATTTAACGTAGGGCAGATAGTATGAATGCTTTTTAGGCCGTATGTGTCTTTTGCGGAATTTGCATTTACGTTGCTGAACGTTGTGGTTTCACTACAGATCAATGATCACTAATATCTGACAAGTTGTCTAAATGCACCTAGTCATAACACATTTGCCCTAAAACAGGTTGTACTCTGCCAAAAGATTGCATTCTTCATTACTTCTCAAGATCGCTAAACATAAGTTCTAGCCGCCGTTGCCATGGCAACCACCATAATAATCAATTAAAATGAATGGTTTTCGTGGCAACTATTTCCGACAACGTGTCACACTGATTCTGCTTATAATTATCCTTCGGAAAATAAAACAATAAACACAAAACAAAGTCCTATTTTTTAACATTGAGAAAATTGCCTTTATGCCCCCAAGTACCCCAAACCTGGTTTTCGAGCGCATGACTTACATGGCCTATACATCAAGTATTCCAACATGATTGTTATTCTCAAATTTTAAGTAAACATGCAAAAGAAGCGGACACTGCGTTTGCGCGCGCATGCGATGTATGCGTTTTGCCGAATCTGGGCCCACCATACATATTGGCGGAGAAAAGTTAAATTATTTTAGCGTATCCTGTCAAAATTAAATAACTGCTAAAATGGTCAGGTATCAATATAAATCGCACTTAAATTATACTTACGCAGCTCTCCTATGAGCTCATGCGATAGATTTTGCCTTACAACATGGATTTCGCTCCATAATCGTCAACATAGGTGTGGGCCTTTCACCAGAACAAACCAGTTGGACACGTTGTCCTGTGAGTGTAACGGTAGTTATAATTTTAGGCTTCTTGCAAAAATGTTACATCTTTTGTGGATTTTCTAATGTGTTAATTCTTGCAATTAATTTTGGTTCCAGAGGCCAAAACATATTCGGAACATATTCGTAACTCAGGTTTCCAGTAAATAAGACCGAAAAAAGACCCTCCCGAGGGTAAACGAGGAATATCTAATTACTATTAATACCAAAATGATTAGGACAATTTCAGATAATAACGCAAGCCTCCCGCGCTTGGCTGATATGTAGGATCTAGCATGGGTTAGGCCTTAAAGTTTTTCGCTTTCCTCGAAATTCACTCGTATTGGTCCTACATCGGTAACGTTTAGCAAATGCAGCTGAACTGCTTGCGATTAATTTAAGTAATATATAATAACGTAGCCAAGTGGAGCAGCACGAGACACGTGAGTTATGAAAATCGTGATTCTGTTGCTTTTGATCGGCGACGATCGGCGACTACCGGTGACTATCGGCGACGGTGTTCTGCAGTCGTCGCCGATTGCGACGACTATCGGCAACGGCGTTCTGCAGTCGGTAATTGATTTTGCGAGCGTTGAGCGGCGCTCGCACGGATATCGGGTGACTCGGCGGTCGCCAGACACACGCCTCACAGCCGCGATGGGAACCTGCCCCGGGCGGCGAGTGGCTGCTGCCTCCCTCGCACGTGTGCCCGGCTGTCACCCGGGGCCAGGGCCGGGGCAGGCGGGCGGCGGCACAGGTCAACAGTGTCGCGCCGTCGTGTATTGTAGTGGGGTGGACACAACGTCGTGTTGTGTTGTGTTGTGTTGTGTTGTGTTGTGTTGTGTTGTGTTGTGTTGTGTTGTGTTGTGTTGTGTTGTGTTGTGTTGTGTTGTGTTGTGTTGTGTTGTGTTGTGTTGTGTTGTGTTGTGTTGTGTTGTGTTGTGTTGTGTTGTGTTGTGTTGTGTTGTGCTGTGCTGTGCTGTGCTGTGCTGTGCTGTGCTGTGCTGTGCTGTGCTGTGCTGTGCTGTGCTGTGCTGTGCTGTGCTGTGCTGTGCTGTGCTGTGCTGTGCTGTGCTGTGCTGTGCTGTGCTGTGCTGTGCTGTGCTGTGCTGTGCTGTGCTGTGCTGTGCTGTGCTGTGCTGTGCTGTGCTGTGCTGTGCTGTGCTGTGCTGTGCTGTGCTGTGCTGTGCTGTGCTGTGCTGTGCTGTGCTGTGCTGTGCTGTGCTGTGCTGTGCTGTGCTGTGCTGTGCTGTGCTGTGCTGTGCTGTGCTGTGCTGTGCTGTGCTGTGCTGTGCTGTGCTGTGCTGTGCTGTGCTGTGCTGTGCTGTGCTGTGCTGTGCTGTGCTGTGCTGTGCTGTGCTGTGCTGTGCTGTGCTGTGCTGTGCTGTGCTGTGCTGTGCTGTGCTGTGCTGTGCTGTTGTGTTGTGTTGTGTTGTGTTGTGTTGTGTTGTGTTGTGTTGTGTTGTGTTGTGTTGTGTTGTGTTGTGTTGTGTTGTGTTGTGTTGTGTTGTGTTGTGTTGTGTTGTGTTGTGTTGTGTTGTGTTGTGTTGTGTTGTGTTGTGTTGTGTTGTGTTGTGTTGTGTTGTGTTGTGTTGTGTTGTGTTGTGTTGTGTTGTGTTGTGTTGTGTTGTGTTGTGTTGTGTTGTGTTGTGTTGTGTTGTGTTGTGTTGTGTTGTGTTGTGTTGTGTTGTGTTGTGTTGTGTTGTGTTGTGTTGTGTTGTGTTGTGTTGTGTTGTGTTGTGTTGTGTTGTGTTGTGTTGTGTTGTGTTGTGTTGTGTTGTGTTGTGTTGTGTTGTGTTGTGTTGTGTTGTGTTGTGTTGTGTTGTGTTGTGTTGTGTTGTGTTGTGTTGTGTTGTGTTGTGTTGTGTTGTGTTGTGCATGTGACCGCGCATACGTGCGTGCGATTGTCCAAGCTTCTGTTCGTAATAACTTTTTCGTGTTCTGTCATTATCTATATCCACAAATTTAATTCCACATCTATGCTATATGCATTTCTATAACCGTGTCTACGTCCGTATTTATATCTTTGTCCGTGTCTATGGCTTATGTTCGTCTATCCGAAGTCTCTGTGCCTTCGTTTTTCCGCGACAAAAACAACGCTAAGCGTCCACCCATAGATCACGGTCCTCGACTGCCGGCCCAGCGATTAGCGGATCCCCACGTCTCAACCCAGGCCATATCCCCGACCATCGCACGTGTTCGCCGGTTTTTAGTCGGAAACCGAGGTTCACGTTCGGTATGGCGGGGCCGTTATGGAGTCGCCGTCCCCGCGCCATCCATCACTCACACGTCGCTGGCGACGGGCCGGGGTGGAAGGTCAAGCAGCTCCTTGGTCGCTTTCCCACACACCCCGAGGGCACCGTCTCCCGTCCTCCCGTCGTCTGTCAACGCCGTCGTAAGCTTCGTCAAGACGCGTCGTCCTCTGTTTACCGCCGGCCGCCCGACGACGTATACAACGGCACGGCGCCTGGCTTGTGTCGATGGCGTCGGTTCACGTCTATGGGAGCTGGGGACGTCTTCACACGGCAGATAACCAACACACATAACACCACCCAGGCACAATGGACGTCCACGACTACACCTCAGCTGGGGATGACCGAATTCCTGGGCTGATATTCAGTAATCTAATAGTTCGTCTGGTGATTTTATCAAAGCTATAGAAATATTATACAGAACATTGGACAAATGATTTAAAGAGCTTGTCGTAGTTGATGTATAGCATGTCGTAGTGAATATGGTATACAGCATTTCCAGGTGGATATCGTGTATAGCTTTTAAAATTTATATTTAAATATATGTTTAAAGTGAGACGTCCGTAAAACAATAAATTATAAAGCACATTTAATGCAGCACCGCAACACGTTATTTCGTTGTTGCAATGTCAAACACACTTTGAAAAACGTTGAATAGGTCGCACTGTCAATGTCTCGATGAGTGCGAAACGAATCAAAATCCCTGGCGAAAACGTCTACGTGTATTTTATACAAGACATCAACGTTAGTGCAAGCAAATATAATAACTAATTACTACATAACTCCCCACATGCGTGAACTTAGGCGCATTTCAATTATTATTAGGCTGCAGCATATACCAAAGTGTATAATATTATTTTCTATTGTTAGATTTTTGAACTTTTCTTTTGTGAGAATTATGAATTCACCATCATAACATAATTCACAAAAATATTAAAACTACATAATATGTAAAATACTACATCGATGTTACAAGACAATACGGTTGCCTGCCTGGCCGCCTGCCTGCGCGCGTGCGTGCGTGCGTGCGTGCGGGCGGGCGTGCGTGCGTGCGTGCGTGCGTGCGTGCGTGCCTGCCTGCCTGCCTGCCTGCCTGCCTGCCTGCCTGCCTGCCTGCCTGCCTGCCTGCCTGCCTGCCTGCCTGCCTGCCTGCCTGCCTGCCTGCCTGCCTGCCTGCCTGCCTGCCTGCCTGCCTGCCTGCCTGCCTGCCTGCCTGCCTGCCTGCCTGCCTGCCTGCCTGCCTGCCTGCCTGCCTGCCTGCCTGCCTGCCTGCCTGCCTGCCTGCCTGCCTGCCTGCCTGCCTGCCTGCCTGCCTGCCTGCCTGCCTGCCTGCCTGCCTGCCTGCCTGCCTGCCTGCCTGCCTGCCTGCCTGCCTGCCTGCCTGCCTGCCTGCCTGCCTGCCTGCCTGCCTGCCTGCCTGCCTGCCTGTCTGATATTTGAACTTCTCTTCAATGTGAAAGTTTTCATCAACACTTCACAAACGTATCGTCCAATACAATAAGATATACTGCTGTGCATCGTCGGTTGATGCGTTCCATATTTTTTTAAAAAAACTCGGTTATCTTTGACCACTGGGCGCCGCAACATTACGTTCAAGCTGCATCTGGTTTGACTATAGTTCCTCATTGTAAATTTTCGATTTTTCTAATTTCTTCATCAATATACATTTCAATATACAAATCAGTCGTTAAGTGAAATAAGAAACTTAATTAAATTATGACGACTTATATGAAACAAACGAAAGCTTTTTAAACGGCACGGTTCCGTATTTGCGGAAAGGAGAACTCCTAAGAGTTTGGGAATGTCCTAACCGATTCCTGTGCGGATGCTTTTCAAATCGCTATTCCGAGAAATTCAACTTGTCGTAGTCGCATGAAAAACCATTCGAAGTACACATAACTTTGTTTTAGTTTGATAGGAAATAAAGTCCGTTTCGTCGATGGAGCGCATCTACGAATTTGCGCGTCATTACTTATATAATAATATATTTATTTTGCGCCAATATCCTCGAAGATCAAGCTCAGTGATGCGACAAAATATTAGTCATAAATATTAATGAGGACTAATTGGTGGGCGTTAGATATTAAATAAAATCATTGGTTGTAAATCGTTGTAATTTAATTAAACTTTTTTTTTATTTTATACACGCATTACATACAAATGATTTGTTGATCTACATAACACCTGCCATAATTATATTATGACACCATATTCTTGTTTTCGCGCATAAATCTTTATAGGTAAATCGAAATTTTACATTGAATAGGTTGTAAGTAGTCAAACCAAATGCGACTTTAGTGTAATATGGCGGCGCCAGGTGGTCAATGATATCCAAGTTTGAACAATTATTTATAATATACCGGTACATTATGCTAGTATTAGGCCATATATATATATATATATATATATATATATATATATATATATATATATATATATATAAACATATATATACATATATATATATATATATATATATATATATATATATATATATATATACATATATATACATATATATATATATATATATATATATATATATATATGTATATATGTATATATGTATATATATATATATATATATATATATATATATATATATATGCGCAGAAGAAAGAAAATGTCACCGTTATTGTTAACCGTTCCACGATTAATCTCTTTAAAACGGCTTGACGCAAACACGGATGCCGTCAGCGGAGTAAGTGAGGAGACGAGAGCTTCTCACTCCTCCCGGATCGTGTCGCTCCATAGCATCGTATTGCGGCAGTCGTCCCGAGGGGAGGGACTCGAAGGACGAAAGCGAAGATAGAATCAATAAATACAACTCGCAAAAACGGCACAGACCGTCCTCCGTTTATACAATTAATACTCAAATGCAGAAGCAATACCTATAGTGTCAGCATACGCAGGCACCTTGTCCCGCAGACTGAACCAACCACAGCGGCGTGGTTAGGAGAAGGCCGATGGGACGGGTTAATGTTCTCAGGAAATGTTTCTTTAACTTGTCAAATATATATATATATATATATATATATATATATATATATATATATACACACGCGCGCGCACGCACACACACGCACGCACGCACACACACACACACATACACCACACACACACACACACACACACACACACACACACACACACACACACACACACACATACACCACACACACACACACACACACACACACACACACACACACACACACACACACACACACACACACACACACACACACACACACACACACACACACACACACACACACACACACACACACACACACACACACACACACACACACACACACACACACACACAACAACAACAACAACAACACAACACACAACACCCTATATATGGGAGTCATTTTTTCGATCCAATGGTCAGGATCTCTAACGATTAATAAAGCACGATTCTAACCAAATAAAAGCATATAATTACATGGTATAATTATGTTAACAGGATTATTTAAAACTGAATATATTACAAAAAGTTAAACTGTTCAAACAAATTCCTTTAACAATGTGGCAATGTAAGCCTAAGCGAAACGTTATATTCTGCATGTGCGATAGTTGTTTTACTAGTTTATCGGTAGGCTTCAGTTTTTTAGGCCTAAACTGTGACACACGCCTGAACAATATGTAGATTCAAAAAATTAAATACGCGATCAAGTGAAATGCCGCTAATTCAGCCAGCCTATTATCACTTTGCTTCTACGTATAACTACGTATAGCAATGGTTTGGAATATCATTATTAATATCTCATTCCGTGTACAAAATGCCAGCGCTGAGCAATCACTACACACAATATTCACAGCTAAATAATTACAACAAAATAATTGCATTAGGCCCACTTAACATGTCTGAAAATCAACTATATACCGATTTAAGTATATTAACATAAAGAGGATCGCAATTTATAATTGTCATTGACATCCCGATTTCGGTACATGTGCAGTTTATGCAACACAAAAAAGGCTATAGTTGATTAGTGTAAGAGTAACTTTTCTTCGAGTGTCATTTTTGGGGGAATAATACTTTTGGTTTGCTAAAACGACAGTAATCCGTCGAGAAATTTCAAAATTCCGCTGTGTCGACAGACGGCTGTGTGCCTGACATGGTAGGCGAAATTAATAATTGATCGAGTAGATATCTGATTTAATATGATGTTGTAGTGGCTAATTTGAGATCAATCTCAAAGGTCGCGGCTGTGACAATTACATATGTTTTTCACCATGACCTTTTGTGATTGCACGCAACTAAACAAAGGATTAATTATAAATAAACCATACGTAATGTTGCGTGATCATATTAATCAGTTTCATCTGACTCTCAGCAGGAAGAAATTCCCATCCCGTCACCCCGTCTCCCGTCTCCCGTCTCCCCGTCTCCCCGTCTCCCCGTCTCCCCGTCTCCCCGTCTCCCCGTCTCCCCGTCTCCCCGTCTCCCCGTCTCCCCGTCTCCCCGTCTCCCCGTCTCCCCGTCTCCCCGTCTCCCCGTCTCCCCGTCTCCCCGTCTCCCCGTCTCCCCGTCTCCCCGTCTCCCCGTCTCCCGGTCTCCCATTCTCCCCGTCTCCCCGTCTCCCGGTCTCCCATTCTCCCCGTCTCCCCGTCTCCCCGTCTCCCCGTCTCCCCGTCTCCCCGTCTCCCCGTCTCCCCGTCTCCCCGTCTCCCCGTCTCCCCGTCTCCCCGTCTCCCCGTCTCCCCGTCTCCCCGTCTCCCCGTCTCCCCGTCTCCCCGTCTCCCCGTCTCCCCGTCTCCCCGTCTCCCCGTCTCCCCGTCTCCCCGTCTCCCCGTCTCCCCGTCTCCCCGTCTCCCCTTCTCCCCGTCTCCCGGTCTCCCATTCTCCCCGTCTCCCCGTCTCCCCGTCTCCCCGTCTCCCCGTCTCCCCGTCTCCCCGTCTCCCCGTCTCCCCGTCTCCCCGTCTCCCCGTCTCCCCGTCTCCCCGTCTCCCCGTCTCCCCGTCTCCCCTTCTCCCCGTCTCCCGGTCTCCCATTCTCCCCGTCTCCCCGTCTCCCCGTCTCCCCGTCTCCCCGTCTCCCCGTCTCCCCGTCTCCCCGTCTCCCCTTCTCCCCGTCTCCCCGTCTCCCCGTCTCCCCGTCTCCCCGTCTCCCCGTCTCCCCGTCTCCCCGTCTCCCCGTCTCCCCGTCTCCCCGTCTCCCCGTCTCCCCGTCTCCCCGTCTCCCCGTCTCCCCGTCTCCCCGTCTCCCCGTCTCCCCGTCTCCCCGTCTCCCCGTCTCCCGTCTTCCCCTCTCCCCTTCTCCCCGTCTCCCGGTCTCCCATTCTCCCCGTCACTCCGTCTCCCCGTCTCCCATTCTCCCGTCTCCCCCGTCTCCCCGTCTTCCCCTTCTCCCCGTCTCCCGGTCTCCCATTCTCCCCGTCTCCCCGTCTCCCCGTCTCCCCGTCTCCCCGTCTCCCCGTCTCCCGGTCTCCCCGTCTCCCCGTCTTCCCCTCTCCCCTTCTCCCCGTCTCCCGGTCTCCCATTCTCCCCGTCTCTCCGTCTCCCCGTCTCCCCGTCTCCCCGTCTTCCCGTCTCCCATTCTCCCCGCCTCCCCGTCTCTCCGTCTCCCCGTCTCCCCGTCTCCCCGTCTCCCCGTCTCCCCGTCTCCCCGTCTCCCCGTCTCCCCGTCTCCCCGTCTCCCCGTCTCCCCGTCTCCCCGTCTCCCCGTCTCCCCGTCTCCCCGTCTCCCCGTCTCCCCGTCTCCCCGTCTCCCGGTCTCCCATTCTCCCCGTCTCTCCGTTTCCCCGTTTCCCCGTCTCCCCGTCTCCCCGTCTCCCCGTCTCCCCGTCTCCCCGTCTCCCCGTCTCCCCGTCTCCCCGTCTCCCCGTCTCCCCGTCTCCCCGTCTCCCGGTCTCCCATTCTCCCCGTCTCTCCGTTTCCCCGTCTCCCCGTCTCCCCGTCTCCCCGTCTTCCCTTCTCCCCGTCTCCCGGTCTCCCCGTCTCCCCGTCTCCCCGTCTCCCCGTCTCCCCGTCTCCCCGTCTCCCCGTCTCCCCGTCTCCCCGTCTCCCCTTCTCCCCGTCTCCCGGTCTCCCCGTCTCCCCGTCTCCCCGTCTCCCCGTCTTCCCTTCTCCCCGTCTCCCGGTCTCCCCGTCTCCCCGTCTCCCCGTCTCCCCGTCTCCCCGTCTCCCCGTCTCCCCGTCTCCCCGTCTCCCCGTCTCCCCGTCTCCCCGTCTCCCCGTCTCCCCGTCTCCCCGTCTCCCCGTCTCCCCTTCTCCCCGTCTCCCCGTCACCCCGTCTCTCCCGTCTTTCCTCCTATCCGTCTCCTCTGTCTCCTTTCTCCCCTTCTCCTCCATATTCCCGCCACCCAGTCTCCCTGCTCTGTTTCATGCTCTCTGTCTTCCCGTCTTCCCGTCTTCCCGTCTTCCCGTCTTCCCTTCTCCCCGTCTTCCCTTTCCCCCGTCTCCCCTTCTCCCCATCTCCCATTCTCCCTGTCTCCTTTCCTTCTCTTCGTCTCCGGATCTCCCCGTCTTCCCATGTCTTCGTATTCCCGTCACACTATCTTAACTCAATAAAATCAAGATAGACACATTTGGTGGCTTTACATTTGGAGTGTCACTGCAATAATTTGAATTTATATTAGAAGTGTGTCCTACCTCGAACGTCCGATGCGTGTCCATCTCTTCTACAGGCTAAACACATTCGCTGCACGCACTAACCTACATACGCAGTCACCACATATTTCATGACAGTTTCTAAACAGGGGGCACTGACAATACTGAAAAAATGAGCTCCAAAATACTTGAATATTATTGAGTTGTTCGTCTTTGCTGACATACAGGTAAAGGTTATCACATGAAATGCGCATTTGTTGCGCGTACGAAGTTTGTATTGTTCTTTACTGGAAATGAAAGGCGAGTCTTTATACTAGATATTACCATCGGCGATGGCGACGGCGACGGCGATTTTTATAAGCCAATAGCAAAGTGTTTTTCCAGCGGGAGGCTCTGTAGTCCGCTGTAAGTCCAAATATTACCAATCACTCATTCAGCCGTGATCTCGATTCTCAAATGTCAGGTTGATAAAATGCATCTGATACAAAGACCATTTATTTGTCTAATACACATACACATATACACCAACTGGCCTTAGTTATCGTATCTGACTAGCCACATAGCTAATGTGAGATGTCGCAACATTTCCAAACGCAACGGAAACTAACTATCGAACAAATCGCTAGAGTTTGCATATACAAACTCATAATAAGTCCAAATCAACCAAACCGTTCGTAGGATATAACGTGTATAGGTTCCCTACTGACCATATGTGACTGTTAAATGGAAAAGTTCTTAAATTTATCAATATTCGATCAACTTTGGGTGCGTTGAGAGGTCTTTTTCTCAATGGATATCTCTAAAATATTAACACAGTTATTTTCTCATCCAACCTCGCCTTTGTAGCTCGTTGTGGATTTCAAAAATGATTTTCTCACCATGTAAAATTTGGTCACCATAGTGTGTTGCATATAATAGAGAAACGTTAAAATGCCTGCACATTATTCGCAAGCTCGATTACAGCCAAACAAGTAGATGGCGTCAAACCTTTTCGATTATGGTTACAATAATGTTACATTCACCGGATATTTTAACAGCATCATGATTGTACAAGTGTCGTTAGCGTTTTGAACGCGCGCATGGTCAATGGGCCGGTTGCTGTCTGTCACTTGGTCATTAAACAATCCCCGAGCGTCGTCGCTTAGTGAATTATCGTCGCCGGGCGCCGTTCCCACGACCCGCACGCGCACGCCGCGCGCTCCAGCGGCCCGGGGCGTGCGCTTGCGGCCTCGCGGGCCCCGGAACGTGCACCGGGTAATGTCGGAGGATCCGCGCGAGACGAATGGTCGGCGTCTGTCGTTGACAGGTGGCCGGGCCACGACGGCAGACAAAGCACCGAGCACCCTCCGTTAGACGGATAGTCCTGTTTGCCCGGCGCGTGCAACCAGTTGGACATCCGAACGGACCGAAGCAGATTTACGAATGCGATTTCAAATGCGAATGTTGGAGGTTTATCGTACACACAGAGTGGATTTGTGGCCAGGCAGACGGAGCCGCTACCGCTGTATCGTTTTATGGGAGACTCAACAAAATACTTTTTGTGGGGGGGGGGGGGGTCGAAACGTTTTTAGACGTAATTCGAATACGCCTACTGTAATGCAACTTAGTGTTCTATATGAAAAAAGTTGTATTTTGCTGTGACATTTCCATATAAGAAAATTACGGTCCAAATATCGGCGAAGAGAACAATTATTATTGTAATTGTAAGTTAGCAGCCGCACAAATAAAGATAGAAAGAAGTATGTTAAACATCACATACCGGGACAGAAAAAAGCATACAGGTAAGAGAAAAGACAACTGTCACAGACATGATTGAAAAAGTCCGAAGACGGCAGTGGACCTGGGCAGGGCTTGTCAGCAGAATACGAGATACGATGGTATCACTACCCCGAAACCCTACGACCTAGAGGAAAACCGGCGAGACGGTGGAGAGCCGAACTAGACGACTACTGGAAGGGTACCATCTGGCTGAGGATAGCGCAAGATAGGCAGATGTGGAAGCAGCATTCTGAAGTCTTCGCCTAACCACGGGATTATGGCTGAACAAAGATGATGATGAACGATGTGTATAGTGTATATAATATTATGTGTATTTCTCGTTTTTATTATTATTACTGTGGTGAATAGGTTAAGGTTAACAGGTTATATAAGATTATTATGATATTGTATGATATGCTGTGATTATATATATATATATATATATATATATATATATATATATATATATATATATATATTATATATATAATATATATATATATATATATATATATATATACATATATATATATATTATATATATATATATATATATATATTATATATATATATATATATATATATATATATATATATATATATAAGTATGCGTGCGTCCGAATTATTAGCAGTTATTACAAAAAACGCGTTCTCACTCGCAACTATTTTTGCAGTTATATGATTCCCACAAACTATGCACAAATTGGGACGGAACATGTCTGGTTTATTTAACTTCCTGCTAATGATTGACACCTCAGGCTGATGCCGCATTACGAAACGTCATTTTATCGAGGCGATGACGTAGGCGGGTGCGGACTGGGACCGTCTCGTCCATTTGCGCTCAGACTGGAGTCAGATTTACACCCGCTATTCGCTGACAATCAGACGGGAGTCAGATTTACACCCGCTATTCGCTGACAAAGAAAAGATGGTCGCGCGAAATTTTAAGAGTTAAGAGTTAAGAGGAAACAACTCGGCGGCAGTTGGGCGAAAATAAGGAGACCCGGTGAACCCTCGCTGTAGACGTCAGCGAAAGGGAAAGGCCAAATCTGCGTCCCTTGCCACTTGCCTTGCCACCTGTTGGGAAGACGTCGCTGATTGGGTTGACAAGTCGACACACCGGCGGGGAGACGGCTCGTGTGGTGGCGTGGTGGCGTGGTGGCGTGGTGGCGTGGTGGCGTGGTGGCGTGGTGGCGTGGTGGCGTGGTGGCGTGGTGGCGTGGGAGCGTTGGTGTGGTGGTGTGGTGGTGTGGTGGTGTGGTGGTGTGGTGGTGTGGTGGTGTGGTGGTGTGGTGGTGTGGTGGTGTGGTGGTGTGGTGGTGAGGTGGTGAGGTGGTGTGGGGGATGGGGGTGGGAGCGTTGGTGTGGTGGTGTGGTGGTGTGGTGGTGTGGTGGTGTGGTGGTGTGGTGGTGTGGTGGTGTGGTGGTGTGGTGGTGTGGTGGTGTGGTGGTGTGGTGGTGTGGTGGTGTGGTGGTGTGGTGGTGTGGTGGTGGTGGTGTGGTATTGTGGTGGTGTGGGGGATGGGGGTGGGAGCATTGGTGAGGCGGTGTGGTAGTGGTGTAGTCGTGTGTTCTTGTGGGCGTGTCCGCGTGGCAGACACACACACACACACACACACACAAACACACACACACACACACACACAAACACCCCCCCCCCCCCCCCACACACACACACACACACACACACACACACACACACACACATGGACACGTAATACACACACACACACACACACACACACACACACACACACACACACACACACACACACACACACACACACACACACACACACACACACACACACACACACACACACACACACACACACACACACACACACACACACACACACACACACACACACACACACACACACACACACACACACACACACACACACACACATGAATAGGTATGCACCAGTAATGTATAGAACGTTATTGATTATTATTGCTATTATTATCATTATTATTATTATTATATTTCAAGAACGGCGTCTATTCAATACATTCACGTATCATGGGTGAGACAAAGACACTTTAGACTTGTATCGTACGATCACATTAGTCTTGATTTGTTTGAGCAAGACGTAGATAGTTCATTATTTAGTTTACAATAAACTGCTTAAATAAATTAACTTGATACATAATTTATTAATTTGTTAATTTGTATTTTAGTTTTATATCTGGAATATAATGCAGATCTTTATTTAGTAATTGTGACGGTGGCTAAACTATTATCTCGACACAAAGTAAACTCCAAATATGGTGTACCGAATCAGTGTGTACTTTTGGTAACACATCGATTTAAAGCGAACTGTTCAAGTTGAAATCATAATTATTGTTTCATCTAATAAACGCTTATCTTTATTACGAGTTACGTCCGCTAATTTACTCATAGCCAATTGTCACGCGCGCCCCACACACACCCACACCCACACCCACACCCACACCCACACCCACACCCACACCCACACCCACACCCACACCCACACCCACACCCACACCCACACCCACACCCACACCCACACCCACACCCACACACACACACACACACACACACACACACACACACACACACACACCCACACACATACACACACACACACACACACACACACACACACACACACACACACACACAAACCTCTGTCGTCAGCGATATCCGGAAAGACCGTCTTATTCGGAAAGACCGTCTTATTCGGACAGTCCGTCTTATTCGGAAAGGCCGTCTTATTCGGAAAGGCCGTCTTATTCGGATAGACCGTCTTATTCGGAAAGGCCGTCTTATTCGGACAGACCGTCTTATTGGGAAAGATCATCCTTTTGGGAAAGATCGTTCTATTCGGATAGACCGTCCGATACTCGGAACGATCATCCTATTAGGAAAGATCGTTCCATTCGGATAGACCGTCCTATTAAGAAAGATCATCCTATTCGGAAAGATCGTTCCAGTCGGATAGACCGTCTTGTTAAGAAAGATCATCATATTCGGAAAGATCGTTCCAGTCGGATAGACCGTTTTGTTGTTGTTGACAATAATACGTCACCATTCCCTAGT
Source organism: Oasisia sp. SBJ-2009 (assembly GCA_964017155.1). NCBI lineage: Eukaryota > Metazoa > Annelida > Polychaeta > Sabellida > Siboglinidae > Oasisia > Oasisia sp. SBJ-2009. The sequence continues at coordinate 41,755,297 of OZ024855.1, forward strand.
AGTGTTTATAGTCGTTGATATATTAATGTGATTGAAAGATATAGTGAACCCATTGCGAATTGATAAATCTACCAACACAAATAGTCCTGTTATGGCAGCTAGGCCTGTTAGGGTGCTGTCTATGAGTGCACTGCTATTTAGAAGTTGTAGTGATTTTACTAATCATAAGTCTAATTTGTCCACGACAAGTAACATAATAAATTATTGCTGAATTCTGCTGAACACGTCATTCTTACTAATCATTCGATCAGTCGTAGCAAAAAAATTGCGAGATTTAGTAAATCCAATAACTGGATTGTTCGGTTCCGCGAAACGACGCGCGCAGTGAAAGCCGAGAATTTTCAGGTGTGCTACTCAGCAAGGGAAGTTAACAATGCTCGATCCGGGGCGACCCGCTGTCGTCCAATCAGACGTCTCCGTTCGGTACTGCGTTGCGGTCTGGCAGCACGCGTCAATCAAACCGGAGCGTGCGTGACGCGCGTTCATTGCTGATAACACCCCTAGACCGTGGGAAATTGACGGTTAGTGGCATGCAGGGCGTGGAGTGGGGTGTGTATTGAAGATCTGCTCCCGTTGACACTGCGTTGCGTCTGATTTGACTTCATCTTGTAGTCGTGTTGCGCGGTAAACTACTGGACTACGAGACAGCGACGAATTATCTGGTTCCGCGTTGAACTGTGGACGCCATTAGAGAAAGGATTAACGAGTCTATTATGACAAACATGAAGAGGTGTTTGAGTGACAGCGAATCAGAGGATGGATTTGACGATATCAAGGACGGGTGAGTGACTTGATGGCGTACACAAAATGAAATCATTGGTTATTGAGCACCGCCTGAATGACTGGCGCGGTCACGTGATTGCAGGAAGTCATGTTTATTGCGTCTTCTAGAAACTACGGAATTACGCGTAATTTAATATTATTTTTGAAACTGTTGATTTTGTAATATAGGACCTATCAGGTTCAGTAGATATTCACCTGCGATTTGGTTATGTCACAACACATGTCACTGTCGGATTTGACAGTGTCGGCAAACATAGTTATTTGGACATAATGGCTACTTTTTATATTATATACACTCTTGGCAAATTACAACTTTCGGTAACCTGGGTATTGCGGTGCGGTTTTTGTCCGTGTTTAAAGATTATTATATGTGAAAACGCGCTTAATGTGAATAATAATGTATATACTTATACATAGCCTAACACCCACTAGAGATCGGGGCCTGAAACGAAGCACAGCCAATTAGCTAATCCAATATCAATTCCATTCGTATGGGTAAGATGCAAGCATAATAACAGGAAACGAAAGGTTTTAGGAAGACAGTGGCGGAACAAGGGACCTAACGGCTCTCGTACCCTGGGACAATTTGAGGTTGTGAGGACTGAGGACCCCACCCCCTCGCGCTGGTCATTTTCATTGCGCTATTTTGAGATGATGACAATGCGAGAACTTTTTCAAACTCTGTCATTGAGCATGTCTCGTTACAAAAGAAAAATTGCATTTTTCAGTTAGATCTATAAATATGTCGCAATCTATGTTTTCTAAATTTTATTTGTTAGCAATTGATAGGTGTTCCAGTGGATTTTTATTCGAATGGGGCAGGTTTGGTCCGTGTTGTAACTGGGAAAACTGCCCCAGTTACCCCTATAGTAATAACACGTCAACGAGGAGAATGTGTGGCATTGAAATTAAAGTGTGCTGTTTTTTTAACAACGGATTTTTTTGTTCACTGCCACATTACCAGATACACTATTTCTACGAGTCTGCGACACACCAGTGACAATGTCCCGCTTGTGTGTCTCGGTGTTGCCAGTGTTCCAGTATTCAAGATCACTGTTAAGAATCAAAGTTTATCTTAAAGAACAAAATAAGAATTGAGAGTTCTTATTGAGAGCTCTTAGTAACGTCCGTGAAATGTTCCACTGGAGGTGATAAAACTCGGGTACGAACTGTCCACACTCAGCTCCCACCTTTGGCCCGGGCAGGCCCAAGAAAGGCTAAATTCACCCACAGGCGTATAAAAACGAAACAGCCCAGTTAACATTCCCGCGGTGCTGACTCCAAGTTTGTCGTCTGCGCGACACGTGTCGCCATCCTGTCGCCCGCGTGTCGCCGTCAGACGCCACGTGTCGCCTATTATTTAGTTCTACGCGTGATCTCTGACCCGCCGACGACACGGCCCGCCGTGGGGGCGGGGAGGGACGGGGAGGGAGGGGATGGCGGCCCGGCGAGTCCCGACAACCTGTTCGCCTTATCGGGTGTGGGGAGGTAGATTGTGGCTTCTCGTGTCCCGAATAAAAAGCGAAGGAATCCGCTGAACCTTTGCCACGGACAAGTGTCATGTTTCTAATTGGATAATTCAGACACTGGTGGATTAACTGGGGTCTGTGGATTAACTGCGGTTTGTTGATTAACTGGGATTTGTGGTCGTCTGAGTCTATCTATGACAGTGTAGTGGGTTAAAATAAACACAGAATTTTATTTCAAAACTTGAAAGCGACATCATCTCTCCGGTGCCAAGAGGGAGATATTGTAGCACGGTGTATATGAAATGAGTTTCACGTATCGAGAACTTGAATGGTTCGCATACGTTTCACGGGCG
>OZ024855.1:41762901-41770401 GCA_964017155.1 Oasisia sp. SBJ-2009
TGTAATCAAGATTGACAGAACTGCAAATAACTACAGTAGCGGAAGTAATTGTTCATTCCTTTCATGACGTCACATCACACATAACAAATTCTTGAGAAAGGCAAAACCGTACTCTTCGCAGCAAACATAAATCTTCGAGTAATACACTCTTTGAAGTGTAAATATGGATAGCTGTGACGTTTTAGCGATGCATCGACTCTCATTCTTCGTCGTATTACAAATATTTTGCAAACACCAACGATAAACAAGACGTCATGGCGTCTATTAGTTATACTGGAGTTCGACACACGGCGAACAAACCATACTGAGGCGTTACAGAAGCAGAATACAACAAAACAGTAACATTTATCTTGGTAATAAAAGTTCAGTCCCCGTAGAGAAAGCAATGTGTGATGTCACGGCGGTTGTCACAAAGAAGCACATTATTTATTTATAGAATACAATATTTTTGTGAACTGCAAAGCATTGGTCTTCCAGTGGTACCCAAACTGAGCCCTGGTAAATGTTTAGCCCACCTATTTATGTGAATTAAGACTCGCCACAAATATTAAACTTAAGCCACACTCAGGCCACGGGTGGTCTCCGAGTCGGCCTGCTCAAAACTGTTTCCCGAACCGAGTCCGTGATCTTGAAACGGCTAATTCGTAGCTCTAGTTTTTTTTAACTATTTGCATTATAAACTTGCGTTTATCTCATTAATAAAGTTTACATTATCTTTGAACTTTTACAGAATAAGTAATAAGTATAGTTATCTCGCCCCTGATATAAACAACTTTTAATCTGACATATTTGAAAATGCCTGACAGTACAAACAATTAAACACGAAAAGCAAGGGTTGTGAAGTGCCCACGTGTGTCGCGCGAATTAAGCAACCATCCGAGGTAATTACCATTCACAAACGACCGCGTTCCCAAACGGTGCTTGCCCTGCCCCCGTAGCGAGCGGGAGCGGGAACCGGTGCCAGTCCCTCCCAGCCGAGGAAACCATATCCGTGGAAGGCGGCCGCAGCTGCCGCTTCCTTGCGCCGCCGCCTGTCAACGTTGTTTTATCGCGCTATCGCATCTCGCCGTCCGTTCTCACGCTTCCTCGTTCATTCATCACCTCCTTCATCCTCTCTGCCGCGTCCGGCCGAAGTGCCGGCGTCAGTTGCTCGCCCTCGTCGCACGCAGGTATCGCAAAAACAATCGCGGTGAGATTTGTCGAAACTCCTGCGCGATGCGACGTGAGTGACGTGTTCGTGTTGCCGCTGAGCTGCTGGTGTCTTCTTCTTCTGGTCTAAAATCGATCATAACTGCCACACTCACGTGGAAGCTGTACGAAGCCGCAGCACGCACGCACGCACGCACGCACGCACGCACGCACGCACGCACGCACGCACGCACGCACGCACGCACGCACGCACGCACGCACGCACGCACGCACGCACGCACGCACGCACGCACGCACGCACACCACACACACACACACACACACACACACACGCACACACGCACCCCACACGCACACACGCACGCACGCACACCACACACACACACACACACACACACACACGCACGCACGCACACACACACGCACACACATACACACACGCACGCACACACACACACACACACACACACACACACACACACACACACTTCTTCACTGTTGTGTTTCGTTGTCAAAACGTTGCCTCGGTTTTGCTGGAGCACTATCTATTATGCGGCATGTAGCATTTCGTAAATACTTTGGCCGTAGGAGGAACTGTGCAGTAATTCACATTTGAAGGTTCTATCCGCTGACAAGGAACGGGTTTAATATACCGTCAGCAGCTGCGGCTTTCCTCATCTGTTTGCCGTTTTCTGTGTACGTTTAGCGCTGGAAAGCGCGCGGCGCGAACGAAAAAGCAACACTCGCCGTGGGTTCTTGATTTATGGCCGTTTCGTTCACCGCTGCCGAGTTATTTCGCGTTTCATCTATTGGTGATTGGGAAAACGAAGTTGTAACGTTGGTAGTTATCATGCTAGTCTTCGCTGCTTTCCCATATAGTTTCACTGCCAACTTTCAAGCAACTCCACAACATGTTTATCCTGTGAAAATATTTATATTCTAGTGAAATATTGATAGTCCTGATGGTCTTTTATTAATGTCATCACTATATTCACTGTCCGCGTTCACCACCCTTCCTCCCGACAAAGGTCACCACCCTAGGTCGGTCACATACCACATGTGCCTGCTTGGTGTCTGTTATTCCTGGCAACTTAAATAACTGACATATTCTAATGAGTAGTATGATACCGACGATGGCGATATCCACGGCTTCTTGTCTCTGTTCCTGGATGTTTTGTCAGCACAGTGAAGACACACACATACAATATAAACAACATTGTAATTGCATTACAATGTAAACGACAGTGTAATTGCCCTTACATGTATATGAATAAAGTTGCATTGCATTGCATTGCATTGCATTGCATTGCATTGCATTGCATTGCATTGCATTGCATTGCATTGCATTGCATTGCATTGCATTGCATTGCATTGCATTGCATTGCATTGCATTGCATTGCATTGCATTGCATTGCATTGCATTGCATTGCATTGCATTGCATTGCATTGCATTGCATTGCATTGCATTGCATTGCATTGCATTGCATTGCATTGCATGCTCGCTGGTGGGGGTCTACCTGTTTACTTGACGATCTATGTGCGTTTCTCTTGCAGCCGGCCTCAGCGGATACAATCTCGACACGGCAGCTCTCGCGATGGACTACCGAAGTGTCGGCTTCCGGGAGTGCGCGGCAGAAGTTGCGCGCTATCTCGTCACGGTGGAAGGCATGGACATCCAGGACCCTCTGCGCCTGCGCCTCCTCAGCCACCTGCAGTGCTACTCCGCGCAGCGAGAGGTCGCCACTAAAGCCGGCTTTCAGAACGCATCATGGAATCACGTGACGATGACGTCGCATCACAACTTGAACTCGCAGTACTGTAGCGCCCCTGGTGGCGCCGTCGGAACGCTAGTTGGTCACGCGTCGTCCATATTGCCCTGCAGTCAGGGCGACCAGCTCGCTATTACGTCACACGCCAACGGACTGTCATGTTATGCAGATAGTGGCCGCATGGTGGCGCACCACCACAATCACGTGGACAGCAGCAGCAACAGAAGCATGATGTCGTCGCCGCCAAACATGCGCATTCCGTCGACCGGAAGTGCCACGGCGGTTGCGCCTCCGCAGGTGTCGTGCGTCAACTCGACCGTGTCGTCGGCGTCGCCCATGGCAACGTCGGTCACGTTACCCGGACTACCGCAGATACACACGCAGATACACACGCAGTACCCCATCTCGCTCAACATGAACTCTATGCCGATGTTGTCGCCATCTGGCGGACATTACAACCTTGGACCGTCCTCTGGTCTCGGCCCGGCATCCGTGAAACCTTACAGGCCGTGGGGCTCCGAACTCGTGTACTGACCACCAGAGGGCGCACGTGTTCGGTAACAATGGACGGACGAAACGTGCGACATCAATGCTGGCGAATCGAAGCTATCCTGAACTACTTCAAACTGACTAAAAATCAACGACTTTATGTTACTAAAAAGAGGAACTAAGCGTGTACGTGTATGTTCTTCGACAAGTCAAGTTATAATACGTCGGCGTTTTGATGCAGCAAAAACAGTCGCAGCAGTGTGTTCTAATTAGTCGACGATGTGTTAACTTATGATGCTGTTATGACCGAACAGCTCTTTCCAAATGGTTGGTTTGAAGGGAAGTATGGATAGCTCTAACCGGTGCTTCGGAGTGGCTGACACAGTCATTGACTAGCTGCGTTGTTTGGCACGATGAAACTAACGTCACAGCAGAGCACTGCAACAATATATTACTTGCATGGAACCAGCGTCAGAGAATACTTATCGCTGCGCAGTAAAATCTCATCGCGATCAACAACATTAACAACAAGCGACTTTGAGTCAACATCATTCATCATATGCATCAACATTTTTAAATAGTCCCAACGTGCGAAGTTACGTACTAGAATTCAATGTCATTGCACGTGACGATTTGTATTTAAAGTAACGCATGTTCCGCTAAAACATCCTGACCAAAAATCAAAATATTTGTTTTTAACGGAAAAGTTGCTTTACTTCTTTTTGCCGGCCGTTAACCTCCAGAAATCGTCGTGTATCTTGCCAAGGGCGTTTTGAAACGGCTATTTTATGAACGAATACAAAAATGGTTCAAATTTGTTGTGTGTGTGTGTATAAGTAGCCTTAAATTTAGCTTCACAAATGCTATATGAATGTGATTATAAAATACAGCTTGAAAAACATCGGCACAATGGCATTTGTCGCAGCCCGACTAACTTGACGCTGGTGTACAATATTCCGTCTTCTCGTCAAACACGCCATGCGAACAAGCACACGTGCTGGTGGAATTGTAGCGGAAGGTTACACGCAGCTACACTATATAGCATCATGCAGTCGTTGAAACGTTTCCATCTAAATTGGTTTCTTGGATTTGTTTCACACTGTTCAATATTTTGGTGCAACTTTCATAGCACCATATCAACGGATGTGACGTCACGGCGGCGGAAGGTTTTGTCGCGTGAATAGTAACGGTCAGTACATATTGTGCAGAAGGATATGTGTTTTAAAGACATGAATGCAAATGTATAAGGCATAAATAATAACGATATGAACTATACAACCATGTACTATGTGAATCGTTGTCAGCTGCAGCGTCTCTATGCAATGTTGTTATCCGGATACAAGAGCAGCAATGCGTCATAATGTTGTTATCCGCCCGGATACAAGAGCAGCAACGCGTCATAATGTTGTTATCCGGATACAAGAGCAGCAACGCGTCATAATGTTGTTATCCGGATACAAGAGCAGCAACGCGTCATAATGTTGTTATCCGGATACAAGAGCAGCAACGCGTCATAATGTTGTATTTGCATCACGAGTGGTGTGCATGTTTTTTTTAAACGATTGTATATATTTGTATTTATGAACATTAAAAGAAATGTGAAATCAATGGGTGATTTGTTTGTGTTTTCCTCTGAAATTTGTGACAAAGTCCACGCAAATTTTACGAAAGTTAATCAATTAATAAATACGTCCACTAATAAATAGTCTCACAGAAATGTCCTTTATGCTATTTAAAAATGGAGGGAGAATTACGGTTTTGTTTACTATTTCAAGAGGCAACACCAAGACTGAAAGGTCACCGCTCATATAGATGCTGTGTTTCAATCAGGAGCGTCGATCCGGTTTTAAAAGTGGGGGGACGGGGGACCAATTTATATACACATATATGTATGCATAATATATATATATATATATATATATATATATATATATATATATATATATATATATATATATATGTATGTATGTATATATATATGTATATATATATATATGTATATATATATATATATATATATATATATGTGTGTGTATATATATATATATATATATATATATATATATGTATGTATGTATGTATATATATATATATGTATATATATATATATATATATATATATATATATATATATATGTGTGTGTGTATATATATATATATATATATATATATATATATATACATATATATATATATATATATATATATATATATATATATATGACTTGAAATACACATAAGTATTTTTTTTTTTTTTTTTAAAGTATTCATTATTGGTCTGGTGCTAATTCTAAACTAAAAAAGCCTTTATGTTATGCTGTTTATAATAGTTGTGTTGACAACATATATTTGAAGAGGGGCCATGGCCCACCCCAATCACTTAACATTTAGGGTAGATATTGGACCTAACACTGCTTGCCTGATTCATAGAGTGACAAGATGCAGAGCTTACAGGAGTGCCTGTGTTGGACTTCCCAATCCCACCTTTTGGCAAAGAAATTTTTCATCACTAAACTGAGATCAAATTACAGAGTGCATAAATCTGCTGGTTCCGCCGTAGGCAATATAAAAATCCACCAAGACGACCAGGCTGCAATCAAATGGGTGACAGGGCAAATAAAAATTAATAATCTATTATGTGCTTGATGGTTAATGTATATTACTATATCAACACAAGGGTGCAAAATGACAGAGCCCGGCGTGATGAATATTTACAGTACTAAGATCGAGTTGCAGGCTGCGGCCAACCAAGCAAATTATCTAGTGATTTTCCACTAGGTAGCCGGAAGTTTATATATTATTATTAATTTTATTACTAGACCGATGTAGGGTTTTTAAGAGAGGGGAGTGATCAGTCTCGCTATAAATTTGTTTTATGAACTAAACAAGTATGAGGACATTTCCTATGCTGACCCCCTTAGTCCACGGGGTGGTCAGCACCCCCCTCGTCCCCCACTGATTGACGCCCATGCTGTGCCTGTGTAGAACTTCCCAATCCAACATTTTGGCAAAGACATTTTTCATCACTCATATGGGAATAAGTTGCACAAAGTGCAGGAATCCGCCGCTTCTGTCGTAGGCGATAAGCATCAAGCAGGCGAGGGGTGAAAGTGCAACACAAATTTCATCATTTAAATTGTGCTTAACGGCTAGAGCCTATTATCCTAATATCAACACAAGGTTGCAAACTGATAGAGCCAGGCAGCGGCTTACATTTCTCCGGTAGTTATAAACTTTCCGATTGGCTTTTCTGCGTATGCACAACAAAGAGTTGTCTAAAATTTCGTTCAATAAATAACTATCACGGATTATGGCGCACTAACAGCAAAACATGCGTCAAAACTTGTTTGCCTCGTGTTAATTTGCGATAAATAAATTTGCTGTTATGCGATATGAAGTTCTCATATCGCGAGTTTATTGTCTATCTAGTCCTAAGTAGCGGCTTTTAAGAAAGAGGAGTGTTGATTGAGTCAGGCGATATGCCTCGCAATTTTTCTGAACTAAGAAGTGGGGGGACAATTCCTATGCTGTCCCCCACCCTGAAAAGTGAGGGGACACGTCCCCCCTGTCCCCCACAGATCGACGCCCGTAGTTTCAATAGTTATGTTTCCTGACAAAAATAAAGAAAACCCATTCGCATCTATCGGCGTTGTTCGACATAATTAATTATCAACAGTCGTTAACGTGAAATTCGTTTAAACAATATTATTATTATTACAATTAAACTTTCTTTCATTGCCATCTATGGAATGCATCACCTATAAACATGATGACAACTACTAACATTATATATATATATATATATAGATATAGATATATATATATATATATATATATATATATATATATATATATATATATATATATATATATATATATATACATATATACATATATGCATATCATTTTGTAAATTGCACGAGCTGATGACATTGTTGAGAAAGGCAAACTGGTTACGTGTGCGGTAACGTGTTCAGTTTTAGTGGGTTGTCAATCTGTTCGCGGCGTGAACTTGGCGGTTAATGACAGGAGGCTGGGAATGCTGTCTTTAATCAGGTTACATAAGAAGGTGATGAATAAGCCATCACAAGAA
>OZ024855.1:41772901-41780401 GCA_964017155.1 Oasisia sp. SBJ-2009
CTGATAAATATGCAAATTAACATACTGAAACAAGTAGTATAAATTGGACATTACAGAAGCAAACGGGCTTATTGGACGAACGGAAATAAAGACGAACACATGAAGAAATTACTTGAATGCTAAGCCAGCAAGGTGGCAGAATAATTTCAACTGAATTTTGCATCGGATTTGTTGAAGGTCGAACAGGACAGTTCTGCCCGACAGAACCATCTTTGTTCCAGTTTGGCCTTTGTTCCTGCAAACAAACAACTTCTGTTCGTCTCTACGGCAAACAACTCGCGTTTGCTCACGCCCACACCATCACGGCCGTAGTTACGCAGTTGGAGCATTAGAGCATCGTCCGACCGTCGACACAGAACGGAGTTGCCGCGTATTGCTGCGAATGTCCACACAAGCGTGTGACAACAGTCATGATTTCGCCCCCTCTTCACGCCCAATGAGACGTCTCACGCCTGGGTGGCGGCGACCGAAACATGGCCATTACCATCTCATCAAAACTGGACTCGCATCAAGACCTACCCGCTGTAGGGCGTGCGATATCCGGCCGCCCGAGAGAACACGCCCACTGGCGACAAGGCCGCGAGCCGAAACGCAGCCGCGCGTGCAATTTGAATTTGTTTCCGCGGCATTAAGCTCGCGCCCGTGAAATCATGCCGCGAACTCGCAAATCCGCAGGGATCAGACGGCGTCACTTTTAGCAAATAAGGCGAAATGAATTGTCACTAAACAAACCCACTGGGACGGAATTGGCGGTTTGCGATGTCCAAGTCGGGTGCTGTGACAATTTCAAATGTATTGGCCATAACAGGTGGGTTTTGGAGACGTAAAAATAGGTTAAACAACATAAATAAATATATATATATATATATATATATATATATATATATATATATATATATATATATATATATATATATACATATATACACATATTATATATATATATATATATATATATATATATATATATATATATATATATATATATATATATATATATATATATATATATATATATATATATAGCAAACTCCATCAAGCGGTTAACAAAATGGATGCCTAAACCCATGCTTTTCGTCGTGTGTGTTTGTGTGTGTGTGTGTGTGTGTGTGTGTGTGTGTGTGTGTGTGTGTGTGTGTGTGTGTGTGTGTGTGTGTGTGTGTGTGTGTGTGTGTGTGTGTGTGTGTGTGTGTGTGTGTGTGTGTGTGTGTGTGTGTGTGTGTGTGTGTGTGTGTGTGTGTGTGTGTGTGTGTGTGCGTTATTGAAATTCTGGTTTCAGAAGATAACCTCTATATCAGAAACCTAAGTGGATGCAGTAACGTTTGCTCTGTGGTACGTCATGTCGGAGTAGTAATGTAATTATTTAACTATTGTCAATATTGTTGGCAAAGCTTGACGGAGGTCTCGCACATAATTTCTGGCGTGACGAAAGGAAACTGCAACGTTCTGGATAGGGGAGACCGGGGGTAGTTGTAACGAAAACCACACATTTCAGAATTGCGGGTAGGTTTCTTAGCCGATCAAAATTGTTGTCATGCCAAAGCTCCCCACATATCTCCCGAAAATAACTGTTGCATAATTAAATGCCTGGCTTATTTCATATTTATGGCATAATGAGCTATATGAGGTGTCCTCAAGTGTTACAAGTTACCCAGGTGAAGCAAAAACACATTTCAGGATTGCGGGTGAGTTTCTTAACCGGTTGAAAATGTTGTCATGCCAAAGGGTCTCCATGCACATATCTCCCGCAGATAACTGGTGCATAATTAATGCCTGGCTAATACCGTATTTATAGCATAATAAGTTATATGAGGTGTCCTAAAATGCTACAAGTTACCTGGGTACGGTAGTACCTCTTTTCTTTAAAATGGCGTAACTTTTTGGCGTGTCGACCGATCCACGTGATATTACACACGACATGCTCAAATATATTGATGAACATGCTCTCGTCTTGCAGAATAATTTACATTAGCAGTTTTGTCTGCATTCCCCTTTTGTCTGCGATACGAATAATCTGTACGCTAAATGTTGCCTACATTTTAAATTACGTCAAGCGGCATTTTAACTTCATGCGGTATTTATCGTAAATTGATAATTTTGCGTCAAGCGAGGGTAAAACATATGGACATTTTTCCAACATACCAACATACAACCTGGTATTAACGAATTGTAGTCACCAGATAGCAGAACAATACCAACAAATTGTAGACATTAAATAGCAGAACATTACCAACAGGTTGCTTTCAAGATGTAATATTAAGAACAATATTACTTTTAAAATTTCGTTTTCAACTTCAGTTCTTTGTCTCAGGACAATGGCAAAGTTTGGAAATTTTGGAAGGCAGGAGTACTTCAACTAAAAATTAAACGTACACACACACGCGCGCGCACGCACGCACGCACGCACGCACGCACTCACTCACGCACGCACACACGCACACACACACGCACACACACACACACACACACACACGCACACACACACAAACAAACACACAAACAAACACACGCACACACACATACATACACACGCACACTTTCTGTCTCTTTTTAATATATATTAGTATGCTTCTTCGGTATATTTTATTAAAAATATATACAAACCACAGACTTACATACATGTATGTAACTCCGTGAAGCAAACCAACTGAAAAGATGCTAATAAAAAACAGATTCTCATTCCCGGTTCTCTCATTCATGCTCCCACACCCAACACAAGCCCCCAACAGGTGCACGCTCCGTTTTCCCCAGGCTGCGGCGTATGCTGTGTTCTCAATGTCACATCCACCTTATCATAATAATTGCAACACTTCTATCGCGCATACTAAAAATTCAAGCTCAGGTGCGCAACAAACAGAAACGTTTGGCCAAATCATAAACGGGGACCGGCAAAAGTCGTCACTGGAGCATGGAACCGCCGAAAATATATGGTGGAAAAGCAATATCAAACAAATATGTTTTAAGATTTCACGGAAGGTGGCTACAGTTTAAAAAGATTTCATTGTAATAGGGAGTTGATTCCACAGTGCTGGCGCAGCCACAGAGAAAGTATGTTTGCCAATATTGAGCTCAGTTTTAGGAACGACATGTTATTTGGAAACTATAGCTTATTTAGCACCACGACTATACCCGAGCATCCACGGCCAGCATTGGCTTCTGCTCGGGGCAGGACAACGGGGTAATCGTAGCTACGGGATGGCGTCACGGTTCATTGCCCCCGTACAAGGGCTGCGCGAGCGATCCGCGATCTTCACGGTCGAGTGCACGCCACGCGTAATGGCGCAACCCTCGGTCAGACAATCGCACTCGGACAAAACACTCGAAATGTAATCGTCCTAATTGCCGGGACAAATTAACTCAAATTGCAGCGCGATTACATCTGCGTCGTGCGTGGTACTCGCTGGCCGACACAGGTGCGTTATTGAGCGGGCGTGCCGGGCACACGCGCCTTTGTTGACGGGGAAAACGGGAGAGGATTCCCGGTAAACGGGACCACGCATCCGATTTCGGTGACGCTAAAAGGCATTGTCACAAGCGGCGCTCATGTGTGGTCCATGTGGCGCTCTCGTCGTGGCGCCACCGAATGGACAATGGTCCAAATGGTCCGCGTGAATCACGGCGATATTCGGTTATCCTTCAACTGTGGGATTTAAATTACACTGTATTATACAGTTGCACTATTTAATTTAGATTATAACCCACCTAGACTGTGGTCTAACCCATGTTCTAGAGAGTATTCTCAACCTGAAGGTTTCTACATTTAATAAACGAATACAATTATTCTGTTATCACCGTAACACACCCAACGACTTTATAATCGTTATCGTCCCCGTCAACAATGCGGCGATGACGACAATGATAAGGGCAATTATAGTATCGAGTGGGGCTTTGTCTATAACAACACCGTCTGATACTACAAGTCCGACATGTGTGTCGAACAATCACATCTTAATCCTGACCGATGCCGTTCCAGATGGGCCCGACCACTGCAACGACGAATATTAATTAAAGATAAATACACGTATAATGCTTCAATGCGAGATGCGCTCACACGTTTCGTGTGACAAGACCAGCGACCGTTGAATAAATTTACAGGACAATTGCTGCGCTGTACCATTGGCGCAGCGCCGCCCGTAAAACAAACAGAACGCCGAGCGATAATCGCCTCGTCACGTGACCCGTCACGCGCGGCCACGTCACACAATGGCGTCGCCGGCAATCGGTCATCCGCGGACGTCGCACGGGTTATTTGCTGCGGGTGATTACGGGCGGGCGTCGCTGACGCTGATTAACGGCGCGTCGATTAAATACGGCGCGCGCAGTCGCTGCGTGACGTCGGAACAATGGCGGTTATGAATATGACACCGCGTGTCAGGTCGTCGGCGGCACCTGCAGAGCGTCGCGTTCTCGACGACGATAACTTGTTGGCGCAGCCGCGTCACAGGCGCTCGCAGAAAGCCAATAAATGTCACACGAAGAGGCGAAACCCCCCCCCCCCGAGTGTCGCGGCGCTCGCTGGCAGAACAATGGGATTGTGTTCCGTTTCGGGGTGGTTTGTCGTTTTGTCGTTGATCCGGTTCTCTGTTGTTGGTCAGGTTCTCTGTTGTTGGTCAGGTTCTGTGTTGATGGTCAGGTTCTCTGTTGTTTGTCAGGTTCTATGTTGTTGGTCAGGTTCTCTGTTGTTGGTCAGATTCTATGTTGTTGGTCAGGTTCTCTGTTGTTGGTCAGGTTCTCTGTTGTTGGTCAGGTTCTATGTTGTTGGTCAGGTTCTCTGTTGTTGGTCAGATTCTATGTTGTTGGTCAGGTTCTCTGTTGTTGGTCAGGTTCTCTGTTGTTGGTCAGGTTCTCTGTTGTTGGTCAGGTTCTCTGTTGTTGGTCAGGTTCTCTGTTGTTGGTCAGGTTCTATGTTGTTGGTCGGGTTCTCTGTTGTTGGTCGGGTTCTCTGTTGTTGGTCAGGTTCTATGTTGTTGGTCAGGTTCTATGTTGTTGGTCAGATTCTATGTTGTTGGTCAGGTTCTCTGTTGTTGGTCAGGTTCTCTGTTGTTGGTCAGGTCTATGTTGTTGGTCAGGTTCTCCGTTGTTGGTCAGATTCTCTGTTGTTGATCAGGTTCTCTGTTGTTGATCAGGTTCTCTGTTTTTTGATCAGGTTCTATGTTGTTGGTCAGATTCTATGTTGTTGGTCAGGTTCTCTGTTGTTGGTCAGATTCTCTGTTGATGGTCAGGTTCTCTGTTGTTGGTCAGGTTCTATGTTGATGGTCAGGTTCTCTTTTGTTGGTCAGGTTCTCTGTTGATTGTCAGGTTCTCTTTTCTTGATCAGGTTCTCTGTTGTTGGTCAAGTTCTATGTTGTTGGTCAGGTTCTCTGTTGTTGGTCAGGTTCTCTGTTGATGGTCAGGTTCTCTGTTGTTGGTCAGGTTCTCTGTTGTTGGTCAGGTTTTATGTTGATGGTCAGGTTCTCTTTTGTTGGTCAGGTTCTCTGTTGATTGACAGGTTCTCTTTTCTTGGTCAGGTTCTCTGTTGTTGGTCAGGTTCTCTGTTGTTGGTCAGGTTCTCTGTTGTTAGTCAGGTTCTCTGTTGTTGGTCAGGTTCTCTGTTGTTGGTCAGGTTCTCTGTTGTTGGTCAGGTTTTATGTTGATGGTCAGGTTCTCTTTTGTTGGTCAGGTTCTCTATTGATT
Source organism: Oasisia sp. SBJ-2009 (assembly GCA_964017155.1). Lineage (NCBI taxonomy): Eukaryota > Metazoa > Annelida > Polychaeta > Sabellida > Siboglinidae > Oasisia > Oasisia sp. SBJ-2009. Next base: position 41,778,575 of record OZ024855.1, read on the forward strand.
GACAGGTTCTCTTTTCTTGGTCAGGTTCTCTGTTGTTGGTCAGGTTCTCTGTTGTTGGTCAGGTTCTCTGTTGTTAGTCAGGTTCTCTGTTGTTGGTCAGGTTCTCTGTTGTTGATCAGGTTCTATGTTGTTGCTCAGGTTCTAAGTGGTTGGTCAGGTTGTCTGTGATTGGTCATGTTCTATGTTGTTGATCATGTTCTTTGTTGTTGTGTTGTCTTTTGTTGGTCAGGTTCTGTGTGTTGTCTGTTGTTGGTCAGGTTCTCCATTGCTGATCAGGTTCACTGACGTTTGGTCATCTGTTGTCAATCAATGTTGTTGTCCTTTGGTTCTCTTCGGTGGTCAGTTTGTATATCTGTAATTATGTTACCTGTGAATGGTCAGGTTATCTCTCATCGGTCAGGTTTCTGATCAAGTTGTCAGTTTATCAGTTTCTCTGTCTCTTACATTTGAAGTTACCACATGCCAGATCTCTAAGTGTGCTTTGGTACGAGAATCGGTGAATTCTCCCGCTAATACTTGCCACCGTATAAAAAATATCAGTTTTTAGACAAACCATATGCAATGTGACGCGGCCTTACAATGAACTGTCATAACGCAGGTCAGGCAACCTATTATATTACGTCACTATGCCTGTTACGTCACGTTTAATAAAAAAATATATAGGGGCCTACACAAATATATGTGACTGAAGTAACGTCCCAGGCAAATTATTTCGAAAAGTCATGATTAATGCACGAAATATTAAACAATTGGAAAACGACGTGCTGACTACGTCAAATCCTCATTACCACTTCCGGCGTAAGCGCATTAGTTTTCAGGCGGTTCACGCCATAAATGTAACAACCGGAAGTTAACGGAGGAGTTAACACAGTTGCTGACAGGCGGCGCAACAAGTGCTCTATTAGCACCGGCCGATATCCGGAAATTGCTGACGTCGTTACAGCAGACAAGATTTTCCGCTAATTTGGTTCGTGAGAGATTGTCGTTGGAAATGTTAGAAAACAAGACTTCGAATCCCCTGCTGCAGGTAGACGCCATTGTACACGCGCACCCACGCGTGACGTGTCTACGAGTAGGATTGTTTACGCCCTATTGATCGTGGTAATTGTTGGAAAAGATGCTCTCATGCAGACGGTTTCTATCGACTGGTGGCTGCCGTCCAACGATATTTTTCGAGGCGTTATTGTCTCTGTTCTAAATAACACCCACTGTTTTTTCTTTTTACACATGTTTGTGTATTTTCAGAAAATAAAGAATTCGGGTGAGAATCCAGTTTTTTAAGAATATGTTTATTTGAATAATAAGATATAAACATAATAATTATTAGTTTTTCGTCGTCACTTTATCCGTCTACGCGTTGAGGGCAAGTGTCGTGTTTTATTTTACGATTTTTAACATATTCTTCAAAAAGTATAATTTGTTTATTAAAAAATAAGACCCATTTAGTAATAGCAACAGATCATTCGTACAAACAAAAAGGACGGACGGACGGGCGGGCGGGCGGGCGGGCGGGCGGGCGGGCGGGGGGGCGGGCGGGCGGGCGGGCGGGCGGGCGGGCGGGCGGGCGGGAGGGCGGACGGACGGACGGACGGACGGACGGACGGACGGACGGACGGACGGACGGACGGACGGACGGACGGACGGACGGACGGACGGACGGACGGACGGACGGACGGACGGACGGACGGACGGACGGACGGACGGACGGACGGACGGACGGACGGACGGACGGACGGACGGACGGACGGACGGACGGACGGACGGACGGACGGACGGACGGACGGACGGACGGACGGACGGACGGACGGACGGACGGACGGACGGACG
>OZ024855.1:41785401-41830401 GCA_964017155.1 Oasisia sp. SBJ-2009
TTTCCTTGTTATATATTAGTTTAGTTGGTCACTGGATATTGTTTATTACAAGTTGATATTTATCTTAGGTAAATAATTAATAAAATGTAGAGCGCAATGGCTCATGGGTAGAGCTTCGGACTCTCGACTACGAGAACCGAATGTCGGCTAAGGACCATGAGAGGCAGCGGCGAGCTGGTGTTGGCTCCAATACATTCAACCTGGACCTCAACAGCCCTCTGCCAAGTCGTGAGGCAGTGATGAAGAACAAACACAAAAAGCGTGGCCTGTCACGTCTTCCCAGGGCGTTCAACCTGGGGTGTGGGGTGTCAGTTGAGAGCAGGGATGATGGCGTCTTCTTGCACGATGAAGCTGTCATCACCATCATCAGCTATTTGTTTCAAGCCGCCGATGCTGGTCGTCAGGTGGTTAGAATCCTCAACGACGACAGCGACATTTTCGTGCTGCTGGTCTACTGGACGTGGCGCTATGACATTCAGGTTCGTGTTTCTGTGCAAATGGAGAAGTGGGATGGTGTTGTCCTTGACATCAACGCCACATGTGCCAACTTAGGAGACACAGTATGCTCACAGCTACTTGGAGCCCATGTATTAAGCGGCTGTGATACTGTTTCCTACCCCTTCGGCAAAGGCAAGGCTTCTGTTCTGAAGACACCGAAAACAGGCAACTTTCCAGGGCTATTCGACGTACCGGGTGAGGAGAGTGCCACTCACGTGGACCTCATGGCAGTTGGACAGCATTTCTTTGCGGCACTGTATGGACAACACACGGGCACCTCGATGACTCAAGCTCGCTACAATCTGTACACCCGCAAACAGGCGAAGCCACTGCGCATCATGTTACTGCCTCCGACGGACACACACCTTTACCTCCACGTGCGACGTGCTTATCTGCAGATGTTGCTTTGAAAGGCAGCTGACCTACAGGGACCTCCAGATGTCTACATCGCAGACTATGGTTGGAAAATAGACGATGGGATAATTTGCCCCAGCACTGACAGTGGTCCACCAGGACCACCGCTTCTAATGAACGTCATTAGCTGCCGCTGTCGAACGAAGGACAAGGCATGCAAGGAAGGCAATTGTAGCTGTTACCGTGAAAAACTCAGCTGCACAATCTACTGCATCTGCACAGCAGGTGATGCATGCTGCAACCAACCCATTTACGAAGAAAGAGGAGATGGAGAAGAACCATGACCAGCATGACCATGACTATGATGATGATTGTGTAGATCGGGATGAGTTATAAGAACAACACTTAGTATTGGATAGATAGTACGTATGCTCACAGCTATTTATGCTAATTTGGTTTGACTATGAATGTTTACATTTGGTTATATTAGCCACAGGCTAGTGTTTCTATGTTTAATAAAATTAACTATAAATAAAACCATTAATTGTCTGTTTCATTGTCAGTTACGCGAAGTGGGGAAGTTAAGTAAATTTCAACAATTTTGAGGGGAAATGACCTTGACCTTGATTTTATACATTGACCTTGACCTTTAATCACGAAAATAATATCAGATATAAAATCCTCGAGTCAAACTGATATAGAAAAGTGCTATTGCACATGATTATAGGCCTATTAGTTCAAACGTTATACTTGGATCAAGCTTAACTAGCGTTAACAATGCTAATTATGCTAATTAGCTAATCAAAAAGTTCCCCAAAGTTGGCCCAGTGCCAACAAAGCTCAAAATCTTCCAGACACCCATGTGAATACATATAAATCAAAAAACCTTACAGTTATTACAATTTCTAGGTTCGCTATCTGGCAACTAGACTAATATATAATAATTATATACAGCGACTAAGAACCGGGTCACCTCGAAACACCGCGCTCCAAACGTGCTCTTGTTTACAGTTATGTTAAAACATTATTAACTCAACCAGTTGTCAGAAAATGTACAACGTTAATCGATCATCCAGAATTCAGTCGCATTGCAATGAATGACCTAAAACTCGTTACCGCTTTTTACGAACATAGGCCCAACAATAATATTTTTATTTGCCGATTAATAGTACAGTGTATTGCAAGAATTGTGTACTGACTGTCTTCAGAATTGAATCCAACGTGTACAAGCAACGCAACAAACAGTGCGGCAGTAGCAGGAGACTACGTTGAGTACAGCTGTGAAGTGAAGTACCAGGGAAAGTGGGCCCCAAAGATGAAGTGGATGGAAGGAAGCAGTGGTGCAGAAATACAAGCCAAGAACAAGTCAAGCGAAGGCAGTAAGCCGGGAACTGCCAAGTACAGTATTGTTGTGGAAGTGAAGCCTTCTCATAATGGAGAGTTCTTCATATGTCACACTTCCTTTGACAAGCCACAGTCTCAAGATCATGCAGCGGACAATATACCTGTAAACAACCGTGCATTTAATGAGAGGTATACAACATCAAGACTAACTGTCTATTGTAAGTACCTATTCGATTTGAACTCTCATAAACGTTTGTAGGTTGTCCATTTCAAAGCACTACTGTTTTTAAGATTATCAAATTATATAGTACTGAATAACCTAAAATAATCAATCATAGTACATGTAGTTGCTATAGACAATTGCTGTGGAAACACTGTGTTAGTTGTTATATTATAACCTATTTGTTAACAGTTGTTCATTTGGTTAAAATTAGCTTTATTATGTACATCAGGAGGTGTAGAATCTGGATAGAAGCTTAGACGTTCTGAGAAATTCATGTCAATTACTGTTTTTTTTTCTGATGGGCCACGGACACTGGAGACTGATGACAGTGAACTTACTACTGGAGGTAACCTAGTTGTTGGAGACATAATGACAATGACTGCTGAGAGCAATCTAGCATAATATTTTTACGCGATGGAATCTTTACGTAATCTGAATGTTTTGAACATTATAAGACCTACAATTTGGAAAAGGTTCAAAAAGCTTTTTACCACAGCAATGTTATAATGCCTTTCCAATATTTGGAAATGCATTGACTACATTCGTTGTGATGAAATCAGTACAGTGTACAAAATTCATTATATAAATGTTTTGTGTGTGCTATACGCATTTTGTACCCTTGCAGTATTGCATTGAAGTTCTTAGCATATCTGTTGTGTTTTAGACAATGCTTCTGCATTTTTCTTCTTGTTCAGGTAGTTTTAAGCGCAAACCACATTGTGTTTTATATATGATTTGGCATTCTAATTGTGTGTGCTTGCCAATTAATTCCATTGATGTTGTGTATTGTAATTACGTATTTATAACTCCACATGCTTTTCATCTACAAAAGTGATGATGGAAGTCGACGTTTTACTTACATTAATGTTTCGTTTTGTTGGTGGGAATGTATGCAGATTTTAATTGGCTAATTTGTTAGAATTAGCCAGCTAATTTGTTAGAATTAGCCTGCTAAAATAAATGGTACAACAATCTACTTAGACTAGAGTAAATATTTTGTAACCAAAAATGTCTTTGCAAAACTACTTTCATGTGGAGTTGGAGACTAAAGGTCACAGTACGACTAATAATAAATCTTAGTATCGTAATGTTCGAATATAAAACATGTCACACACAGTGAAAACGATTGTCACTATGCACCTGGGAAATTCTTTTTCTTGTCTGTTCGTGTATTTTTGATTACTGTTTAACAACACATAAATGCAGTTTGTTATGGTAATAATATTAAATGATAATAATGATTAAACCACCATGTAGTGTTTTGATAAAATGACAACTGAGGCATTTTGCGGAACATCATGCCTTAGTTAGTAACAATCGTCATAGATTCCTTGTACTATTGTGAAGACTTCATTATTTTGCAGCTTGTCAGAATTGCGCTTGGTTTTTGTACCTTGGTTTTACGCTTGCCTGACTAATGCCACATTTGCTCGCTGCACGCTAGCTTCAGCACCTGAACAAGAGGGGGCATCGGTGGTGGCATTGTAGATGCACAAGATGTGCGGACATCTTTAGATCCTTGCATTGATTTCATTCCTTTCAGCAACCACAACAACAACTACACCCACTACTACAACAATAGGAAAAGAGCCTCCCTTTGGTGGGATCTCCACCACCCCGGCTGCTGGTTGTAAGACTGACGGAAGTAAGCGTTTCGTTTCTTTTCACAGCACATGTGTAAAGTAGGAGTAGGTAACATAGATGGCCAACGCCGCTGCAGCTACAGTGTCATTATTAACTGACAACCTTTCTCCTTATTGTAGGCGCTACTGGGAACTATACCTTTGACATGCTTGTTTACCAGTTGAATTTTTCACAATGGACACTTTCAAATGGCTAATATCGTTCTGAGCTTAATACGTTGACTACCTATGTAAATACAATGTGGCATCGTTAACACATTTATAACAATGAAACATTTAGAATACCGTATTATCCTCTGTAAACGCATACTGCACAATAAGCAAGCAACGCCTTTTTAATGACGTGAAGCCGTGCACAAAATAAAATGTTCATCTGTTATCTTATAAGTGTGCGCTTGTGGTGTGTATACAATTTGTACATTTAGCGAAATTATTTTGTAAGCAATTGCTTTTTTGCAAACCTGCATTTTCCATATGGAGTTAGAGATGAAAGATTAGTATGTACCTATCAATAGCTATATATCGGTGTGTTCGAACAGTCGTCATGTAAAACAAGTTATTCTGCACGTGACTGTCTGTTTTTGCATTTCTTGATTACTGCATAACAACACATTAAGGCAGTTTCTTAGTGGAATAACGATTAAATGACAATATCAGTTAAAAATGAAGTAGTGGTGATGCTATCTCAGTAATTTGCGTTGTAAAAGGAGCTGAAAGGTGAGTTGAAACGCTGGAACAACCATTGCCAAAATATAAGAACATACAATTTAGAGGATATGTGAACATGATTTGATGACCGTGGAGCCATAGTATATTTTAAATAATTGTTTGCCCAGTGGCCAATGATATCCAAGTTAATATATATATATATATATATATATATATATATATATATATATATATATATATATATATATATATATATATATATATATATATATATATATATATTATATATATACCGTGGTTTCGTGCTCATTACGTTATTGTCACATATCCTCTAGATGGTATATTCTTATATTTGGGCTATGGTATTTCAGAAATTTCAGCTCCCTTTAATACAAATGACAAATGAGACATTTTGCGAAACAACACGAGTTAGCCAGCGTAAGTCGCCATACATTCCCTGTATCACTTAAAGTTACGTTACAAGGAGCAGTACAAATAAGTTTACAATACGCACAACGCCATTAAAACTGAACACGTTGTAGGTCTATCAAATAACAGCACTGGACTGCACCTGCGTGGTGATGGCCTTCAGCTAAGACCACTCGACAGCTGTAATGGTCCAAAGATAAGGTCCGTGCAGTAATTCTTTTTTGAATAATATGAACGAGTCTGCAGCATAAATTAACATCAGCTGGTGGAAATGGTAGGGGACAAAGCGGTGAGTCGTCAGAGAGTGGTGAACTGTTGTGCAGTTTTAAGAACCGGACGAGTCATGACAAATGGTTGTGAGCGAAACGGAATACCCACGACAGACGTGTTGAAACAGTTATATTGGAAAATAGAAGAGTTACGGCAAATAAAGAACAGCAAGACTTGAATGTGGCACAGTGAACATTGCCAGAAGTATTGCTGGTCACAGCATTCTGCAATGAGGGGATGAATAATTAGTCCAGTGTTATGACATATGCCTCGAATGCGGTTGGGAACACATTGAAAAGTAAATGGGCGCGTAAAAATATAATGTGCGTATAGCCTTTGTTTTATTAGTTGATATATATATATATATATATATATATATATATATATATATATATATAATATATACTCCTGATTATGTTTCGTAAGCTTACATATGGACTACCCCTCGTAAGATCACATGGAAGTGTGTATATTGCCATTCTCACAAATCTCACACCTAAATTCGCTATTGTAAGAACTTTGTGGGATTTGAACTTACTAACAGTCGACAATGCAAACATTAACACGATTCCTTTCAACCAAGGTGACAATTGTCGTTGAAACTAGTGTAAATATTATGTGTGTAACTATTGTTGCCCTTAGAACACATTGCGATCTACTAGTTATTTAAGCGATATGTTTTACGCTGATGCCAACACTATACAGTATTATTATTGATTTTAGGTGGCGGCTATTCAACCGACGCAATAGTTGCAACTGTTCTTGGGGTCTTGTTCTGCGTTGCCTTGGTGGCCGTCGTGATGCTGGTTAACTGGGTTCGACGAATGTTGGCTGCGAAAGGTACTTTTCAGGAATAGCCAGTTTAATCTTAGTTATGCGAGTAAACACAAGTTTGGCCTGGGAATACAATTTTGTTGTAGATATTAACAATAGTAAAACAAGGTTTAACTAACACTGCTTTCCCCTAGTTTCACATCGTGCTCAAGTTTTTAATATTTCCTCATTCTGGTTGTCCTCTACTCTTTAATTTATCAAGAATGCATGTTTTTAATCGAAAACAATTCCCCTTAATTTTCAACTTTTTCTGACGAACGTGATTCAACGTGCTTCTTGCACATATCTATGATACCTGTTTCCGTGTTGGTACAGGAGTTGCACTGTATAATGCTCGACCCTAGACCAAGTAATACCGAGGTTAAGAGATCGTAACTCGAGTGAAATCATGCAAGCCTGAAGGAAGAAAGGGCAGATGGATAGATTATCCGACGAACTCGGTTTATTCTTTGGGGAGCCAATACGTGTTACCATCAATATAGTTATTGGTAGCATCAGTTTTGTTGTTCTAGATGGTTGTTGTCTTGTCATAACTAGTGTTTTTAATTTTGCAAATATTAATAAAGCGTAAAGGTTATCACATTCGCCAATACCCGATCACGACAGGCATGGTATATTTGGCATAAAACATGACTCTCAACATTGGGGACTAAATTTGAGATGTAAAAGAACCACTGAAAACTGCAACACCCTGGCACTGACCACCCTTAGTGCCAGCATAGAAATGTCGGCTTGGCGTAAATATTCCCCAAAAGACTCAAGGTCAATCAGATCTCATAATATCACAACGTTGTAACCACAATATGTACAGATTCGTCAGTTTCCAGCACTCTGACGAGTGCTGGAGCAACTCAAAATAGAAAGCATGGTTTTTCGATATAAAAATGGTAAATAACAGTAATAATAGTTTTTTAAATATACGAAATTAAGAACAGTCATACAAAAATCCTTATAATAGTGTAACTGATAATACCGATTTCAACAGTCCTATATTCAAACCGATTGCAGCAGTAAGTATAAGGTGAGATAATTGATGTCATAAAACCGACTACTTGTCGTAGATGACGCGCTTAGGACACAGCCACTCACTACTATTCCCGGTGGTCAACAACCAGCAGTGACCACACCGGCACCAGTCCCACTAGCGACACGTGACGGCACCTACCAAGGCTTGTGCCAAACCATTCCGGAAGTTCGCCAAAATGGCGACGAGTACGAGATGGTTGGACCTGCTGAGGGGACTCAGGGTGACCGCAGTGAGATGCCATATGCAAACACAAGACCGTATGAGAACACACGACGTACCTAAACTGGCAAACTCTTTGGGAAGTTCCCATGCAGTATCGGATTAATATATATATATATATATATATATATATATATATATATATATATATATATATATATATATATATATATATAATGCTACAACCATTGTCGATATACGTATAGTCTGTAACGTGCTGATGTATATGTTAATGGACATGTCAGACACATACAATGTAAAAGGTACATTTACTACTACTTATTTACTGTATTTTAATATGCTTAAGTGTTATTACAATCAATGGTTTTTAACTGAATGCATAGAATAATAACTCCATTTACGTTAATGGTAGTAACTACTGCTTATTATAATTATATGGTTAGAAGGCAGTTGATTAAAAAATGAATGCCGACACAGTTTAGATAAATTATATTTATTTTGTTTATTTGATTGCACAGTGTTTGCAACGCATACCAAATATGTTATTTAAATAAGAGCTTTGCACGTTTTTTATTTATATGCTGTACGCCACTTAATAAGCCAATATCACACACGCGTTATATGCGTTGTTAAATACAGCTAATGTTAAAGTTATCAGGTCACTTTTGTATCATTCTTCTTACCAATTATTTTGCATTTGAAAACTCTGCCTGTGTCTTTGTCACTGTCATAACGTTTCGCCAGGTGCTGGCTCTAATTTGTGTTTGTACTAATCAGAAGCACATCCCAAACATGAATAACACTACTTAAACGAAGAAGTAACAAAACGTCTTAAACTTGTGACGTTGCTTATTGTTTAAAAGGAAACTAGGCTAACTATAACATACCTGGAGGCAGCAGAATGTTCGCACGTACTACCTATTTCTGCGCTGTCTATATATACATCAGCATGTTAGTCATAAAACAACGACGTTGTCTGTCATATCGAAACATTTTTCTTTAAAACAATTATACTTGTGCAATCTTAGAGATTTTCCTGCAAAGTATCTACAAGCGTCATCTTTGTAACAATGAACTTGAGCTGTGGAACATTGTCGTTGTAGGCATGATTTTTTAGTTGCGTCAACTTAATGTTGAAACTTCTATTGCTTCGTACATTTTGACCCGTCCACCAATATGATGGCGAGAATTCGCAAAAGAATCGAACGCATGTTTGGTGGTGAGCGGAGGTCGCACGAGGGGGGGGGGTCGATGGAGGGAACAGTGGCTCGATTCCACCTACCGCCGTTCGAAAAGTTGTACATTCTGTAAACCACACATTGCCTTTTATCTTCCGGAACAGATTAAAAGCCGCTGGACCATTTCTATCTGGGGTCTACACCATGAAAGCAAAATATTCCACACAGGAAGGTAAACGTGTACCCTATTGTGGTGGTCTTTATCTCTGTCCTCCTGAATCTTGGTTACGGAGGCGTTTCGTCCCGGTCGGGCGAGCAGACAGTGTGCGTAGCACATACTTTATATAACTGGACTCACTGGGTCCTATTTTAAGTAGCCACTCTTGATCTATAATATCAGACATGTTTCAAGAAACGACCGATCACAGGTTGCGTCACATTCCATATACCACGCTGGAAAATCCACTTGTTTGTCCGCTGTAGCGGACAGAGGGAGGGGCTGGCCGGAAGTAGTTCTCGACTAGGACCGGGGCACAAGAAGGCGTTGCTTCTAGAATTAATTATGCTTATAATGATTTTAGAATGAAGATTATTTTGAAATACTTTTCGATGTATTTGTATTTAAATACTTTTGCATTTAAAAGTATTTGTAATTGTCAAGAGTATTTTTGAATACATTTCAATGTATTTGACCCCATGTCTGGAGAGGCCATACAGAGCTGAATAAATATAAAATTACACACTAATATGTTATGGTTGATGTAATGTCTTAGTTACTCTATTTTATATATAAATGACAAAACTCCATATAAATTAAACCGTGGCTATGCATTCTTAAATCCGCTCCAGTTTTACAAATTAACAACTGTCATATGTGTAATATTCGTACTTCACTGCACCCATCATCTCTTCTAATTTTCTATTTTTGGATCCTAGATTGCCCTGGGAATGGAACATAGCAATATGATGTAATGGTTATGAAATACTAGTTTTTTATGGGTTCAACACACATTAACGTTGTACTTTTACATAAAACGACCATATTACTACACTCGCTACTCAATCCCTGGCACATGTACACATATTGTGCACAAATAGGAAGTGCTATGTAATAGGTTCATTGGATGTTACATAGTTATAACAGCATTCCCAGTACAGTTAAATGCGTGCATATCCACGATGTTAAGCAGTCGCCACACATAATTTACATAGGCCTACATATAAAACTTCTGTTTCTGAGATAAGTTGCCAAAACGCTTCTACGACTACGGTCACGCTATCATGTTAAAATGTTTATGTAACAAAACACACTTGTAGGAATACTTCTATTTTTTTCTTCCAAAAGTCCAATTTGTCGATGATTTGTGAGAATCGAGGATGTACGTATGTATTTTTACTCGATAACATGTATCATGACGCACATCAGATATCATTCTCAATGAGTGGTGATTTATTGTCAAATTCCCGCTGTCACATAACAGCGACGCCTATCGATAGACTTGAACATTGACCTGTGGTCGTTGCTAGTGCTATTCACCAGGTGGCAGCACTAACGCTCGTCGATAAATAAATCCATGTTGTGCGGGCGAGCATGAATGCATGTGTTAGTTGTGCACGTGTCTGTTACTAGTAAGGACCAGCTGAGGGTAGGATTGCCCATAAAGATGTAAAATGTATTGACAGTTAATAAATGATCCTTTGCATGCATACTGACGTTTTCAATTCAGTGCATGGCTTGGGAACACAAGAAGAGAAGTGTCTGTATTCTTCTGAAATTGAAATAAAACACATTGACACAGTCCTTCCTCCAGCAGCACAATAAACACAACAATCATCTAATAGTTATGATGACACATTTATTTTCATACATTATTTGCACCAATGAGCTAGGTGGCTCAGGTAAAATATATAGTATTGTAGAAACACTACCTATGTAAATATTACAATTCACCTAATCAGCTATTTGCACAACTGTGGGTGTCAACCCTTTGACTTTGTGTGAGGTTAAATACCCAAGGGTAAAGGTCAATCCTTCAACCCCACAGCAGTAGTTCCTTGTTACTCTACAATCTACATGACGTTTATGTTACACATTAGTTCTACACTACAAAGTTAGATACATGTTTCTGGACAGTGTAAGAACTGATGTGTCTTCTATGGCTGCTGTTGTTCCGTGCAATATGTTTGTGGACGGTATGAAGGGTTAATTGGGTCCATATATAATATATGAATTTGTATTTGAATACTTTTATTTGTTTTGAAATCACAAAAGTACATGTATTTGATATGTATTTGGAAATACAACCAAATACACGTACACCCCTCTTACCAACAAAAGGCAAAGCATCGTCTCACTTAATCTGACTGACTCAAGAGTCAAGCCAGAATTTTGAAGGTGTATAGCAGGTTTAAGCAGTTGAATAATACATTCAAAGATTTCCACTCACTATGATATACTTGAACTATATTTGAAACAGGGCTCATGTATTTGATTAAAAGAAGGCCTCCGTTAAACGAATGCAATGTATTTGAATTGGAAAGATTATTTGTATTGGAATTGAAGTCTGGAAAGGCAACATATTTTATATGAATTTGATTAGGCCGAGTTGTAATTGTATTTGATCCCAAACTGTGTCTTTGGACACAGCCCTATGGCTGGTGTGTCACGTCGCAACTCTGGCCATTTTTTTCAAAATTGAAAAGGTCTTCAGAGAACACGTATTATGATCATCACACGTCTGTTGCAGTGCATCTGCTGCTGTGTGTCCACTACAGGCGTCTACTACAGCTGCTTGGACATTGGTGTCTGGGGAATCCTCTGTTCAAGGATTGGTCATTCTGGAGGTGGCATCAAAAAGCTGCAAAGACACACAGAATAGTCTGGAAATGTCTTGAACTTCGAAATGTTCTACTGAATGAACTATTTTGTTTGTTTGGACTCATCGGGTCATAGAACAAATCCAGCTAGGCTGTCCAAACAGCAATGTTGGGCAATTCCGGTAATTTGCATAAATCCAAGATGGCGACTGGTTATATTTAAAAACATAACTTTAGAACCACTTGTCCTAAAGTAAAATCACATATAACACCCCTTTTGGGGGTGTTTGGGTACGTAGAATCCATTTCTGATGTTGATTATTGAAAATGCGGCTCCCCCGCTAGACTACTCCCTTTAAAAAATAGATGGGAGGCGGGCGGACTGTCAGCATAACACAGGCTGGGAGGTTGGGCCCTAAAACAGATTTTGAGTCTCCAGCCCACAAGCCAGCCCAACACCTGCCCACCCTCCACAAGTTACTTAATTCCAACAATTACACATTTCGTTATTACATCACAGACCATCTCCAGCACGTGAATTTCTATGGTAGTGTTGGTGGAAACTGGCGTAAGGAATAGAACAACTTACAATAAATATATAGCACAAGTTCAGAAATTAATACACAGTGCCTATAACAATTAAAGTCTAACTATAATTATTATACTCTAGATCTAACAAACAGATAGTGGATATGACGTAAAGCTTAAAAAAGACGTTATGCACTTGTTGTTGGGGAAATGTGAGATGTCAACAGATGTAAACTGTAAGGAAGCATGTCTCACCTCCCTGGAACGTTCGACTCCTCGTTGACTTGGCACCATGACTCACCCCGCCACCCCCTGGGGACAGAAGGGGCACATATAGGGCCTGAGGACTGCTGTGTTTGTTCACATCCACAATTTAGATGTGTTATAATCAACTATTTCAAATCATAAAAATGGATGCTACTATTAAACTGGCTATTCATAATGTTAATTAATCATCCATCCATCCATCCATATATATATTATATATATATATATATATATATATATATATATATACATATATATATATATATACATATATATATATACATACATACATACATATCTGACTTGCAACAGCAAAAACTGGATATTAAGTTGCAAAATGGAGTTTTGTAGCTTTTCGTAATATGTAATTATAAGATTATGCTTTAACATTACACCTCATTTATTGAAATATCCTCAGCAGTTTTTTATTTATTGCTAAAACCGAATTAAATTTACAAGTGCGAAGGTTTGAGAAACAAGATTTATTGGATCCGTAAATGTGTTTAATCTTTTTTTTCGCAAACTAAACTGGACATAAAAGGTGTGGTCAAAAGGATTGCTAAATTATAAATTTACAAGACATGACATAAACAGCTATGTCTTGGCTGGTTGGAGAATTGGGTTGTATAACTTAAAGAATTGGCTGAGTAGTAATTTGTAATGGGAAGTTTGCTGTCTAGAACATAGGAAAGTTAAACATAAAAAGGTATTGCAGGCAACTCTGCTCGCATAGGCATTGTTGCCAGTCAATTTTGTTTTGCAACCAAATGTTTGTTTTGTTTGTTTGAAACTTTTCAAACTGCGAACATTGTTTTGAGATTAATAAAACAACTAAACACAAACTGGCAGAACTAAACCTTCAACATGCATGTTGTAGCTAAAAGAACGTAATATGAAATGAAAAATAAAACCTAGGAACCAACCCCCCCCCCACTTTAATAGCGTCCTCACATGCATACAGTCATGCCCGTGCCGTACCGTAGTAGCTGCTGCCGTCAGTTTCGTACCCCACCGACCTCTGCCAGCCTCCTCCCTGGAGACCTCCAGGTGATGCCAAGTCGTCATCCTCATTGTCATTCTGGCAAGGACAGTGACACCATACCATCAACAGTGATACCACACCATCAACAGCGACACCACACCATCAACAGTGACACCACACCATCAACAGTGACACCACACCATCAACAGTGACACCACACCACCAACAGTGACACCACACCATCAACAGTGACACCACACCATCAACAGTGACACCACACCATCAACAGTGACACCACACCATCAACAGTGACACCACACCATCAACAGTGACACCACACCATCATCACATGTACACTCACAATACACATTATTTCAGAGGAAAACAATTCAATACTGTTCATTTTATTGTCCTAAGAAGGACATTCCTCATACCATTTATGATCTGGTGTAGAAGAAATGAAATATAGTAAATATTATATGTGTATTTAAAAATAAAACCTGTAAAAGTAGAGAAATTTAATGCAAAATAAAACACTGAACCCGTAGACCTCAGTATTAATGGTTCCACATTCTGGTCGCAGCAGGCACAAACCTCTTGAACCCTTTCACATTTCAAGCACCAGTCCCTCCTTCCTGGTGGAAGAACGTGAAAGTACGACTGGAGCGAGTGATCAGAATCAGTAGTGACAACACAAGATTCGGTCAATCATTTCGGAAAACATTGGTGCAAGTAAACCAATGATCTTGGCCGGAAGTGGTGATATTTTTACATATGTGTTATATTCTTTTGATTATTGTAAACACTTCTGAACACAGATCACTTCCTGGCCAGGCATGTGAGACGCCAAGCGAGCACTGTACGCAGGAGCCACTGTCTCACTGGACCCACTGGACATGTCCTCACTTACAACTCACCTCCGAGTCGTGCCTGGAGGCTGGAGCCCAGGTCTGGTTGAGTCGCCCCTGCCCGCGGGAACGGGAATCCACCCCACGCCCTGAACTGGGAGAATTGTAGAAGTCGGTTGACACAGCGGCTTGTATCCCGTGACCTTCACCTTTCTTCCGTCTTTGTCCAGACTCGGGGAGATCAGGGCTGAAAGGTTTGTCATACCTAATAGTTTGTTTGCAGTCTGCATGAGACTATAAATTACCTTGAAAATAAATGTTTTATACAAAATCTGCTTTAAATAATCACCACAGCATGTGAAATTATAATATTTACAAAAGTAGAGATATTATACTAAACTAAAAGAGACCAGAGATACCTTCTGACAGATACAATTTATCCCGCCAAAATAGTCCAGCAGTATGGCTCAGAACCCAAAATTCTCTGATAAAGTTTTTTTCTCTGCTGATTATTAATGTATAGGGTCTCTGTAATGCTATCCAGGTTGATGTGAAGTTCTCACCATTGAGCAATTTGAAATATTCACGTTTGAATTTGGGCACCGTCACCCAAGATTTCATGGGTCACAAAATACTCAAATATTGATATCTCAGTCTCTAAATGACATAGAAACATGATTTTTGTGTCTAAATATATGTTTTTGGGGTCAACAAATGCAATGGGACAATTTTCAATTTTGAGTCTTTGGCGGCCATCTTGAAATTTAAGATGGCCGCCATGGAGGTACTGATTTCGTTGATTTGTTTATAGAAATTTGCTGTAAAGTTGCTTCTGTAAACTGGATATCCATCATTAATCGTAACATGTTCTAAATTAGCTCAAGATAGAGCAGCAGAGCTAGACTTCCAATTCATGCAGGATATGAACACTTTGCCCAGCTGTCCAGAATACAATGGGTACAACACCATGGTTTGTCGTGAGCAAGGGCACATGCTGAGAAAGAAGACCCAGATAGTATATCTACCGCTCATTGACAAAGTGCCGGCGGACCCAGCAACCATAACGTCTGCTTTGTTAAAAGCCCAAGCTGTGACCGGAGCCACAGGTCAGGAGTACGTCATTTTCACCGCAGACCAACAACTATATAAGGTAGCAGTACATGTGATGTGGGAGAACCAGGCCCTATTCAGTAATGTCTACCTACGATTAGGTGGCATGCACCTCCTGATGAGCTATGTGGGGAGCATAGGGTCCCTGATGGCTGGATCCGGAATGACAGAAATACTGAGTGAGGCATTTGCCGGGGTATTGAAGATGCTGACAGGCAAAAAATATCCTGACAATGTCCGAGCTCTCCGTATGCTTGTGGACGAAAATATTCGGCCATTGTTCCAAACACAAAACTTGGGTTGCATGGCTGATCTTCTCCAGGCATTGGATGATGCAGCATCACACTCTAGGACAGCCAAACTCTGGGTCAATTGTCTTATTAAGCCAGTCTTCACCATCATGAAGTATATTAGAGCCGAGAGAGAAGCAGATTGGTGTCTCCACCTGGCCTGTGTCCGCGAGATGATGCCCCTATTCTTCGCGGCTTCCCACTGCAACTATGCGAGATATGGACTCTATCACATACGAACAATGGCAGCAATGCCCGAAGATGTCCGCCAACACTTCGTAAATGGAGAGCATACCATGCATCATAATCCAGGGCTCTTTAACGGCATCTGGAGCGATATGGCGATCGAGACCACGTTTATGAGATATGGTCACGGGCAGAGCGGCATCATAGGGATCACTTTAAGACCGGAAACACTCAAAACATGGGCCTATAGCCTGCACGCATGCAACACAGTCGTCAGTAACCTGGATGCGATGAGAACACAGGAGAAATCCGAGCCAACCTCCCAAACAGAACAACAGATGGAGGAATTTGAAAGGGGTTTGCCAGATAGCTTCCATGAAACCATTCACAGGCGTGTAACTACAATGGCAGTCTCTCAGAAGCATATCAAAGTAAATGACATGAAGTTGTTTGACACAGAGATGATATATGCCAGAGCTATGGCTCTACAGTGCAGTCTACGAAACTATGATACCAAGAATCTGATGGCACATGAACTGTCTCCCAGACCCGCATCAATGTTTGATGATAGTGGAGCCATGAAGGTGGCCAAAACCAAGTATGTCCTCAAGAATGATCTGAAAGTGGAAGTAGCACGGAGACATGCAGCAGTTGATGCTTCATTCTTGGACGGATGTGCAGTGTTGTGGGTCGTGCCATGGCCAACAGGTGGAATTGTTCAGGATTTTCTGGACAACTTCCGACGTCACATCAAAGGTTATCTGGAATCCAGTGATGTGTACCTAGTATTGGATAGATACACAGCTTGTAGCATCAAGGAGTCAACCAGAAAGGATAGAGATCAAGGGGCCAGTCGTGTGTACACGCTACGTCCTCCAGCCAGACTACCAGCACAGAAGGTAGTTCTTACTGTGAGCAGTAACAAGACACAGTTGATCGACTTGATCCTGGCAGATCTTGAAGCCCACAAGGATGTGTTGAATGGGAAACTCGTTGTCACAGGTAACGATCCTGTACCTATTCAGATCTATCAAGGTGTGGTGTCTAAGATGGAGGGAATGGTCATCACACACGAAGAAGCTGACACAATGATCATTCAACAAGTGGCTTATGTGGGTGCCACCAACGTCCTCGTAGTAGCTGACGACACAGATATCTTTGTACTTCTGTGTCACTTTGTGTTCCGCGGCGATATCACTGGGCATGTTATGATGATATCCCCGATCCGGGGTAGGACAGTTATTGACATCAATGCTAGCATAGACAAGAACCCTATCAAGGGTGATCTGTTGGCTGCACATGGTATCACTGGCTGTGACACAGTTGCAACCTATCATGGTATTGGCAAAGGGGTTGCACTGAAAATCCTAAGATCCAGTGGTTTCTCTCTGTCCAAGGTTGGTGACATAACCAGCTCAGTACAAGATGCGCTTGGACAGTCAACACCCTTTGTTCTGTCTTGCTATGGCCACCCGGAATCGGCATCTCTGACGGATGCTCGCCAGAAGACATGGTCTAGGAAGGTCTCACGTAGTCTCGGTGCAGCACCAAAGCTGAAAACCCTGCCACCTACAAATGAAGCGTTTGTGGAAAACGTAGCCAGGGCACATCTCCAGGTAGCCATCTGGAAGCAGGCCCTACAACGGAACCCGCCAAATATGGATCCTCTCACCCATGGATG
The DNA here is from genome assembly GCA_964017155.1 of Oasisia sp. SBJ-2009. Taxonomy (NCBI): domain Eukaryota; kingdom Metazoa; phylum Annelida; class Polychaeta; order Sabellida; family Siboglinidae; genus Oasisia; species Oasisia sp. SBJ-2009. The sequence continues at coordinate 41,802,760 of OZ024855.1, forward strand.
GACGCGACGTGATGGATCCACATCTCTGACTCCAACTACCGTTGCTGATGGGGTAATTCTTGCTCCAGATGACATACTGAAGATGATCAAGTGCTCTTGTGGCAGTACTACGCCATGCAAATCTAAGCGATGTGGATGCCACAATGCCAACATGGCATGTACTTCATTCTGCGCCTGCCAAGGTGGTGATGGTTGCTTCAATGAGAAGACCATGGAACGGACCCAAGCAGATGATGGATCAGATGATGATGATGATGATGCGAATGATGATGACTGGTGATCTTTACTCTGGTGATTGACTGTTTGATAATTCTGACATTTGTTCATTGTGTGTGTACAATGTGCATTAAAGAGATTGGAATATTGATATACAACTTATTGAGTCCTCGCAAGTTGAACACAATATCATGATTGTGGAAAATAACATAAAAATACAAAAATGATTTACATGATTTATTTTATGCCAAAAATGTTCATTAAGAAACAACATTTATGTTTCTGGCATATATGAATGCTAAACTTTATAAATTTTCAGCCGATTTGTCCATATTCGGTCAATTCTAAAATTACCCCCTTCGCCATTGATGACCCAATGAATGTGATTTATGATTGAGATGTGTATATTATTCATCAATATAATTGACCTGCAGTAGATTTAGGCAGTTTTAAATATTGAAATATTGATTTAGAGCGCATGTGTAGATGATTTCAAGTACGATTTTTTCAATGATAAACAAAAAAAGTCTTTAAATGTAATTTAGAGACTGATATATCGAAATTTTTGTATTTTGTGACCCCATGAAATCTTGGGTAACGGTGCCCAACTTCAAACGTGAATATTTCAAATTGCTCAATGGTGAGAACTTCACATCAACCTGGATAGCATTACAGAGACCCTATACCTTGATAATCAGCAGAGAAAAAAACTTTATCAGTGAATTTTGGGTTAGGGCAAAAATAGCCATCTCACTGCCGGACTAAAACCTGAGTCATCCCACATGACAGCAGTACGTGACCAAGGCTCAGAGCTGAGGGGTCAATACATTGTATGTTTCACAAATTATGCTCCAAAGTAAGTTAATTTATTAAACTCACTACATTGTTTACCTAATTCTTCTCTTGTCACTGTGGAAAACACATATTATAAGTATGTTTTGTATGAAATAAAGATTGATTGATAATAATTATTTGTGAACAGTAAATGACCATACATTGTTATCATAATACTTTTACATTATTGTCTGATGCATATTCTAAACAAAATTATTGCAATATTTGTACCAAGGTATCTTGCATGCAAAGGACAGCAAATGAAAGCAAGTTAGGGATAACATCATTGCAGACTTTGTCATAAAGACACCCATCCACGTAATACACCATTGTATGCCTTAAAACCCCTGTGGTGTTGATTCATGATTACCATATAACATTTGTTATTCTCACTACTAAAATTTCAATCTATTTTGTTTAAATAAATGACGGTGACCTACGTATAATTCTGTCTGGAATACAAAGTATGAAATTAAATAAATTCAATGTTCCAAGATGTGTAATGTTTGCTGACGTTCTCCAGGGTGGTTCATGACTACACAGCTGTGTTGTCATACCTGACTACACAGGTGTGTTGTCATACCTGTCTACACAGGTGTGTTGTCATACCTGTCTACACAGGTGTGTTGTCATACCTGTCTACACAGGTGTGTTGTCATACCTGTACATACCTGTACATTGGTCTTCCTTTCAGAGGCACATTGTGAGATGAGAACATGTGTTCTCCCTTCCGAGGGGTGAAGGTCTCCACTGAAACCACATGACAGATGGATAGTTCTAATGATGCATATGTAGGACTGTAGGCCGGTCGGTCGGTCGGGCAATTATACTGTCGTGTGGGTGGATCGGCATTGTGTACAAAATGTATATATATATATATATATATATATATATATACATTATATATATAATATGATGATATATATATATATAAAACATATTTGAATAAAATATAATATAGTTAACAGCATGTTATTGGCTAATATCATCACAGTCACAAAAGGAATTAATCACACGGACACACGGAGTGCATTTCTTCCCTGTCCTCTACGTCTATAGAACACGCACCCCCCTGGCTCATGTCTACATTCAGTTCACATCTTTAACAAGAAATAAAAGATAACTTCTTGTAGTTTGCCTTAGATCCCATTCATATGTGTTGTCTGGTGTTAATATATTCATAACGAAAACATGATCTTATAATTTCGTAAGAACACAGAATGTAATTCATATAACGCTTCCTTCAGGTTAGGTTGGTCCAGTTAGGTTTTGTCTTTATGTAACCAATGAAAACACTATTGTCATGTTTACATCATGTAATGTAACTGGCAAAATATCATTCTTCTCACATCAAGGTAACTTGCTAAATGGGATATTATGATGTCGTTTACTATAACGTTTTGAGGTAGCATGTTGGGTAAAGACAAGATCACCAACCATCAGAGTCTTCTTGCCAAACTGGACGTCTCTGTAAGGAAACCATAACAATATTAACAGAAGATAGTGAGTTAAAAAATAAATAAGCTTGGAGGCATGAAGTGAAAAAAAAATGGCTGAGGTGATATTAGCCTGAAAAATTCGCACAGTGAGATCCACTGGGGTTAACAGAAAAAAATAATGAAATAATGTAAGTAAGCTAGGCTAGACAACAATGCTGACATCTTTACTTGTAAAGTACTGGTTAAATTATACTAGTTTAGTAGTTTATCTTTTTCATCAAAACCTGACAAGCACTGAAATTAAATATGATTTTTTTTTCAAATTATAATCTGTAGAATGCGACAAATGCAATATTCACAATAGCATGCAAGATCAATACTGAAGCAAATTAATACCAAAATTATTGTCACAGTTGTTATTTGCCTTGGTTTCACTTCATTACTTACTGGACCAGTGACTTGTGAAACGCTTTCAAATTCTTCATCATCATCGTCATTGTCATCAACATTACTAAAGAGTGCTACAACACAGAGAGAAGTGTTTCAGTTTCAAGCTGAATGTTGTTTCAGGAAGTCTGTGCCATATTCACTTCAGCCAACAAACCCAGACAGACTTACCACACGACAGATGGATGCAATGATTTATATACAACTGGCTTTGTAGACATTGGCTAAGTTCGAGGGATATATAATAGCTAAGATCGAGGGATATTGAATTTTTATCTGCGATTGTAACAATGATGCTGTAAAGATTAAACAAAATTGTTGGATGACAGATATGCCAATGGCTTCCTGGTACACAGGCCAAATAGAACTTACTGCTTTGGGTGGCAACTCTTGTGAGATTACAACTATTTTCCACAGGCATACACATGGCCACTTCAAACAGAATTACAACATATAGTGATAGATAATTACTGAAAAATACTGCTAATATGCATATGAACATGCATATACAGATATGCATATGCATACATAATGAAACACAAATACACACCAACATAAACACACCAAGACACATGCACAACACAATACATGCTCACACACACACGCACACACACATATATATACACACATTTAATAATAATGATTACACACACACACACACACACACACACACACACACACACACACACACACACGCACGCATGCACGCACACACGCATGCATGCACACACACATTTAATAATTATTATTAAAGTAATGTTTAAGAGAGGATGCCAGATCCTCTGCCCATTATTACAGAGCAGTAATTTCTAGCAGGAAGTCTGCTGTCTAGAACATGGGAAAGTTAAACATCAAAGGTCATTGCTGTTAACTCTGCTCACCTTGGCACTACTGCCAATCAATTCTGTTTTGAAACTGGATGTTTTCTTTACCATTTGAATACGTTGCAAGCGGAATCTTTCGATTTTCGAACAGTGTTCCAAGCTTACTAAAGTAACTAGATATAAATTGACAGGCAGTAAACCTTCAACATGCATGTTATAGTCTAAGAACGTCCCATTAAATGAAACAAAGTAAAACCCAGGAGCTGGCACCTTTGCTTTAACCCTTTGCCTTCCCCCACCCACCGGACTGAGGTCTGCTGTCGGGAAACTCTCGCTCGGTGTCAATGTCGTAATCAGGGAGTTGTCCGTAGTCTGACGATAAAGAAGAATGTTAACTCAGTTGCCATGGCAATGGTGATGTTATTATTCACAACGGCACAAGTCTATCGGTCACACACAAATAACACTCCACGGACAAGGGTTATTCATACAATGACAGTGGCAGACTTCTGTCTCCCTGGGTAGGTGACACACACACACACACACACACACACACACACACACACACACACACACACACACACACACACACACACAGACACACACACACACACACACACACACACACACACACGTGTGTACAGTCTTAGTCAAGTGACACTGCATTTTAAAGACAATTTATAGTGTTATGGTCAGTGCCGTAACATTAGTACTGCAAATGTATAATAAGTAAAAATTGTAATGGAATTATACAGTGTATGTAGCTACAGTTATGGCCTTTGAACTCACCTTGAGTGGGTTCACTTGGCACGCCTCCTGTCATCACCCTAAAATAAACAAATATTCCAGTGAGGAAATAAAATACCACAGCCAATTTGTATAAATGTTACAGCTAAATACCAAACTGATTTTTCTAATATGTCAGCTTGTCGATTAATATAAAGATTATTTTTAAGTATGTAATTACTTGTCACAGTGAAAATAGATAAGAGGGAAGGAGGGAGGGAGGGATAGAGATGGGGAATGGAGGGGAGGGGGAGGAAGGGATAGGGATGGATGGGGAATGGAGAGGGGAGGGGGAGTGGGAGGAAGGGATAGGGATGGATGGGGATGGAGAGGGGAGAGGGAGTGGGAGGAAGGGATAGGGATGGATGGGGAATGGAGAGGGGAGGGGGAGTGGGAGGAAGGGATAGGGATGGATGGGGATGGAGAGGGGAGGGGGAGTGGGAGGAAGGGATAGGGATGGATGGGGAATGGAGGGGAGGGGGAGTGGGAGGAAGGGATAAGTGAACAAGGGCAAGAAAACACTAGAAGAAATGGGAGATGAAATGGAGGAGAAAATAAATGAGTAAAGTAAGCAGTGGGTTAGACAGGGTTGGACATGACGACGGTGGGAGAACACATTACGAGGACAAAGAGAACTCTGTTAAGTAGGAAATGAACAAACAACACATGAAGACAGATGGACTGGTCAACTCACTTGGCACATCTGGCACAGATGCTCACTCTCACTTGTGCCTCAGGCTCCCGCCGCTCTCGCAGCGTCTACTCAACACACACGATGTGAGAGTTACTGACAGTGGTTGTCAATAAGCCAAAGGGCTTCCTAGTTCACTTGCCATCTAGAGTTGAATCTCTAGGTGGCAATCTTGTTAAATATCTTGTTAAATGTAGGACTGCTGAGAAAATTACCTCAAAATTGTAAGCCTATGTTTTAGATTTAAATAGTTACTGACAGTGGTTATAATTAAGAAATTTTACAACTCGCCCTGTAGACAAGTAGCCTCAAAAGGTTACTCATCAGGAACAATCACTACTCCTCATTTTGGTGGACATCGTTAGAATGTGCATTTATCGTGTTTAATGGGGATTTGTTGCAATGTGGTATAAGATAGATGTTACACTAACTCGGAATGTGTTTAAACAAAAGCTTCATCCCTGTTTGGATGAAATTTTATAAATCATGTTTACTTCATTTTGCTTTGAAACCAGTCAACTATCTGTGTAATTATCGAAGCTGATAAAACATTCAGAATGACGCTGCAATGTCATAAACACAAAACCGAAATCTAGAAAACCATCTGTAGCAAGTATGGATTTGGGAAGCCAGTGTAGTGTGTAACAATGGAAATGAAGACACAGAAAAAGTCTTTGTTTTCATGTAACCCCCTACCACTTGTTGACCCACCTTGCTCACCCCCGACCACTTGTTGACCCACCTTGCTCACCCTCACCCCCGACCACTTGTTGACCCACCTTGCTCACCCTCACCCCCAACCACTTGTTGACCCACCTTGCTCACCCTCACCCCCGACCACTTGTTGACCCACCTTGCTCACCCTCACCCCCGACCACTTGTTGACCCACCTTGCTCACCCTCACCCCCGACCACTTGTTGACCCACCTTGCTCACCCTCACCCCCGACCACTTGTTGACCCACCTTGCTCACCCTCACCCACTTGTTGACCCACCTTGCTCACTCTCACCCCCGACTGGTTCACGTGTCGCGCCCCCTCTCTCGCCAAGTCTTCAAGGTTTTCTGCACACACATGAATCTTTTATCAAATATAAGATGTTAAATGAACAACGGCACATTTCTAATACGCATAGTGCATGTACTTAATAAACAGGAATACTGTTCACTTAATTTTTTTATGTTTTGTGTTATGACCTTTAAATAAAATTAATGATGACCAATAGTGGACATAACCACAGTGTGAAGGTTCTGTCTGGAACTGCCATGAGTAACAGTCCTTCATCATTACAGGATAGTTACTAAATCATTACAACATACATTACATGTGTGAAACAATGTCATAAACGTATTTGAACATTGGTAAACATATTGATAATAAAGTGATTTCTTATACACCTAAATGCTCAGAAATGAAGCGCCCCCTTTCCGGACTTATATGATCAGAAAAGACGTGCAACACAACATAAACTGTTAGTCCATCTCAAAACTGACAATCAATGACTGGCTCACATGTTATGTATACATTAGATTAATTCAGGTGACAACATGCACACTTGTGTAACATAATAAGACATTTTCTCAGTTGTTTATGATACTGTATCATGTGTGATAAGTTATTTTGTAAGTTTCACAACTTCTGTTGTTAGGGTAATGCATTATTTTGAATACAAACATTACACATAATATATATATATATATATATATATATATATATATATATATATATATATATATATATATACATATATATATATATATATATATATATATATATATATATATATATATATATATATATATATATATATATATATACATATATATATTATAACTGTTAAGACAACTATTTGGCATAATATTCTTCACCATTCAGGGAATGTAATATCAGATTATTTGTACCCAAAATATCTTCTCAGTGCATAACATCTCAACAATGAAAAAGAACAAGAAAATAACTGCACAGTTTCATGCACAACTGAAATTTCGCCATTTATGTCCGACATGGGTGCCATGCTGTAAGTGGTTACCATGGTAACCAATATGCAAACAAGGTATGGTAATCTAGGTATCTATTAGCTGGTGACAGTTTCGGTGACCAACAATGAGACTACTATCAATACAAACTCTTACAAACACATTAATTACCCATGAGTTCAAAGGCCGTGTCAGGTTCCAGGTCTTGATTGTCCTCGAAGCCGGAGTCTTGTTTTGTCTGTTCCACAAGTTTTTGCTGTAGTTCATGTTTATGTCTCAGTGCTGCAGAACGACTGTCCTTCTTTCTACTTGGCACCAAAACCCTGAAACACACGGAGCTGGAATTCACAGATCCACTACATCATGGGTTGTCTACGATATAAGGTTTGTTTGTTTGTTTGTGTGTGTTTGTGTTTCTATGTGAGTACGAATGTGTATATGTATGTGTATGTATGTATGTATGTGTTTGTTTGTGAGTGTACGTTTGTGTATATGTGAGTGTGTTTGTGTGTTTGTGAGTGAGTGTATATGTTTGTTTGTTTGTGTGTGTGTGTGTGTGTGTGTGTGTGTGTGTGTGTGTGTGTGTGTGTGTGTGTGTATGTGTGTGTGTGTGTGTGTGTGTATTTGTATAAGCATGTGTGTATGTGTGTTTGTGAGTATATGCCTGAAGACATACTCAAGCTATAATTAGCTATTTTTGACTTCAAACCCTGTATGAATCTACATTAAATGCACAAGACAATAAAGACAATGGTACCTGTTCGTGTCCTCAGCCTGTTTCCTCGATTCTTTAGCATTCTTGAACTCTCCTTCAAGTGGGTCGTCTGAGTTGGTCTGACTGCGATGGACTCCTCGGTAACCATAGCTACGGTACAGCAACTCCTCATCCTGTGGGAAACAAAACAAATGTCAAACAATCCTTTGTAAAGTAACACAAATGAACCCACACGTGACATATTAATACACTAATTAATAATTTATATATATATATATGTTATATATATATATATATATATATATATATATATATATATATATATATACAGCATTTCCTTGCTAATTCAAAGTGTTTATATAATGCATTTAAATCAGCATTATTTGTAAAAAGAAAGTATTGACAGTGACAGTCACAACAGTTGAGTGCTGCTTTAAGACATGTGAGAAAGTGAAAGTGAAAGTAAAAGTGACGCACCTCGCCCTGTTCGTCAGCCCAGGTCAACACGGCCCTCGTGGGTGACCCTGCCCTGGATGCCCTCAGTGCCCTGGCAGCCTGCTTAGTGTCCCCGTCACCCCACAGCTCCTCAAAGTTCACCCGGGTGCGACTGTCCCAGCCCGGCTTCCCATCTGCAGAGAGGGAACAATGCTAGGAAAATGTAGGGAGGAGGGAGCCTGCTTCATAGTTCTGTGGTACTAGATGCGTAAGGTGGAAACTCTCTTGAACTGGAAGAAAGTGGCCAGAATATCAAGGTGACCTTGTTAGGCACCAGCAACTGTCACTGTTTTTTTTAAATGCATCACTAGTATTATATATATATATATATATATATATATATATATTATATATATACGATATATATATATATACATATGTGTGTGTGTATGTAGCCACATGCATACATGTATATACATACATACATATATACATGTATGCATGCATGCGTGCGTGCGTACGTACATACATATACACATGTGAAAGTAAAACTAGATGCAGCATATGGGAATAACTCTAAAGTGACATGATGTTTGGACATTTCCTATGCGATTCCTGTGTGGATACGGTTCAAATCTCTACATGGAAAGATTATATTTTCTACTGGACAAAGCTCATCAATTCATCAATGTATTTATCAAAGCACTTTTAATAATTTACACTTGGTAGTGTATTCAATATTTTGTTACATACTGCAGCCACATATCGTTTCTACTTGTGCAGAATCGTAGATTGATTTAAATAGTATGATGCCGGACATGTGGAGAGAATGGGAGATGGAAAATTGGCAAAGAGAGCAGAAAGTGGTGAGAAAAAGGAGGTGAGAATGTGATGGGAGGATTGCGTTAAAAGAGATCTGGAGAGGGACGAGAATGGAGAACAACAGCAAAAGATAGACGGAGCTGGAGGCAGAGAACCCAATGAGAGAAAAGTAAGGAGAGGAAATAAAAGATGAAGACATGATGACAGTAACCATGGCCAGCCTCACCCTGACAACTGGGACAAGAGGAGAACAGGGCTATATGGAGCAGGGCTATATGAAGAGGAATGAAAAGGGATGTATCTAGAGGGGAAGTCGAAGTCACGGGGGACATGCCACTCACCCTCTCCAACCTCAGTCAAGTCAGTCCTCGAGCCCTTGGACTGAGGCAGTCGTTTAGTGTTGGTCTGCCAGGGTCTGTCATACCCCCTGCCCCTGTCTTTCACCACTGCTAGACCGTCTGTACAGAAACAAGTAAATCACACATTACACCACTGCAGTTACCCCACTTCAATACACAGTACATCACGTTCTTAAACAGTTAAATAAAAATGTTAAATTAATTAAGATAAGACACATTGTGGCAATATATCACATGCTACTGGTAATTATTTTCTCTTTGGTGTTTCCTTGAAAATAATTTGAAATTGACACTTACCGCCTGTAGATGTCGCCGGTAGACTCCTCCGTAGTGACTGAGGACTCGCAGATCTCCGGTGACCTAGTGGAGACCAACGTTACATTGCTAGTGTAGTGTCACCTGGTGAATACAACTTGTACTAATGCACAATGCACTACAGTAATGTCAGAATGAGGTGGCGTAGATAGTAGATTTTTGCCACATCATATCAGTTAATTTGTATTAAGGTTTACAATTTACGTTCTTAAATGTGATTTTATAAAACACACATTAGTAAGATATGTAGTCATTCAAACAGAATTGTCAAAAGTGAACAAATGTAGTGATTTTTTATATGTCAAGAAAATTAATCACAGCCAATTAACTGCCTGTGGCTTTCCTCATTCCCTGTTGATTAAGCTTGATTACAAAGAAATCATGGCAGTACTTTGATTGGTAATATATCCATTTTATCTTATGGTTTTTGACTCCGGCATCTTACAATATCACCATCTGTTTTACAGGCACCTTGTTGACTGTCGAACGTATAATTTTTTATTTATTTATATACAGTAGTGTCAAATCTAATTAAAACTATTCAAGGTGCTTTACATATATAACAATATTAAGTATTATAATTACCATATGGTAGTTGGAAAAAAAATTCTTGAAATATACTGGTGTCATATATTCACCAAGACAGAAGGTTAATATATTCCTTTAAAAGTCATGAGAGACATTCTCTGAGTAAGTTGCCTGTAGACAAGTGTATCCTACCTGCACCTGCAGCTGCACTGCTTCTGGGCTGAGAAATCTCCCCCTGGATTGAAATGAGATAATAGATCAATCATAATACAGTAACAGGACTCCCTGGCCAAGATCATTCTGCAAGGCACAGTAGAGGGTAAACAATGCAGAGGCAGACCAGTGAAGTCCTGGTTGGACAATATTAAAGACTGGAGGACACAGCCCACTGGCCGGTTGCTGTGTGTGGTGGAAGACTGACAGCGCTGGCACATCGTGGTTGTGAAGGCATCCACTGTGTCACCCCAATGAGTATCTACGATGCTCACGGGATAGAAGAAGAAAAAGAAGAATACAGTTACAAACTGTATCTACTAATACTGATGTTGTTACACCTCAAACTTACAGCCAGCAGATTCTATATGAATCTACCAAATGTGTAGAATTCCTTAAAAATCGCTACACACTATGTAATATAAAAAATTATGTACACTGCTAGTAATATATATATATATATATATATATATATATATATATATATATATATATATATATATATATATATATATATATATATATACCGATATATATATATATAATATATATTATTACAGTGGCCAAATTGTACAATTTTGTTAATCAACCATGCATATATGGACTAAAAAGATGAGGTTGGGTGAGAAAACAACTGTATTAAAATTTCACAGAAATCCATTGAGAGAAAACGGCCTGAACGCACCCAAAGTTTATCGCATAGTGATACATTTAAGAATTTGTCCATTTGACAGTCAAAGTCATATGTGTTTAATAGTTAACTTATATATGTTCTATCCTAGGAACGTTTTGGTTGATTTGGATTCACCAGGTCCTAGAACAAATTCTTCTTGACTGCCCAAATGACAACTATGAGCAAGAGATCTTTTCATGGACAAATTCTTAAATTTATGTTTTCATGGTCAAATTCGTAAAGTTATGTTTTCATGGACAAATTCTTAAATTTTTCACAATGTGATAAAGTTTGAGTGCGTTGAGGTCTTTTTCTCTCAATGGTTTTCTCAGAAATGTTAACACGATTCTTTTCTCACCCAACCTCGTGGTTGTATGCATGGTTGATTAAAAAAATATATAATATACATATACTGTAAAAATATATTTAAATATAATTGTCTATAGAATTTCTATGGTTATGGCCATTTCTATGACAATTATCTACATTATTTCTATACCATAATGAACAATATAATAGCATACAAATTATGTAGATAATTATTATAACTATAATGCAGAATCTACGGGTCACAGAAATTTGTTTGAAATAGAAATTATATAGTAAACATTGTTGTCAAGAAACTGATCCTGCAGTGTGACCAGTGGTCTACCTACCAGTTTTTCAGCTTTCCTCTGCAGGATTCTGTGGAGGAAGGCATGAGGCTCATCTGGCATACCATGGATCAGCTTGGCCATCATCTCCTTCAATCAACAACGTCACAGTCAGTCCATGTGTGTTGCTGTTTAACAGTCAACACAGTGGGGAGCAATGCATGGCCGGTGTAGTACCATTGGTTAAGGCCAGTGGGTCCTAGTTATTACCAACCGGTGACCCATTCCAAAACTTGGGTAATTTTATTCAACATATGTATCTTTAGAAGATATAGTCACCTACTCGCGGTTTCTGCCTCATTATGAAAATATCCCTGGATCAGTGGATCTCATATATTAAATACACCTTTAGTCAGATATGTTCAGCAAAGGAGTCTACAAAGTTTGTAGACGTTTGTAGATGTTTGTTGCACGTTTGTAGTACAAACGTGCAACAGTTATTTCCTGATTTGTCACAAACTATAACAAGGCACATGGATTTTAGAGACACATTTTGACAGCACACACAGATCACATGACTTCACTGTGCCATAATATGTGACGGCAATAGTAATATTTCAATCTGTGACAACAACATAAATATTTCAATTTATCAGACAAGTTTATAAGCAAAGTTCTGTATTACATCTCTACGTGTTTAATTGGCATATTTTGTAAGTTAAGATTTTTACACCAACAATCACTGCAGGAACGTTAACGAACAGCCTATGGTGTTTATACTGTGAACGCGTTGTGCTTTTGTTGCATCTTAATATTTTGAACATGATGATACAGAATCTGAGGCTTCTGTTTGCTGCATAAAGTTGTTATCATCTTACAAATATTCTATGAAAAGCAACTTGTTTGATGCTTTGTTTGCATACCATTGATGAAATAAGTGGTCTGGAGTAATAAGATTGATATATATGTTGCTGAGTTATTTAAAAAATTGCTCGTGAATTCTGCATGTTAATTTGTTATGCATGTGTAAGGCAGAAACTGAGTGATCCAATGTACACCATAAGCTGTTGGTACTTTATGTGCCAGGAGTATAACGTACATCATATGGAATGCAGGAGACAAATGCCTTGAAATGTGTAATCTATAATATTGCAGTGGACCCATGCACAGCTCGGCTGAGACATCAATCTGCAAACTTCTACTGGCATAATTAAATATCCAAATATAGAAAGTACCCTGCCAGTTACTAATGTATACAGCATAGTCATAAATCCACTAGTCGAATCTGACAAAACACGCGCGGTCTTTGGGCTTTGCCTTTTCAGTCGAATATAAAATTACGATCATGAATGAACACATGCATAAATTGCCATAATATTAATAGTCAGTTACTAAAGCATTAGCGAGTGTTTCTAGCAAACAGGTGACGACAATGCTTTCTATTAAATACACCGCTATCGACCAGCGAGGATTATCATGACTGGATAACCAGTCAAGTCAAAACATGCTCGTCGCAGTTGGACGCGAAGGGACGTCCCCGTCAAACGTCATTCCACAGCTGAAGCCTGAGGAGTCTTGCTAAGCGAGTTATGCTATCGTGTACAAATCACCTCAAACAAGGCACCAATCTTGTGCTTCTCCAAGTATTCTTGGACTCGCTGCTGAGACGGCATTGTCGTCTTTAGTGTGTAAAGCTGGAAACGAATATCGCTAACTATTATCCGATAGAGTGCCTGATTTCGTTGCAAGATATCCGCCGACTACAGTTGTGCGTTTCCATCCGCCATTTAATAACAAACATGCGCGCCATCTAGCGATGAAAGGTGCGTACAATAGGTCACGCCAAATACATAAATGTTTCACAGTCCTTTTATGACTTTCACCACCAACTGCTCATGTTATGGCCGTCATGATGCGGATTGGAGGTATTTATTTCCCATGGTTGTATTCCTCTGGGTTAGCAGTTCAGTTTATCTAAAAAAGATGGCGTAGATTCACTTTGAATCCTGCTTAGAAAGAATACAAAATGTCTAGAGATCACATCTATTTTATACGCCAGATCGAATAAATCCCAGCAAAAAGTATATAGAATGTTATAAAAACGTATGGGGAATGTTGGTTCACTGGAAATTTTTATTTTAAACATGGCGGATGTCAGAATGCAACTTTAATCTTTGAATCCTTGAATAGATAATATAAAAAATAATTATGTAGAATTCAAAAAGATGTGGCAATACAAATTAATACAAATTATATTATACATGTACATGATAATAAAGTATACATTATGTATTTATGTGTATATATATATATATATATATATATATATATATATATATATATATATATAAATACATAAATACATAATGTATACTTTATTATCATGTACATGTATAATATAATTTGTATTAATTTGTATTGCCACATCTTTTTGAATTCTACATAATAATTTTTTATTTTATATATATATATATATATATATATATATATATATATATATATATATATATATATATATATATAATACAATTTTATTGTATAGCACCCGAATCAATAGTATTGCTCTCAGGCGCTTTACATAAATGTACAAATAGTAATTAAAATTGGATGATAAATTATTATTAAAATAGGTATATGTATATATGGATGATGAATTATATATATATATATATATATATATATATATATATATATATATATATATATATATATATATATATATATATAAAACATTATATAAAATAACTGCGTGCGTGCTTGCATGTAAGTTGTGCATGTATTTTGCTCGGCGTAATTCGTAATTCCTATTATATTTGTATGCTATAGTCCTGCACTAGAACTGATATGAGCACGACCACAGCCAAAGGCAAAGAAACCAAATAAAATTTGTTACGAATTTGTTTCTAATTCTATTATTTCATGAGCTGTTGATTGCGCAGTGAGTGACAGATCGACACATATAAACAACTCGACACCATGGTTTGTTTAGCTGCAATGTCCCTTCCATCCAAGGACTAAGTGCTCTGGTCTAAGTACACCACGAACAAAGACCGCGACACGACCTGGCCCCTCGTTAGTGTATTGACACCGCGGTGTTTATTCAGCTCTGAAGCCACGCCCTTCGGCACTAGGCGCATGTTTTGGCAGGTGGCGCCACCGTGCACAAACAGGTGTTAGCCGTAGTAGCATCTCGGCTCAGCGTTGTATCTACTCTACTCACGAGTTCAGTTCAGTTCGGTTGTTGGGAAATTCGCCACAGAGACGCCTAATTGCAGGTGAGTGACTGTGAGGTTGGTCTGCCGTCTCGCTAGCCGCTTAACGGCGATCTAGTGCCGAAGTTTCGCGGCCGAAACAGCAGTGGAAATTGAGTACACGCTCGTCCCGTCAGCGAAATTCTTTTATCACGGCGTCGGGCTGGGGAAGGCTGACGCCTCCCATGCCCGCCCAAGGCTAGGGACTTGTTTCAAATTAGGGTGTGCTGGAATATTAGCACATTTGTGTATTTGCCGCGCGTAGTGTCAAGTGGGGTTGGATTTATTGATAATATTTATTTTTGTATTTTTTATTATTAACATCCTGGCCTGCTATAATGATATCCTAACACTAGTAAGAACTGAGAGTACGTTTAGTAAGAAGATGAAAGTAGATTCACCTACTCCTGGTAGTCTATTAAGTTATACAATTAATGTTGAGTGTCATAGAGATCAAGGCAGCTAGAGGTCCACATTTAGTCTGGGAACATTTATTTCCCTCTTCCATACAGTTAGGAACTTAGGAGAGAGTTGGGACCAGGAGTTGACCAGCACATCATTGGGATGAATCTGGATGGAGGTGCTGGTATAAACTAGGATGAAGAAACATGTTTTTAACAGGCAGCCTCAATATTTTTAAAGGCCCGACTGTCAACACTGTTTCATAAGTACCCCTGACCTTATAAGAGTAAGACATAGCTGGATGGATTAGATATGGTTGATGTGGTAGATAGGTCTATCACTTACAGTACTTTCCAGTCATCAGAGTCCTTGTTGACATGCACAAAACACAGTCACCATTCATGCTCACAGACATGTTTTTATTTATTATCTCGTCAGTGGCACAGTAAAAAATGGGGACTTGATGGTGATGATAATGCATAGGACTCATATATATAACTCAGTGGCCCCGGTTTTGTAAAATGATTGGAAAACTTCTGGAAGTCCGCTTGTGAGAGTTGGCTTGCTGAGACATCGGAACAGATACTGTTATGTGATTGAGTGTTATGTGAACATTACAATTATTGGGTCTATCAGACGTATAATATGCAGCTTGTTTGAGTTAAGCAAACTCATGCATCTCAAGTCTAGCGTGACTCATTTATGTGTTCAAGGTTCATTGCATGCTGTCACGCTCTGCTGCACTGCATGTTTTTTTAACATGTACTTAGACGCTAAAATGTGTCAAAAAAGAAACAAGTGTGGTTGTAATTACCAGGCATCTGACGCTGAGTTTAGGGTACATAATAGGTCTGTAGTCTGAGAGTCTGGTGGGAATAGACCACACAGTTGACAGTGGAGATAGACCACACAGTTGACAGTGGAGATAGACCACACAGTTGACAGTGGAGATAGACCACACAGTTGACAGTGGAGATAGACCACACAGTTGACAGTGGAGATAGACCACACAGTTGACAGTGGAGATAGACCACACAGTTGACAGTGGAGATAGACCACACAGTTGACAGTGGGGATAGACCACACAGTTGACAGTGGAGATAGACCACACAGTTGACATTGGAGATAGACCACACAGTGACAGTGGAGATAGACCACACAGTTGACAGTGGAGATAGACCACACAGTTGACAGTGGGGATAGACCATACAGTTGACAGTGGGGATAGACCATACAGTTGACAGTGGGGATAGACCACACAGTTGACAGTGGGGATAGACCATACAGTGACAGTGGGGATAGACCACACAGTGACAGTGGAGATAGACCACACAGTGACAGTGGAGATAGACCACACAGTGGCAGTGGGGATAGACCACACAGTGGCAGTGGGGATAGACCACATAGTTGACAGTGGGGATAGACCATACAGTGACAGTGGGGATAGACCACACAGTGACATTGGGGATAGACCACACAGTTGACAGTGGAGATAGACCACACAGTGGCAGTGGGGATAGACCATACAGTGACAGTGGGGATAGACCACACAGTGACAGTGGGGATAGACCACACAGTGACAGTGGGGATAGACCATACAGTGACAGTGGAGATAGACCACACAGTGGCAGTGGGGATAGACCATACAGTGACAGTGGGGATAGACCACACAGTGGCAGTGGGGATAGACCATACAGTGACAGTGGGGATAGACCATACAGTGACATTGGGGATAGACCACACAGTTGACAGTGGGGATAGACCACACAGTGACAGTGGGGATAGACCACACAGTGACAGTGGGGATAGACCACACAGTGACAGTGGGGATAGACCACACAGTGACAGTGGGGATAGACCATACAGTGACAGTGGAGATATACCACACAGTGACAGTTGAGATAGACCACACAGTGACAGTGGGGATAGACCACACAGTTGACAGTGGGGATATACCACACAGTGACAGTGGAGATAGACCATACAGTGACAGTGGGGATAGACCACACAGTGACAGTGGGGATAGACCACACAGTGACAGTGGGAATAGACCACACAGTTGACAGTGGGGATAGACCACACAGTGACAGTGGGGATAGACCACACAGTGACAGTGGGAATAGACCACACAGTGACAGTGGGGATAGACCACACAGTTGACAGTGGAGATAGACCAATGTTTCATTGAAGCAGTCCCCAGCCAGCACTCATTCACACAAGGCAGTAGGACAGGCCTAACTGACGTCCCATTCATCAGTTTTATCCATTGGTTAATTGCTGGGTAATGTTGCTTCATTTTCCAACTTTTCTTGGTCATTAAACACCATTGCCTGCACAGCAATACTCCCAACTGTCTGTAAAATATCCTTCGCAGCATCACAAAAATATCAGATGCTCAATTCCTTTTCTTTCAATTCCAATTTAATAAAAAAATCAATTCCAATTCAATTCATTTTGTTCCAAATCTTTCAATTCCAATTCCCATTCCAATTCTGGAGTTGAGTTGGAATTGAATTGATTAATTGCAATACTTTTTGAATTGACCCCAGCCTTGCAGCAGAGGGGCACGTACACATACCTGTATTTATAGTGGATTATCCATCTGGATCATGCTAAACTGTGAAGGTTGAGTTGATCGGTATATGTTGGTAGGTTTCCATTAGTTGGTATGTACCAGTGGGTGTGCGTGCATTGGCAGATGTAGCCACAAGTGAACAAACTAATTGTCACATACCCCCAATGTCCTTTTAGCCTGACTGAAGTTCACTGAACCCTGAGTTAGCATCTGTTGGTACTGAACAAATGCCCCATACAATTCAGGAATCTTGGCACATATGGGGTATATTGAAATGATAGCACTTGGGCATATCTTAAGTGGGGTCATATGTTAGTTTCTGAAAATTTGGTGTCATAGGATCAAAGTGAAAAAACATTAACATATATGAATATGCAAATATAATAGTAAATCAATGGGTGAGCTTGGACTCATATTTTGCCAGTCAGGTTCCTTCATGACAAGCAGTAGACAAAGGTTATCGTCACGGTTGAGTGGGCAAGTAGACATGGCCAGTAACAGATAAAACTGTCGACCTGCATTGTGTCCCATGAAAGGTTGGTACAAAGCCTTCGATCACTGATATCTCAGATTTTGATATCACTACTTATTGCTCATTGTTGTATTGTACTAACTTTGTAGCCAGTTGTAAGTTATTTGATGACATCTGTGGTTGATTGTATCCTGATGTCTGTTACCTGTTTGTGTGTTTGTGTTCAGTTCTTGTTACTTTTCATGAACACAATGGCTGTGTAAGAAAGTCGATGTATAAGAAAGACTGTCACATTTTAACGTGGTTGTTAGTGATCTCGCTGTTTCTGGTGCCTCCCAATCTAGTTTGGACATCAACACCAATGCATCAATTAAAATAAGAAAAGCCACACATAAACTGTAACCAACGATTTCCACAGAAACATGATGTATTTTTTAGTAATTTAACAATTATTAACTAAGCGATTAGATTAGTCAAAATAAATTGTTCAGTTGTCGTGTTTACAAGTGCCTGTCTTGTTTATGCCACGTTTGCTCTTTGTGTACAAGTGTGGCTGACCCTGTTTAGGCCTGTTGGCCTTATCTCTTGGAAATCAGATCTTTTTCAACAAACATCCACAGCCCTTGTGTATGGGGTCAGGTGATTCCCAGCCTTTGTTTCCCTGTGTGCCTCGCATTCCAATATAGGTTTGTGTCTTCCCAAGGTTTGGGCGGTATTGTCCGAGTCTGTGTCCCCATTGCTTAGAGAGTACACACAGACTTATCTGCAGTACTTTTGTTATCTTACATCTCCATCTTATCTAGCTCTAGCCATCACACTGGCATTGTGACTGCTAGGAAATGACAGAAGATTAAATCAGATTAAATAGCATTGACCAACAAAGCAGGTACAGGTAGAATGGTGGCAAGGAAACTGTTCATTTATAAACTAAAATCCTACAGTTTCTCTATATTATTTGTCCATTGGTGTAACGCGGTTGTCAGGTCTTGTAAATATTATATTCACAAATTATATTAGCACTGCTGGCAGTGTTCATATTCTCACAGGGGAAGGGGGAAGGGGGAAGGGGGAAGGGGGAAGGGGGAAGGGGGAAGGGGGAAGGGGTAGTGAGAGGGGGATTGGGAAGGGAGAGAGGGAATGGAGTTGGGAGAGGGAGAGGGGGAAGGGGGAGGGGGAGGGGGAATGGGGAAGGGGGTGGGTGGGAAGGGAGAGGGGGGATGGGGAAGGGAGAGGGGGGGATGGGAGAGGGGGAAGGGAGAGGGGTAATGGGGAAGGGGGGTTGGGAAGGGAGAGGGGGGATGGGGAAGGGAGAGGGGGGTGGGGAAGGGAGAGGGGGGTGGGGAAGGGAGAGGGGGAATGGGGAAGGGAGAGGGGGGTGGGGAAGGGAGAGGGGGAATGGGGAAGGGGGTTGGTGGGAAGGGAGAGGGGTAATGGGGAAGGGGGGTTGGGAAGGGAGAGGGGGGATGGGGAAGGGAGAGGGGGGTGGGGAAGGGAGATGGGGAAGGGGGGTGGGAAGGGAGAGGGGGAAGGGAGAGGGGGAATGGGGAAGGGGTGGGTGGGAAGGGAGAGGGGGAATGGGGAGGGGGGTGAGAAGGGAGAGGGGGAATGGGGAAGGAAGAGGGGGAATGGGGAAGGGAGGGGGGTGGGAAGGGATAGGGAGATGGGGAAGGGGGAGGGGATATGGGGAAGCGGGAGGGGGTGCATTGCCGTTGTTTATCATCTTTTATGGGAACAGATACTTCCCAATCTCCACTCTGTCTACACACACCATTCCCCACTGGTTCCTGTCACACCCTACCGGGACTCATTCCCTAAAATCGAAAAAACAGTTTCTGCCATTTCACCATTTTAATATAATTGATTATTGTTCCACTATTTGTCACATCCGTCTTAGGTGCGTTAACTAGTAACTAGTAACTAGTGTGTTGCCTTTTAAAAGTGTTACTGGCAACGTTTGTTACCAGTGAAGTGTGTTATTTGAAGAGCAGTGCGGGGAAGTATTTCCACTGCTCATTGGAAAGTGTGTGATTGGTGTAGTGTGTTACGGCTTAAATGTGTTAGGGGCTAAATGTGTTATACTGTTACGCAGTCATAATGTGTGTTACTTTGGAACTGATCACGTTCACCAGTGAATGTTGATGAATGAAGCCAGTTGCTAAGAGTCCAATGATTTACAAACATATCAGTGTTGAAAGTAATTATACTATTTATAGGATAATGACATTCTGAGCTTTTCACAAAATGTTTATTCGACCTTAGCAATTTGTCATGGTGTCATACCCAAAAGAAATGAGGTCATATTCAGAGTTTATGTTAGCTGTCGGTCATAATAAAAATGTGGCTGTTTCACTAGAATTGACAAGAGGCATATATGCAGACGAAACAACCACACACACAGAGGTATTAACATTCCCAGTATGAACATGTCAGAAGGAATATTAATGTGGGACTTTTTCAGAAATTCCCATGCAAGTTCTATTGTGTGTAGAAACCAGAAGGCCATGAGAGAAATTCACAGTCTACGGGTCCTGTGTCAGTCGCAGTGGCCTGTGTTTTCACTTATCTCGCTGGGCGGTTGTTCTTTTTATGGAACCATTTCACCCTTTGATAGAAGCGGTCTATAAATCACCAACTCCTGTGTAACTTGCTCTGCCAGTGTGTCGTGCCATGTTGTGTTGTGTCGAGACCCTGTGGTATATTCTTGTTCTGTGTCCACAAACTAAATTGTCAAACAATTTATCTTTCATCAACGCATTTATATTCGGTTATGATTTTGGTCCACAGAATACAATCCTATAAACCTGTAGTCTGTCGACAGAGTGTCGAGGCAGCTCAGAAGAACAGCTACAAACTACTAGTGACTGTGTGGTTTGGTGTGGTTTGGTGTGGTTTGGTGTGGTTTGGTGTGGTTTGGTGTGGTTGGTGTGGTTGGTGTGGTTGGTGCGGTTTGGTGTGGTTTGGTGTGGTTTGGTGTGGTTGGTTTGGTGCGGTTTGGTGTGGTTTGGTGCAGTTTGGATGGCCATGATCACCAATGCATAAAACAGACATGGCACATCAAAGAATAAATATATAATTGTATATATATATATATATATATATAATATATATATATATATATATATGCATATGTATATTATATATATATATATATATAATATATATATATATATTATTGTTCTTAATATAAGAACAAATATGTATGCAGTCCATAAAATAAATTTTGGTTTAGTACTTAATCCAGAATGCATGTTTATAATTGAATATTCCGCCAGTGAAATGTTCAGCTTTAAAAAGCATTCAGTTTGAAAAATCCACTATAGCCAGCATCTCATTCCTTAAAGTTACTGACCAGTGCCTTCTCCTCTGTGGTTGGCTCTGTCCGATGATTCTGACCACACTGATGCTGAATAGAGTTGATTCACTGAACTTACTCAGCACTGATACTTTTCTAATGGAAGACAACTAATCAACAATGAAATTACCAAAAAATCAGACGTGTTTGCTATACTTAATTAAGTTAATGTAATAATAAGTGGCTAGTCTTGTTTGTAAAGTGGTATTTTGTAGGCACGCGTGTATATACGCACATGCTCCGTGTGTGGGGCATGAATTAATTCTGTTTTAGAGTATTACATATTTATGCTAATAAATGGAACGTGTCATTTACAATTTTATTTTATGCTATAATTTCACATTGGTTGAGATTTCCACAATTTACACAGAAGTCTTGTTTGCTGAAACAAATGTGTTAATTGGAACAGATGTGTTAATTCAACATTGTTGAAGCAAGTGCAGTGTTGTTGTTGCATGTTGTTGAAGCGTGGGTGGTTCACCTGTGGCCAGAGTGAGGCTGACTCAGTCGCACAGCGGAAATCGGCTCCAAACCTCATCCGTTGATGTTTTTAAGCAGTTTCTGCTGTGCAACCAGACAGTGTATTGGTGCATAATGACAACCTTTCCAGCCAAGATGTGCACCAGCACACTGGCTGTCAGCAGGACCCAGACATGAACTCAGTGTTTAGTTGGCTGTGCAGGAGTCTGCACTGGCTACACCAGACAGACACAGGAGGCAGGACTGACAGATGGCGAATACAGATTACAGGGCAGGGTTGATTTTATGGCTGCACTGGCAGTGATAAATCAAGACATAACCACATGCAGGCAAAGGGGCTGGCATGACAGCAAGGTGTCCCAGTGTCTAGGCAGCAGGCACAAGTGGCAGTGGCAATAGTGCCCCTTGGGAAATAGTGCCCCCTGGGAGAGTGCAGTGTCTTTATATATATATATATATATATATATATATATATATATATATATATATATATATATATATATATATATATATATATATATATATATATATATATATATGTATGTATATGTATATATAATATATATATATAAATTATATATATACACACACATACATGTGTACATCTAAGCGACACAGTGCACTGTGTGCTGTGACCATGCATTAATGACACACATTGTCAACACAGAAGCTGTTGTAACAACACTCAGACCTGTGTAGTTTCAACACTGGGTGTGATTGCTGTGTTTTGTTGGAGCCACTAACAGGCAGTTGAGCCTACAGTGTCTTGCTGGGGCCTAGTATCATGCAGGCTGGGGTGTCTGGTTGTACTGTCAGGCTGGGGTGTCTGGTTGTACTGTCAGGCTGGGGTGTCTGGTTGTACTGCCTGGCTGGGGTGTCTGGTTGTACTGTCAGGCTGGGGTGTCTGGCTATATTGTCAGGCTGGGGTGTCTGGTTGTACTGTCAGGCTGGGGTGTCTGGTTGTACTGCCTGGCTGGGGTGTCTGGTTGTACTGTCAGGCTGGGGTGTCTGGCTATATTGTCAGGCTGGGGTGTCTGGTTGTACTGTCAGGCTGGGGTGTCTGGTTGTACTGTCAGGCTGGGGTGTCTGGCTATATTGTCAGGCTGGGTTGTCTGGTTGTACTGTCAGGCTGGGGTGTCTGGCTATATTGTCAGGCTGGGGTGTCTGGTTGCACTGTCAGGCTGGGGTGTCTGGCTATATTGTCAGGCTGGGGTGTCTGGTTGTACTGTCAGGCTGGGGTGTCTGGTTGTACTGTCAGGCTGGGGTGTCTGGCTGTATTGTCAGGCTGGGTTGTCTGGTTGTACTGCCTGGCTGGGGTGTCTGGCTGTACTGTGTGGCTGTACTGTCAGGCTGGGTTGTCTGGTTGTACTGTGTGGCTGTACTGTCAGGCTGGGTTGTCTGGTTGTACTGTCAGGCTGGGGTGTCTGGTTGTACTGCCAGGCTGGGGTGTCTGGTTGTACTGTCTGGTTGTACTGTCAGGCTGGGTTCTCTGGTTGTACTGTCTGGCTGTACCGTCAGGCTGGGTTCTCTGGTTGTACTGTCTGGCTGTACTGTCAGGCTGGGGTGTCTGGTTGTACTGTCTGGCTGGGGTGTCTGGTTGTACTGTCAGGCTGGGGTGTCTGGTTGTACTGTCAGGCTGGGGTGTCTGGTTGTACTGTCAGGCTGGGGTGTCTGGTTGTACTGTCAGGCTGGGGTGTGTGGTTGTACTGTCTGGCTGGGGTGTCTGGTTGTACTGTCAGGCTGGGGTGTCTGGTTGTACTGTCAGGCTGGGGTGTCTGGTTGTACTGTCAGGCTGGGGTGTCTGGTTGTACTGTCAGGCTGGGGTGTCTGGTTGTACTGTCAGGCTGGGGTGTCTGGTTGTACTGTCAGGCTGGGGTGTCTGGTTGTACTGTCTGGCTGGGGTGTCTGGTTGTACTGTCAGGCTGGGGTGTCTGGTTGTACTGTCAGGCTGGGGTGTCTGGTTGGGGTGTGTGGTTGTACTGTCTGGCTGGGGTCTCTGGTTGTACTGTCTGGCTAACTTGTGACATCACAACTGGGAATAGAGCATTCAAATACAGATTTTAATACAAATACTAATGCATTGTTCAAATACATTGCAGTTTTTTTATTGTGCAATTTAAATACATGTACTTTATGATTTCACTACACATTTGAGAAAACCTAGCTTATTTTGTGCTTAAGTGTTTAAACAGCAAACGATAGCAGGATTCTTTGAAGCAAATTTCCAGTCAAAATCTCCTTTTTAGGCCAGGGGTGGTGATAAGCCTCATTGGATTCCAATTCATCCATTGATGCTAATGTTTGACCAGCTTCACTGCAGGCCAAATTTCTCAGTGCTGCCTACTGCAGTTGACCTTAGCACAGTCGTGAAAAAACATTCTGTCTTGACTCTTGAGCCAGCCAGACTATGTGAGGCAATGCTTTGCCTTTTGTTGGTAAAACGTATGTGTGTCTGGTTGTATCTGCAAGTACTTTCAGATACAGACCAAATACAAATTGATACTTTTCATGATTTCCCATTCAAGTGCAAATACAATTACAAACAATTCTGAAAAAAATTCAAATACAAATACATATTTGGACTCAACCCAGCTTCCTGTGACAAACATTGTCATTGTCTCGTGAAACAGTCAAGAATGACACTAAGGAACAGTTGAACCATTTCACTGACCATGTCAAAGGTCACTCAACATCAACCAACATACATGCCCCAAAGACCCTTTATGTTTCTTCTTCGGTTTGATTCTGCAAACAAATACCCCCCCCCACGATCCTTGTCTGTTAGTCACACATTTCTCTCAGAGGTAATTGAGTGAACTCTGGTTTGAAGTGCCCAACTGAAAGGTAAACACACCCTAGATAACTGCCACTCATAAATGAGGTAACGGTTGATAACATTCAACCTTTAAATAAGTGTCAGTGATAAGACAGGACTGGACACAGTGGACACAGTGACCAGTGCAGACACATGGCTGTACTTTGATTATGTCAACACTGTAGATAATGGTCAGTTTGCTGGACTGTGAGGTTGACCCAGCAGTCAGTGTTGGTGGAGCACAGACTGGTTGGGTTTACAGTTGTAGGGTGTTTGAGGACAGTGGGCACAGGGAGGGGGAGACAGGGAGGGGAGAGAGAAAGGGGGAAGGGCGGAGATGGGACTGATGGGTGAGTGGGAGAGTAGACAACATGGAGAGGGGAAGAATGGGACAGGAGAGGAGAGAGAAGGAAAGGGAGAGTTTATGGTGAGTTGGAGAGGAGGAAATGTGAGACTGGGAGGGCAATGGAGAGGGGGAGGGGAAGACAAAGAGGGAAGGGGGGGACAGAGGGAGAAGGGGGGGGGGCAGAGGGAGAAGGGGAGGCTCAGGGATGGTGAGAGGGATAAGTGGAAACAAGAAGGAAGAATCGGGGACAAGAATAGCACTTATGATATTGTATACCGAAGTATGTGGGACACGAGGAGGGGGAATGTTAAGGTGAAGGGAGTAGGAGAAGAGGTTCATGTTGGACTCATATCTTTTGTCCTGTACAGACAGGTGTCTGTTGTTGACAAGTGTATCTGCTGTCCTGTACAAACAGGTGTCTGTTGTTGACAGGTGTGTCTACTGTCCTGTATATACAGGTGTCTGTTGTTGACTGGTGTATCTACTGTCCTGCAAAGACAGGTGTCTGTTGTTGACAGGTGTGTCTACTGCCCTGTATAGACAGATGTATGTTGTTGACAGGTGTCTAGACAGGTGTCTGTTGTTGAAAGGTGTGTCTGCTGTTTTATGTAGACAGGTGTCTGTTGACATGTGTGACTGCTGTTCTGGATAGACTGGTGTCTGTTATAGAAAGGTGTGTCTACTGTCCTATGTAGACAGGTGTCTGTTATAGAAAGGTGTGTCTACTGTCCTATGTAGATATATAGGTGTCTGTTGTTGACAGGTGTGTCTACTGTCCTTTATAGACAGGTGTCTGTTGTTGACAGGTGTGTTTACTGTCCTATATTGACAGGTGTCTGTTGTTGACAGGTGTCTACTGTCCTATGTAGACAGGTGTCTGTTGTTGACAGGTGTGTCTACTGTCCTGTATAGACAGGTGTCTGTTGTTGACATCTTAACTAGGATTTATGCATGAAGCTTGTTTTGCTTGCACCCTTAACTTAAGTGACATTTGTTGCAGATTTCTTTGGCAATTGCCATGTGATAGAGAGAGAAAAGGAGGTGAAAGAGTGGTCAGTGGTCACTCAGCTCACCCTGTGACTGGACACAGCTGTGACCACAGGAAGTGATGACTGGGCCACATGTGTCAGCTGCACTGTCTATGCACTGAACTGCTCATAATGTGAGTGTGTTTGTTGATGTAAGTGTGTTACCTGCAGAATGGAACTATTACATGGGCTACTCACTCTAGTGACTAAGCCACTTAAATAACAATAAACATGAAATATGAATTATAGTATATAGACTAAATAACTAGACAGTTTAAGTGAATAATCTACAGAGTAAACTACTTGTGATGTTAATACATTAACACACAGTCTACAGGCTATGTGTTTACACACTTACAAGGTCTACCGAGTACAGACTAAACTTCCTAGATGATAATGTGAACCATATGACCCACAGTCTGGACCATTTATGATGTATGTGCCTCAGTTACATATCACATGGTCTAGAGAATGGAGACTCAACTCTCTATGATGTAACCTGTCTTTTGTGGTTGCATCAAAGTGGTGCTTCACTGATGCAGATGAGATGTGCCTCAGTCAGAGGCAACAGGGGCCCTGTTATGTTATGGCATTGACCCCAGAACCAGAGAATCTGGGAACTCCACCACCGTGTGACCGCATCGATTCAAGTGCTTGGGTCATGAGTCTGGCGACTGTGTTTGGGCCAACTCATGTGTACGTGGGTGTGAATAGCTTCAGTCGTGCCTTTCTGAATGAAAACCTGGTTACCAGAAAAATGCAGAGCTCTTGGATAGTGTGACATGGCCACAAAGACACACTGACATTTATTGCAACCATTAATAATGATATCGTTATTAATTTGTTTCCTATTTTTAAATGTCATTTTTTCAGTTGTGTGAGAAATCTCCACAACCACTTTGTGAATAAGGAAAGTATTGATACTTCTTGTATATAACCGACAGCATTACCATCATAATCAAACTCAGTTTACTCAGCTGTACAAATGAATACCTGGCTATAGACAGTGATGGATATGTGTATGAGCAACCTTCGCACGTTAATTGTAGTATAATT
>OZ024855.1:41835401-41897901 GCA_964017155.1 Oasisia sp. SBJ-2009
TGCCATTTTTAATGTTACTTAATAATAAACACTCTTTCTATCACAGTCAAGCTGTCAAGAATTTAGAAACCAGATATAGTCAGACTAGTTTGACTGCTTAATTAAATTATTGCTACCTAGCCTTTAGCTTTGACAAAAACATATATGAATATCAATTTGATATCACATATCCTCTGCAGTGTCTTATGATCATCGCCGTCTCTAAGAGTCATCATAAAGTTACAAGCAGCCCCTTTCATATCAGTTAGGTTTCTAGAATTACAAATAATATTTAGCAAAAACTACAATCACTATTACCCTTTTCATTCTTTGTATATGTAATTTGTAGATGGTCCCTTTTACAATCCTCTTACGACCTGACATGGTCCCTTTTCCCAACCAGACACTGATCCCAACATATTTCCCATCTGATTAGCTTCCCACTTGCCACAAATAACTCCCAGGGATTGGATGAGGTTTCCATCCAAGAAACTCCACGATATGATAGCCACTTTTTTCCCAGCAGCAATTTGTTCCAGGAAAGTAAACCATCGCCCACACTTTGTAAGCCCAAGTTGTTGAGCAGACAGTTTGTCTGCTCACGTAAGACCACAGTTTTAGTTGCAGTAGAGAATGAAACAGTGCCACACTAACAACTGAATTGGTAAATGTATTGTTGAAATTAATTTTTTATATGCTGTATTTTCATCATCATCATTTGTTTTAGTAATTTAATTGATTAATTTACTATTATTATTTTTAACAATATTTTGTTAGTCATTATATTTTTTAATATTATATATATATATATACATATATACATATATACATATATACATATATATATATATATATATATATATATATATATATATATATATATATATATATATATATATATATATATATATATTTAACTATATATATGCATACATATGTATAATATATTTAAGTTTACATTTATTAAAACAATTACACCCACACACATATATATAATATATAATATATTTAACTATACATGTATTAAAACAATTACAGTTTAATAAAAATGTTCTTATAGATTTATTTATTTATTGCTGTTATAATTTTATTAGTATTGTTGTGAACTATATATTTGATCTAAAGCTTTATTGTGTGTGTGTATGTATGTATATATGTATATATGTATATATGTATATATGTATATATGTATATATGAGTGAATTGGGTGTAGATAGCCCATCGATAATCAAGATATACCACATGACATGGTTACCATCAGGAAATAATTTCAAATAGAAATGGCATTATGCTGGTTGTTTTAATTTCTTTGACGGTTTGCTTACGACATAGTGACTAGAAATGACATATTTGTGCAGCATGGTATTAGAGCTGTCACATTATGACAGACGTCAGTCTGTGTTTTTCTGCGTATAGATACAGGCGTGATTTTAATTAGTGACGTGATCCAAGCAAATCAGTGTGTCTGGTTCTAGCAAAGGGGTGTCAGGTTAAGTATAGGATTGTGGGGAAATGAGGTACTAGAATTTCATGAATTTTATGGAGCACATCTGTGAATGAAGGCTAATTAATGCCTGAAAATGTAAAACAAAGAAAACCTGGCAGGCAGTGAAGGAACTGTTATAATGGCCGTCTGTGTGAGCTTGTGTCTACTTGGCAGTAGGGAACTGGCCACTTACATATCCAGTGTATGATATAATCACAGCTGAGTTTGTTGGTCATTGCAGTTTAATAATATACTATGTGGCATGGGATGTAGGATTTTGGGGGATTTTGATGGTTTTTCTACGATAGGATGGATTGCATGTTCCTTTAATAATAATTGATTATCACTGTTACAGTAATCTTTTCTTCCGCCACAATGGCCAATAACTGAAGCATCAAATGCAGAGACAGGACAAGTGTAGAGATAGAACAAGTGTAGAGATAGGACAAGTGTAGAGACAGGACAAGTGCAGAGATAGGACAAGTGTAGAGATAGAACAAGTGTAGAGACAGGACAAGTGTAGAGATATGACAAGTGTAGAGACAGGACAAGTGTAGAGACAGGACAAGTGTAGAGACAGGACAAGTGTAGAGACAGGACAAGTGTAGAGACAGGACAAGTGTAGAGACAGGACAAGTGTAGAGACAGGACAAGTGTAGAGATAGGACAAGTATAGAGACAGAACAAGTGTAGAGACAGGACAAGTGTAGAGACAGGACAAGTGTAGAGATAGGACAAGTATTGAGACAGGACAAGTGTGGAGACAGGACAAGTGTGGAGACAGGACAAGTGTAGAGACAGGACAAGTGTAGAGACAGGACAAGTGTAGAGACAGGACAAGTGTAGAGACAGGACAAGTGTAGAGATAGGACAAGTGTAGAGATAGGACAAGTGTAGAGATAGGACAAGTGTAGAGAAAGGACAAGTGTAGAGATAGGACAAGTGTAGAGAAAGGACAAGTGTAGAGAAAGGACAAGTGTAGAGACAGGACAAGTGTAGAGACAGGACAAGTGTAGAGACAGGACAAGTGTAGAGACAGGACAAGTGTAGAGACAGGACAAGTGTAGAGACAGGACAAGTGTAGAGACAGGACAAGTGTAGAGACAGGACAAGTGTAGAGATAGGACAAGTGTAGAGAAAGGACAAGTGTAGAGATAGGACAAGTGTAGAGATAGGACAAGTGTAGAGACAGGACAAGTGTAGAGAAATGACAAGTGTAGAGAAATGACAAGTGTAGAGAAAGGACAAGTGTAGAGAAAGGACAAGTGTAGAGATAGGACAAGTGTAGAGAAAGGACAAGTGTAGAGAAATGACAAGTGTAGAGAAATGACAAGTGTAGAGAAAGGACAAGTGCAGAGAAAGGACAAGTGTAGAGAAAGGACAAGTGTAGAGACAGGACAAGTGTAGAGATAGGACAAGTGTAGAGAAAGGACAAGTGTAGAGATAGGACAAGTGTAGAGAAAGGACAAGTGTAGAGAAATGACAAGTGTATAGACAGGACAAGTGTAGAGACAGGACAAGTGTAGAGAAATGACAAGTGTAGAGAAAGGACAAGTGTAGAGAAAGGACAAGTGTAGAGAAAGGACAAGTGTAGAGAAATGACAAGTGTATAGAAAGGACAAGTGTAGAGACAGGACAAGTGTAGAAAAAGGACAAGTGTAGAGAAATGACAAGTGTAGAGAAAGGACAAGTGTAGAGACAGGACAAGTGTAGAGAAATGACAAGTGTAGAGAAATGACAAGTGTAGAGAAAGGACAAGTGTAGAGAAAGGACAAGTGTAGAGAAAGGACAAGTGTAGAGAAAGGACAAGTGTAGAGAAAGGACAAGTGTAGAGAAAGGACAAGTGTAGAAAAAGGACAAGTGTAGAGAAATGACAAGTGTAGAGAAATGACAAGTGTAGAGACAGGACAAGTGTAGAGACAGGACAAGTTTAGAGACAGGACAAGTGTAGAGACAAGACAAGTGTAGAGACAGGACAAGTGTAGAGAAAGGACAAGTTTAGAGACAGGACAAGTGTAGAGACAGGACAAGTTTAGAGACAGGACAAGTGTAGAGACAGGACAAGTGTAGAGACAGGACAAGTGTAGAGACAGGACAAGTGTAGAGACAGGACAAGTGTAGAGACAGGACAAGTGTAGAGAAAGGACAAGTGTAGAGAAAGGAAAAGTGTAGAGAAAGGAAAAGTGTAGAGAAAGGAAAAGTGTAGAGAAAGGACAAGTGTAGAGACAGGACAAGTGTAGAGAAAGGACAAGTTTAGATAAATGACAAGTGTAGAGAAATGACAAGTGTAGAGACAGGACAAGTGTAGAGAAAGGACAAGTGGAGAGAAAAGACAAGTGGAGAGACAGGACAAGTGTAGAGACAGGACAAGTGTAGAGACAGGACAAGTGTAGAGACAGGACAAGTGTAGAGACAGGACAAGTGGAGAGACAGGACAAGTGGAGAGACAGGACAAGTGGAGAGACAGGACAAGTGGAGAGACAGGACAAGTGGAGAGTACCATAGGCAAAAACCAGGCAGTTGAGTGCATTCCGGGTCTACAACCCAAACCAACTGTCTGGGGCCAGTAATTGAGTAGACCTACAGTTCAAAGCCCAACCTGAGCTGTTCCCTATATTGCTACCAGGCCTGGAGCTATCCCACCTTCCCAGTTGGGAGCATAGGCCCAGAAACGTCCTTCAGGAGCCAGATACAGCTTCAAACATTCCTGCACTACAGTGCCACTCTGACAGTTGCCTTCTGAACATTGTTTTTTATCCTTTCTAAGTTGTTTTTGTCTCCCTTTGATCTGTGTCATTGTCTCGCAAAGGTCGCCAGACTTTGGTCAGTTCCTGTGTCGCACTTGAAGCGGTGTCGTTTTTGACAAGCTAAACACGATACACGATTTAAATATTTAGATAGTGTTCTGAATGACAGAAATAATCTCACTCGGTAGTTAGATGGCATCAGTAGTGGGTGAGTGGCTTCTACTAGTTCTTGTTCTAATTGTTGCCAGCACTTGACAGGGTTCTGCCTAGTCTGGATGTATTATGGTTACAACATCATGATCTTAAGAGGTCTCACTGAACCAGTCAGTCTTTTTCAGAACATTTACGCCAAGCCGACCTTTCTATGCTGGCACTGAGGGTGGTCACTGCCAGGGACTTGTCATCCTCAGTGGTTCTTTTAAATCCCTAACTGAGATGGGACCATAGACATGACTAACATTAACGTGATTCTCTGATTCAAGATGAATACATGGTTCCCAATGTTGAGAGCCAGGTTTTAGCACCAGATATACCATGACTGCTGTAGTGACTGGGTATTGAACCCGGGCTGCAGTGTGCCAGGCGGATGTGCTAACCACTACACTACACGCACCTCAGAAAGTTCACAACCACACTGTTGGGGACATATTAAACTTGTCATTCTATCCAAATGTTAGTTGTTAGAGTAACCATAAGATGTAGAAGTACGCATTTGAGTAGGATAAAAAGTAATTAGTCATCAACCTGTGGGCTTCTTCAGATGCCGTTCTTCTTATTGTGAAATGTTCGTAGACTACTCGCGGGCAATAACATGTATATTGTTTAAAAAAATTACTGTTTGAATGTGGAAATTAGGAATTCATGAACGCTCAAATAAGCTTGACCAAACAAACACATAGAGTAAATCAAATTAATTTGTCTGTGAAGTTTGTTTAATATTTGTGTGGTTTTGTTGACAGATAATTACGAAATGGTGAAAACGCTGATTAAGCTAAATTGTGGATTTTCATCTATTTATATTCTGTAACTATGGCTCCTTGAGAAGGTTAGATAAAGATATATATGCTTGACCTACCGTAGTTAATATGGCTGATGAAGTACTCCACACATGAATTAACATCAAATGCAGCATACACAACAGGCCAACAATACATACACATATGAATGTTCAGAATCAGCACATGTTTATTACTTAACTGGAACCCTATTCACTGTCCTGAAGTCAAGACTTGTTTCATTTCAAGACACACCCAGTGTCGGAAAACGCAGGCTGAATGACTTGAGTTATTCTGAGACTTGAGTTATTGTTTTATTCAACGAGTAACACCGCCGTGTGCCTGTGTTTTGCAACCCAACACGATAAGTGTTTTGGTTTTGGATGATACGACCACCACTGGTTAACTGGAAGAAGAAACGTCACGATTTCCATTTACCTTTGAGCGGTTTAAAGATTTAGTTACCTTCCTGCACCAGACGGCGTCTGTTTTGCCACTTGCTCGTAGCTGTTTGTGTCGCAGCTGTATTACAGCTGTGATATACTCCCACAACGTTTGACATTTCTGACATTTCATCTCACAAGCGACAATAAACATTAACATATCCACATCAACACATGTGTCTCAAGCTTCCTTCCTTTTTCTGTCATTATTCAATAGAATTTAAAAAAAATTATTCGTATACAGGGTGAAACATCGTAATTCCCAAAGCTCTACCATACCATGATCTAAAAAATGTTAACATGTGCTGGAGATTAACCTAATTTGCCAGTCGGACCATTTGGGATAAATTGGCAAGACTTTAGCCTATTGATTGATAATTTCTTTAACATTGTATACATTTAAATGATTTTAAAACATGTTCTTGTAATTATGATAACAGTACCTGGTAATTAACCATTAATTTTTGTGTGAGAATGTTTGAAATTTGTAGGGAAAATAAAGAAATGTGAAAATATTTGTTACTACAGAATTGTAGGGTGTTTAAACTGGGGAAGAGGATCTGGCTTCTTCATGCTTAGAGTTCTTTTGTCAAAACTTGATGGTTGCATTAGGTGTTCTTCTCTCCACTGCCTATATATCATGCACTAATCTTGCCTAGATTCTGATTCTTGATTTCATGTTTTTGTTCCTTACTTTACCTTAGTGTTATGTGTTTTTTATGTGAGAAGCTAAATTTATAGACTGCCGCATTGCTGCATGTTTGGCTAGCAGCTACGTCTGAAAACTGTTTAAAAAAATGGCCGCCACAAAATTAAGATGTCATAGTTTTCTTTGAAAGTCTTGTGTGATGTCTGTTGTAAAAGCAAACAACAACGGTTCATAAGCTAGAACAGAAGGCAGTTAGTGTTGATCAGTCAGACGTCATACTATACTAACAATCTAATGTACAATAACATGCAAATGGGTGGCTATGGCAAGGCAAGTTCAAGGTCAGTGTTATACTGAGCCACAAACTAGGATGAAATATAAAGTAGTTGGCTACAGTTGGTAACTGTGTAGAAACGAATCGGGCAACTGGTTACAACCACATTTCTACAGTTTATAGGAAAATATCACAACTAAAGTAACAGGAAAAACCAGAAGTGATGTAATCCCTGAAATATTACAATCACATCATTGTTTTATTCGAAGATTAACATTTACAGATTATCTCTGCAGTTGAGTGCAGTAAAGTTATAAAGTAAGATGAATATTCTTTGAAGAAACTAACAATCTTGCATTCTTGCATGTTTTCCTTGACAACTACACTCATTTTGTGGGAAGTATTCATCATATTCAGAGGCACCACTATATATATATATATATATGTATATATATATATAGGCACCACTATATATATATATATATATATATATATATATATATATATATATATATATATATATAGTGGTGCCTCTGAATATGATGAATACTTCCCACAAAATGTATAACATAATGTAAATGCAAATAATGTATTTGTAGTGTTGTAATTACTTTTTATGTTACTTTATTTCTTGTGTTTTTCTCATGGTTATATTTCCCACCTTTTTCTGTGAGTTTATTTCCATTATATCTACCAGGGCACCGCCCTATAACTACACACAGCGTTACCGCCCAATGTTAACAGAAGGCTCGATAAAACATGACTCACGAATACACCTTCCAGTTGCCTCACTCAGATCTCTCTATAGACGCAGTGACATTTGTTGTACAATTCCCAGAGTTTCTGCCACACAATTCCCAGAGTTTCTGCCACGTGTCGGACATGACACTAACTTGGCATGACACTTGATAACGTCATCTGTCCTCCCTCGTTACCCTGCCCAGCCATCACACCTGTGGCAAGAAGCACCTGGCGTTGACAGACAATTTGTCACCAAGTTCTGAGGTGTCTTTGCCGAGGCTCTAAACACCTCGTGCTAACCGCAGTGGTGTCACTCCTGGTCAACTTTGTCACGTTTGTAGACATAAGAATGATGCATGTGTATCCCTAGGCTAGTTGCCTTCAAAACGTTGTTTTTTCTACCTTTGTAGAGTGGTTTTGTCTTCCTTTGATCTGTGCTTCTGTCGCGTGGAGGTGGCCAGGCTTTGATCAGTTCCTGTGTCACATGTAAAGGTGCGTAGCTAACATGACGCTCGTATTAAATATTTAGGAAGTCCATGTTCTGAATTGCAAATTCAGGTTGGATT
Source organism: Oasisia sp. SBJ-2009 (assembly GCA_964017155.1). Taxonomy (NCBI): domain Eukaryota; kingdom Metazoa; phylum Annelida; class Polychaeta; order Sabellida; family Siboglinidae; genus Oasisia; species Oasisia sp. SBJ-2009. Next base: position 41,843,282 of record OZ024855.1, read on the forward strand.
TACATGTGACCGAACTGATTGCCATGCAGTCTCAGTGGATGCCCTGCGCCGTGTCACTAGATGTACTAGTTTAGGGGGGTGTCCTTTTACAGGGTGTTTTTTAATAAAATATTATAAATATTATCACAGGACAGTCAGAAAATAAACTCACATAAAAGTATTGTAATTTCAAGTATTTTTATGTGTCATTTATTGTATAAACACTAAGTTTAATTATTAGTTAAGTTTGGTGATTATATGTTTTATTATCTTATTCTGATACATCTCACTTGTGTTTAAATGTTTAAATGTCAGTGAAAATATGGCAGACAGTGGCAATAATGGTATTGGAATATTGGTTTTAGATATCCATCTTCATTTTGTTCAATTATCAAAATGTAAGTGCTAATATTTAAACTTCAGTATTGAGTTTTAGAATAAAACGTGACTTTATTGACTCTGTATAGTTCAGTTAGCTCTCCTTAAAGACTTCTTAGTAGTAGTTTCATGGGTATTGCATAAACAAAATGGCTACACTAATTTATACTTCTAGGGGGTCATTATTATTCCACTTCCAACTACATGTACATGCATACAATTCACATGTCAATGATTTTGACACACGTGATTTTTCTCACAGAAAAACATGTTTTGAATGTGAAAATAAATACATGTGAGAAATACAGTAGATATTCATGTGCGAGGGTTAATGTCTCGGTGGAAGGCAGGCAGGACGTCACACATGTCACAGACGCATCCCTGCTATGTAAACAAAGTCCTCATGTTTTGGCGACTTTTGACATGAAGAATTTCCCACGTTGATTTTCTCAGAAAGACAAATCATAGGATATGACAAATACTCGATAGCTTATCTGCAGCGTGACATACAAGAACGTATGCCATTTTTTTGTGAATCCGAATCTTTAACTTGCATGCAGCACTGGAAAACATCAACAGTCATCACTTAGAGTGAGGGGGCAGCTCCTAGGTTTTACGTTTTTGTTTAATATTACATTCTTATGACTACAACTTGCAAGTTGAAAATTTACTGTCAGCCAGTTTGTGCTTAGTTATTTTACTAAGCTCGGAACTATTTTTGCAATGTGAAAGATTCTGCCTGCAACACATTCAAATGGTAAACAAAACATCCAGTTTCAAAACAAAATCGATTGGCAATAATGCCGAGGCGAGGCGAGCTGAGTTAACTGCAGTACTCTTTGATGTTTAACTTTCCCACATTCTAGACACCAGACTTCCCGTTACAAAGTAAGTGGGGAGAGGAGCTGACACCCTCCCTTTAATTTACCCTCCCTTTAATTTACCCTCCCTTTAATTTACCCTCCCTTTAATTTACAAAAATTGTGGCCTGTCCCCATCTTTCAGGGCCAAAGTTAGCAGTACAGTGGACCAGCCTTGCCTGGATGGATCAAGATATCTGGGGCAGATGTGGGGGGAGTTACCTGTGTTTGCCCCATAGGGTGAGAAAAGAGTACCCCTCCAGGGGGCAGGGGGAAGCAATCCCCCTGTCATTTCTGACTTGTGTTATGGGTGCCATTCCATGTTGTCTATTTTCATCCCAGGGGGCATCCCTGGATTGGTTCAGTATTAGATTGGGGTCTTATGGCCCAGAATCCTTTGGGGTCACCTCAAAAGTGGATTCTGGTACTATGACTATGTGTCATCTTACCATTTGTTTTAATTATACATCTTTATTTAGTTCAATAGACTTATTTATTAAACTAACTGCAAGTGTTGTTTAATTTAACCTATTCACACGTCAGATATTTGGACCCCAGCGAGCTGGATCTGTGGAAATCAGTCGAAGCAGCAGGAATTGGAGAATGATAATAATAATAATATAATAATAATAACAAAGCTTTATTGCCATTTTCAACCTGCATTACATGTTAAATTGGAATGTAGTATAGCATTGACTCACATAGTGCCTATATATACAATGAAATGAAATATGGCAAATATTATATAATACACAGTGTACATAATATTTATTATGCTCTTTAAAATGAAAAAAGTCGATTATTTTGATATAAGAAATAAATAAGGTATCTCAGATATTTAAAACAATAAAAGATTATTTAAAAAATAATTATGTTAAGCTAGTTAATAAATATATATATATATATGAAGTGTCCTTTAAAATTATAAATTGTCTTCTAAAAATATTTTTTTAAGTTAGTAAACCAATAAATAAATATTATAAGAGGTCTAAAATATCATTTAATAAAACAATTTCATTCAATATGATTTAATTAAAAACATTATATATTACTCTCCTTTCTTGTTTACACAGTAGGTCTCACATGTGTGTGTGTGAAGGAGCTGCTATCATGTGTCACTTCCCCCCTAATTTGTTCCATCCTGATCTCATTACTGACATGTACTGCCAGTTAACTAATCTAGTGACCTGGTCAAGCAGTACTGGACATGGCATAGAGCAGTGGTCATTTGTGGGTCAAGCTACGTTTGACCTCTTGCTTGACCTGTACAGATAAGCGAAAGAAGCAGTCCCTGGACTGTAGTCCAGTCTGTTTAAGTTACAGAAGGGACTGTGTTGTGCGTATGTAAAATGGTGACCGATCATTAATTCATTTGCAGGGTTTAAGCTGTACAGGTTATGTCCGAATGAGTTTGAGATAATTGCGCCTCCCTGAGGATTGTATCTGCTCTGTGGGTTTTTGCTTTGTTGGGCAGATAAATTAATAATATATTTAATGGCAGTGGTTCTTGTGCTGAGCAGAAGGTTTATGTTACTTTAGCAACATATGAGGATGTCAATTATGATGTGATTGTAGGGTATTGAAAAACAGCAGTTTGCAAAGTCACAAATATCACTCTCAGTTATTGCACTTGTCTGGCTTAGGTTAGTTTTAGGAGTGCATTTCTCTGGGACCAGTGAATGGTTTTGTTTTACAGTGCATTGTTATATTGACATTTTTGTTTCTCAAATAGGGTAACACACACACACACACACACACACACACACACACACACACACACACACACACACACACACACACACACACACACAAACAAACAAACAAACACCAAACCACAATCACACACCAAACCAAACACACACACACACACACACACACACACACACACACAAACAAACAAACAAACAAACACCAAACCACAATCACACACCAAACCAAACCAAACACACACACACACACACACACACACACACACACACACACACACACACACACACACACACACACACAAACAAACAAACAAACACCAAACCACAATCACACACCAAACCAAACACACACACACACACACACAAACAAACAAACAAACACCAAACCACAATCACACACCAAACCAAACACACACACACACACACACACACACACACACACACACACACACACACACACACACTCACACACACACACACACACACACACACACTCACACACACACACACACACACACACACACACACACACACACATGTGGTCTCTACTCAGAATAGAGTAGAGAGGCTGATGTGCTCTCTGGCCAACTATGAAATAAAATAAGGATTTGTTTATAAGATAATACATAACTATTAAAAATATTCAACATTAAACTTATATTCACACAAAAATAAACAGAAATACAAATTTAGAGTTGTTTATGAAGCAGGAATTGTGGCAGGATTACCCAGACTGAGGTGGCAGCCCTTGATGGCTGTACACGGATGCAATTCAAAAGCTGGCTTAGTCACCTAAGTATCTTCTCAGTGAAGTTACACAGCTGAGCAAGAGTTGACTAAGCGAGACTAAGGGTAAACATTAAACATGCTGGTTATTGGACAGTTTGTGGGATTCGGACAGGTCAGTGACCTCACTAAGATGTTAATAATATTAGTGATGCCACTATTATGTAGAATTGAAGAAGTGAAGCTCAATCTTGACATTGGTTGGATCCACTCATTCATAATGTAACGTTTTATTGGGATGCTTAATTAACGCAACGTGTCCAGTAGGTGGCACTGTCTGATGACTGGCATATTGACTCTGTTTTGGAACATGTAACATTTAAAATAATTCATTAATTCTGATTTGGTCCCGTGTTATGTTCCTGGATGTATGCAATAATGAACTATCGATGTGTGAAAGTAAAGTATGTGTTGAAGACACCCCAAAGACCATCAAATGGGACCTAACAACCCAATACTATAGTCTCTTATTAGTGTTGCGTGTAGTGACACAACAGGTGTACTATATTGTTGTTCTCCTCTAGGCTTCCCTCTCGTCAAAGGTGAAGGTAGCGTTGGGTGCCAGTATCTTTTTCTTCGTCTTTTCTTTCCTTACTTTCCTCTCACTACAGTCTCTATCAACAGTCTCCAACTCCTTCTATCTCTTGGTGTTGTTCTCCATTCTCCTCCCACTCTTCCCAGATCTCTCTTAATGCATTTCTTGTCTTCCTCACCTGCTTTTCCCTCCAAATCCAAATTTGTCAAAAATGGCAATATCTTAAACGGAAAGTGAATGGTCACCTTAAATGTCCCACTAACATCTGGATTCTGGACACAAAATCATTTAAACGTCAGTTCTACCCTCCCCCCCAAGTGTCTCATAATACCCCAGTAACCACCCATGCGTGTCTGATGTCCTTGGTGCAATTCATCTTGCTCTGAAAGCTTCCTTCTTGTGCAACCAACTGGAAACAAATACATCAAACACATCAGTTGATTCCCGCGATGTAACCATCTAGCCACATTACGCAACCATTTACCTCTGCCAACCGTGTGTTTATCACCGAGAAATAGCTCTTTTTGACAAAAACTTAACACAATTTGTATTCCTCCTTCATTGTTCAGCTACTTGGAAACACATTAACAGTGATACTACTTCGAAAAAGATTAAATAATGTAACATACAAAGAAATTTAATTCTGCAAGCCGCAGGCAAAAACTGGCTGAATAAAGCGGCTGATTAAAATAAAAAATAGTGATTTAATGTATCATACTTCATGCTGAGGAAATTGCTAACCGATAAATGTCTGGCTAAGATGTTTTGTTGGCGTTTTTATGTGATCAGTCACACGCTGTTCTGTTGTGACTGACGCACAATGTGGCATTCACGGCGGCCATCGCAGGCAATAAAGAAGATAATAATGAGAAAAAGGAGAAAGTGAAAAAACCTTTGTAAACTCAATAACCTTCCCTGCTTCAGGAAGGTTATTTTTGGCTAAACAGCAAGAGTTATCACTTGCGTACTGGTGTATGGTCATGTGTAAGGGTTTAGTTTAGCTTGTTAAGGAAATGTAGTCTGTTCACATTTGTTTGGGAAATAATATCAGTAATAATCAGCAATAATATAACACAGTGTATATATATATATATATATATATATATATATATATATATATATATACAGCCTATATATATATATATATATATATATATATATATATATATATATATATATATATATATATATATATATATATATATATATATATATATATATATATATCTGTATATGGTAATTTTTCAGTTTGCCTATTTTTTTACCAAACATTTCAACAACCTTTTCTCAAATTTTGCATTGACTTATCTTAGGTTATGGTCACTGTAAATACTTTTTTTTAATTCACTGACCTTTTTACGGGTACCTCAGGGCCTCCCACAAAAAGCTAAATGGTTACGTTTTGCCTACCAGGTAATTTTCCTGGCCTTGCAACTATGAGTTGAATCCAGCAGTTCAGTCTTTACAAAAATTACTGAGCTGTCACTCAAACCTCCAAGTAGTGACTCTTATCAAGTATCATATCCATCTCATTAGCATCTGGACCTGAGGCCATGTGTGGGAAAACAGTAGCTGCCATATAAACTGACCGTTTCCTTCTTAATCGATTACATTTCAGCCACCACAAATGGTTAAGTAAAACATCTCTGGGCAGTTAGTATGTCATATAAAAAAAGACTTCATTTAAATGTAATATGCAAGGCTGTGTTTGTTTTGAGGTTATTTTATAATTATTTCTTATGAAGACAAATTGCTATCTGTTTTATTCAGTACCTGTTTATGCAATGCAGCGAGTCATGCCCCAAATCAGGAAATGTTGCAATGTTGATTTTTCTTCTGTTATGTTACTTATTAACCATTAGTTATATAATATAATATCATATCGATCATCACTATTATCCGTTTCAATATTTTTCAAGCAATATTTATGATTACACAACTCATATCGACTACAGGTAATTATTACTAGTTAACTAGTTTTGTAATCATAAATATTGCTTGAATAGTATACTTCCAACTTGATGACCATTTTGACAAATATTGACATCTTTGTTGTTGTTTTTTATATCGGCACTCCCATGCCCCAATGATAATCTTTCCTGTCCCCTTTATGGCTATGTCTAATGGTTGCGTCCCTGAACTTGAAGGGTCCCGGGTGTAGGTGTTGTAGAGGTGTTGTAGAGGTGTTGTAGAGGTGTTGTAGAGGTGTTGTAGAGGTGTTGTAGAGGTGTTGTAGAGGTGTTGTAGAGGTGTTGTAGAGGTGTTGTAGAGGTGTTGTAGAGGTGTCACTATGACATCTCTGTTATCATTGCTGTAGTCCTTGTTATTTTCTAATTCTCTGTTGACATACATGCTATGTTTTATTTATATCTCTCCAAGAGCCTCGACTTTCTTGTGACATCCACATAGGGCTTATAAATAAAATATGCTCTGTTTGTATTTACAAATATTCTTTTCATTGAATAAATCCATTAGAGACTTAGGAGGTGTCAGTATTATTATATATTTCAATATTTGTTCACATCTTTGTTATTTTTATATTATTCCCCCCCCCCCCCCCCCCCGGGTGACCCTTACCTGTCCCCGTATATACGATTAACAATTGACATTCTAGGGGACATTTTAGTTTTTTTTCCAGATAAAAGCATGAAAATTGGACATTATATGTAGCCAAAAAGTGATACCAGTACATTTTTGTGTGGCAAGCTGATGTAACCAGACCAAGCTTGACTTGACTGCCTCGCAAATTTACTACAAATGATGTGTCTGAGAAAAAACGACCAGGCGCTGCTGTTGTGTCCCTCAGACGCATCGTATAACTCTGCCTCGCCGTCATCCACGCTTTGACTCACCAAATGCCTCGCAGAATGTTAGTTTTGGATTTTCCAAGCAATTACCTCTCATCCTTGTGTCTCTGGCGCCACTGGTGCAGTCATTGACCCTTCTCCCAGTCGAAGAAGGGATCGTCTCAAACGTTCTGTGCAATAATCCTTTAGACTCAGTATGTTAAAATTAATGTAGGCTTTGTCACGATCAGTTTAAGTGGGTTCATAAGAAGGCTTCAGTATTTGTGTAATTATTTGTAAGTGTAAGTTTTTAAATAATCCGTTGAAATTATAGACCTGTCTATAATAAATAAACAACGCGTAGTGCATTATGTTGCATTGATAGATGGTTTATTTGATTTTCATGGTTTCAAAGTATTTTTTAGTACTACACTGTCTTCATACAGATGGCAACCTGTGTATTGTTGAAGGTTTTGCTGTTTTCGGCGGAAAAATTGCATCAGGAAAGAGAACAAAATACTCAGACATGGGTCTGAAGTCAAAAATGGCTTCTAACAGCATTTCTAAAAGCAGGTTGTTCTTATCAGCTCTATCTGCGATGGATAGACATTAACTGCCATGTGCAGTGTACCCCAGACCACTAGCTCTGACTTCTGGTACCAGGTAGTCCTGGCAGGGGTCTGATGGTTTGGACATGTTTTACTGAACTGGTAATAATTGTACAGTATCATACTCATATTCCCGACAGAACATATGTACCACAAGTCCTGAAACCATGATCCTTTTTGTCAGATAATTTGAGAGTCATAAAATAATTAATTAAAATACTAATCACTGCCTCTCTGACTGACGGTTCCTTGAGACATGTGTACATTTCACTATGATGCTGTATTGTTAGATGTGATGCGATGACCACAAATGTATTATTAGGCAATTGTGATTTTGTTTAGAAACTGTTCAGTTTCAAAACTGTGTTAGTTGTGTATTTCTATTTATTTATTGTTGTATTTATTTATTAGTATTTTGTTCACACATTTGCCAGATCAAATTTTTTTATTGTAACTCTTTTACAATACATACAGCTCAAACCAAAGCAAATAGCATATAATAACGTAATGTGTAGATTGAGGGAAGGATCTTATATGATGTTATATTCCCTAATATAACATATTTCAATGGATACACTTCATAGTATTGAAAACATAACAGCATGCACATGTAGACAAATAATAAAACTATATATAAAGTTTTATTGTAGTATAAAGTTTTATTGCTATATTTACCACCACCTCACCAGACAATGGAGTGGGTGAGTTTTTATAGTTTGATGATGTCATTTTAAGGGGCCTATGTTAGGCAAAGTTGTGCACTTAAATGGGTTTATTATACTGGACACACATGAAACAAAACTTTGAAAGAAATCTGATTTATTTTTACCACGCACGTGACATTTAAACAACCACAAGATCTCGAAATACAGTTACTAAGTCAACGCAAGAACAAAGAAAGCACTTTTCCTCTGAAGGTTGCACTGGTTTGGCACAACAGTTGATTACTATCTAATGGGCAGGTTGTTTGATTGTGGGTAATCAGGTTAGTTATTTTGGTAGTGTGGCTATTTCGGTAGGCTGCCTCAGGCGAGAGAAGCTCATGTATTGATTGCGATGCAGGCTGGGCCCATCTCGCATATCATGAGAAACTTCACATTCAGACTCTTAACCACGCACATCAGTGCCATTTCCCCCAACTTGGGAGTTGATTTTTTACCACAAATACTGGTGTATTGCATTGGTTATTACCCATCCCGGAAGTGACAAAAAATAAACGAAGCAGGAATAAGGCATGAAACAGTTCTAGTGCATTGGTTTCGTAATTGCTTTGAGAAGATAATGACACCGGCAGGAAACTCAGACAGCTGAGGTACGGGAAATGGAGACCAGGGTGTAATGAATAGTATGTTTTATGACAAACCTGGGATTCAACACATACTCTGGGGACGTTGAGTTGTTTTGTTTGGGAGTGAGCAGGGAATATGAAGTATTGCAGGTGTTTCACTCCAGACGTCCGCAAGATTAGAGCGTCGTGTCATTTTAGGAATGTTTTTATTCACTGTTAATTTTGTACTCGTTTTACTGTCGCGCATGTTTAGATTTTGTTTGTTTATTGCCTGACAGGGCAGATGGTTAATTCAACATGGGGCAGAGGAATCGGAAAACCATATTTGCCTCGAAGAAAACATCCTGTTACCTCATATGTGGGTTGGGAAATGAGTGGGGGGTTAAATTAATGGGAGGGTTTGAAGTAGGGGGGTGACATAAGCAGAAGACAGGGAATGGAGACAGGAGTCAGACATGATGTTTACGGTGTTTACAAGATGTTGTTGGTAGCGTCAATAAACTCCTGCGCCATCGCAATGTTAGTCATCACTGCGCTGGCAGTGACCTTGATGTTCTTCGTGGGTGACCTTGATGTAGGTTGCCTGGCAACAAATTGCTGTAGCAGTTGTAATAAACCTGACTTAATAGCCTTGACAGTGAGACATTATGACAATGTGACTCAAAGCTCACCAGACACATTACATCAGATCACTGTGTGTGGTCCAGGCCTGATGGTCTGTCTGTAGTCCAGGCCTGATGGTCTGTCTGTGTCCAGGCATGATGGTCTGTCTGTGGTCCAGGCCTGATGGTATGTCTGTGTCCAGGTCTGGTGGTCTGTCTGTGTCAAGGCCTGATGGTCTGTCTGTGTAAAGGCCTGATGGTCTTTTGTAGTCCAGGCCTGATGGTCTGTCTGTGGTCCAGGCCTGATGGTCTGTCTGTGTCCAGGCATGATGGTCTGTCTGTGTAAAGGCCTGATGGTCTTTTGTAGTCCAGGCCTGATGGTCTGTCTGTGTCCAGGCATGATGGTCTGTCTGTGGTCCAGGCCTGATGGTATGTCTGTGTCCAGGTCTGGTGGTCTGTCTGTGTCAAGGCCTGATGGTCTGTCTGTGTAAAGGCCTGATGGTCTTTTGTAGTCCAGGCCTGATGGTCTGTCTGTGGTCCAGGCCTGATGGTCTGTCTGTGTCCAGGCATGATGGTCTGTCTGTGTAAAGGCCTGATGGTCTTTTGTAGTCCAGGCCTGATGGTCTGTCTGTGGTCCAGGCCTGATGGTCTGTCTGTAGTCCAGGCCTGATGGTCTGTCTGTAGTCCAGGCCTGATGGTCTGTCTGTGGTCCAAGCCTGATGGTCTGTCTGCGGTCCAGGCCTGATGGTCTGTCTGTGGTCCAGGACTGATGGTCTGTCTGTGGTCCAGGCCTGATGGTCTGTCTGTGTCCAGGCCTGATGGTATGTTTATGTCAAGGCCTGATGGTCTGTCTGTGGTCCAGGCCTGATGGTCTGTCTGTGTCCAGGCCTGAATGGTCTGTCTGTGTCAAGGCATGATAGTCTTCTGTAGTCCAGGCCTGATGGTCTGCCCGTAGTCCAGGCCTGATGGTCTGTCTGTAGTCCAGGCCTGATGGTCTGTCTGTGGGCCAGGCCTGATGGTCTGTCAGCAGTCCAGGCCTGATGATCTGTCTGCAGTCCAGGCCTGATGGTCTGTCTGTGGTCCAGGCATGATGGTCTGTCTGTAGTCCAGGCCTGATTGTCTGTCTGCAGTCCAGGCCTGATGGTCTGTCTGTGGTCCAGGCATGATGGTCTGTCTGTTGTCCAGGCCTGATTGTCTGTCTGCAGTCCAGGCCTGATGGTCTGTCTGTGGTCCAGGCCTGATGGTCTGTCTGTAGTCCAGGCCTGATGGTCTGTCTGTGTCAAGGCCTGATGGTCTGTCTGTGTCAAGGCCTGATGGTCTGTCTGTGTCAAGGCCTGATGGTCTGTCTGTGTCAAGGCCTGATGGTCTGTCTGTGGTCCAGGCCTGATGGTTTGTCTGTAGTCCAAGCCTGATGGTCTGTCTGTGTCCAGGCCTGATGGTCTATCTGTGGTCCAGGCCTGATGGTCTGTCTTTGTCCAGGCCTGATGGTCTGTCTGTAGTCCAAGCCTGATGGTCTGTTTGTGTCCAGGCCTGATGGTCTGTCTGTGGTACAGACCTGATGGTCTGTCTTTGTCCAGGCCTGATGGTCTGTCTGTAGTCCAAGCCTGATGGTCTGTTTGTGTCCAGGCCTGATGGTCTGTCTGTGGTACAGACCTGATGGTCTGTTTGTGTCCAGGCCTGATGGTTTGTCTCTGTCCAGGCCTGATGGTCTGTCTGTGTAGACTATGATAGTAGCAGTCAACTGGAGCAAGTGTCTTCAGAGGTGACAGTCCAGTTCATCCAAAATAGGATATCAACATGTCGGTCAGCCATTAAAACATGTCTAAAATGTATTACTATGTATACTTAAACGCAGTAAATGCAGTTATGCATTTCCTGCTGAAAAAAACAGTGATCACCATTAATTCAGTCAGATTTATGTAACTTATGAACGTCGACTCACACTTTAGACTGATTGCGTAAGAGCTCAGAGGCACAGAGTGCTGCTGACATTCCCATTGGTGGTCATGTTTCGTGATTTGTCAGGTTATACAGAAGCGTATCTCAAAAAAATCTGAAATCTCTACACAGCGTGTTGTTGATGGGCTGATCAAGTTTCATAAAACCACATCCCACAACTCTTATAAAATGCACGCACGCATAGCGCCCATCAATAGTTGCCCAAATAGTCATGTTTTTCAGCGACCGCGCGTGTTGTGTGAATTATATTGGCAAACAAATCACTCTGCCAACTGTGCTTCCAAACAGGTGTCATTTCACTGCAAACTTTGAAACAGCTGACGGTTCTGGTTAGTTCCACTCAGTTCATGTAAACAGTTTATTCTTCAAATATCACCATATGACAGAACCTCAGGGTTTGTGTATACATCTCTTCCTTATAGTAGGTTTGCTTTGAAGTCACAGTGATTGCGTTATGACTGCCTGGTGTGTCAAATAACTATGGTGACGTGATGACAGTTGCTTGTTTTTCAGATGCAACTCTGAGATGATGAATTTGACAACCGACAAGAACATCCCTACATTCGTCTGATTCCTCTCCTTCTGTCAGTCGTTCCGACTGTCTGTCTGTGTGTCCGTGCGTCTGGTTCTACAAACCAGCCATGCTGGTGCATCATCTCTTAGTGGCCATCACCGCCATCACTGCAAGCATTGTTACCGTGGAAACAGCAAGGTCGCGACCTTGGCACAATGTGCGGACGTTGGACGAGAGCCGAGCCTTGCACGGGAGACGATTACGGAATAGGGAGAAGAAGAGTAAAAAACCAAACATAGTCTTTATCCTTACAGATGATCAGGACGTAGAACTGGGTAGGTGAAAGACAACTACAACTTTGACCTACTTATTACAGGTTGACCTATTTCAACTTTGACCTACTTAAGACATTTTGGTGGGAAGTTGTCGGAATAGGAAGTTATGGAGCTGAGGTGTTAGGTTATGTTACAAGGTATGGAGGTATTAGGTTGTGTTGGAAGGTATGGAGGTGTTAGGTTGTGTTGGAAGGTATGGAGGTATTAGGTTGTGTTGGAAGGTATGGAGGTGTTAGGTTGTATTGGTAGAGATGGAGATGTTAGATTGTATTGGAAGGTATAGAGGTGTTAGGTTGTGTTGGAAGGTATGGAGGTGTTAGGTTGTGTTGGAAGGTATGCAGGTGTTAGGTTGTATTGGAAGGTATAGAAGTGTTAGGTTGTGTTGGAAGGTATGGAGGTGTTAGGTTGTGTTGGAAGGTATGGAGGTGTTAGGTTGTATTGGTAGAGATGGAGATGTTAGGTTGTATTGGAAGGTATAGAGGTGTTAGGTTGTGTTGGAAGGTATGGAGGTGTTAGGTTGTATTGGTAGAGATGGAGATGTTAGATTGTATTGGAAGGTATAGAGGTGTTAGGTTGTGTTGGAAGGTATGGAGGTGTTAGGTTGTGTTGGAAGGTATGCAGGTGTTAGGTTGTATTGGAAGGTATAGAAGTGTTAGGTTGTGTTGGAAGGTATGGAGGTGTTAGGTTGTGTTGGAAGGTATGGAGGTGTTAGGTTGTATTGGTAGAGATGGAGATGTTAGGGTGTATTGGAAGGTATAGAGGTGTTAGGTTGTGTTGGAAGGTATGGAGGTGTTAGGTTGTGTTGGAAGGTATGCAGGTGTTAGGTTGTATTGGAAGGTATAGAAGTGTTAGGTTGTGTTGGAAGGTATGGAGGTGTTAGGTTGTGTTGGAAGGTATGGAGGTGTTAGGTTGTGTTGGAAGGTATAGAGGTGTTAGGTTGTGTTGGAAGGTATGGAGGTGTTAGGTTGTGTTGGAAGGTATGGAGATGTTAGGTTGTGTTGGAAGGTATGGAGGTGTTAGGTTGTGTTGGAAGGTATGGAGGTGTTAGGTTGTGTTGGAAGGTATGGAGGTGTTAGGTTGTATTGGAAGATATGGTCATATGGACATACCTCTGTGATAAATGCCAGTTATAGGAAATAGCATTTTATTTACAATTTGAAAATTTTGCAGACCTCTCCTTCAAATTGCAAATATTGTTTCAAGTTTATTTTGGGGGAATTTGGCAGACAGTAAACTTTCAACAAAATTGGTCTAGTATTAAGAATAAGATGTGAATAAATGTCAATAAATGTCAATAAATGTTAATAAATTCATCCAAAGCAGAAAACCCAGAGCTTTTATCAGTGAAATTTGCATTTGTAAATCAAAATGCAGCGTAAATGCCTATAACATTTTGTGTTGGTTAAAATAGTATGTTCTGAATGAATGCCCTCTCTTATATGCTTGAAATATAACTAACTGGTTATATTAAAACATGCTTTCTGTTTCATCAAAATTATTGAGTAACATAATTTATCAACCTAAAAAATCTACAACAAACTAATTCTGCTAGGCTTCTTTCAGGAATCTACAAAGTATAAAATGTATGTTTCACTTCAATCACTTGGTCCATTTGTCATTTGATTTTATTCTTGTTTAATGCACACAAAAGGTACACTTAAAATGCTTTTCAAAATTATATATATATATATATATATACATATATAAATATACATACATTTATAATTATATATAAACTTATATACACACACATGCCCACCCCCCCCCCCCTACCCCACCCCTCCACACACACACCACACACACACACACACACACACACACACACACAAACACACACACACCACACGCACCACACACACACACACACACACACACACACACACACACACACACACACACACAAACATACATACACACACAACACATACACCACACACACACATACATACACACACACACACACACACAGTCACACACACACACACACACAACACATACACACACAACACATACACCACACACACACCACACACACACACACACACACACACACACACACACACATACACACACACATATGCACACACACACACACACTCACACACACACACACACACACACACACACATACACATACACCACACACACCACACACACACATACACATACACACACACACACACATACACTCACACATACACACACACCACAGACAGATGCACATGCACACACACACACACACGCACACGCACACGCACACGCACACGCACACGCACACGCGCACACGCACACACACCCACGTGCAGACACGCACACGTGCACGTATGCACACACACACACACACACACACACACACACACACACACACACACACACACACACACACACACACACACACACAGAGTAAGTCATGAAACATGGCATTTCAGTTTTATTGTCCTTTGTGAAGATGTCTTTTATGACTACTCAAATGTCTGACTCAGAACTGGCAAATTGTCGTGACAAATTTCTGCCACACTTCTATTATAAACCACTTGAGTGAGGGGGAGACCCCCTGGTGCACAGATAAAGACCCCCTGCTCGAGAAGTAAATATCTTCACACTGACAACTAATCGCCCCATGTACATGCAATAAAAACTTGGCAAATAGTTATCATAAATTTCCGTAATGGGACCGCACAGCCGAAGCTATAATCTGTTCCCATTGGTTGGGAGGAAATCGTATACACTTCGTGACCGGTTGATGTACAGTCACACTTGGTGACAAGTAAATAGTTGTATTTTAATTTACAGCACCCTGCTGTTGTGTGCCTATTACGTTGGCACTGATACTGCCAAGTTGTTACGGAAAACACGTTGTGCTGCCAAACATAAACTAGATTTATATGCAAATATTATACATGTACAGGAATAGCACTTTACGACTTACTCAGAATAGATGTTGTTGAGTACTAAATCACTGCACTGATGACAAAGTAATCCATTCCTAAGATACCTACAAGGAAGCCAGCTACGAATTGTTTAAAAGTAAGTTCGCACTTTCTGATCAAATGTTGAGTGCACTATTACCATAAATTTCACCATAAGTGTCAGTATAGTTTTATAATGAATGGTGCTGTAAAGTAACAGTAAATGTTATAGTAATTGTAATAATTAATGACATATTACATGTCACAATGAATGTACATGTAAGGAAAACAAATCAATGTAAATATCATGTGAATATTGGGATATATTACACTGTAAAGGTATGTAAATATCACATGAATTGTCACGATGAATTATTTGTTACATAATTATAATTTCTTTTATGGATTTACTACAGATATCACTAATTGTCAATTTTAGTGTCACTGCAAATTAGACAAACATTTCAACGTAAATGTTATCATCAAAAATTGCACAATAAGTGTCACAGTATATGTCAACATAAATGTTAGCTTAAACATAAAATATCACTACAGATGTTAGCTGTTAGCTTAATTGTCACAGTAAATTTCTTTGCAAATAATCTGTTAGCTTAAATGTCACTACAGATGTTAGCTTAAATGTTAGCTTAATTGTCACAGCA
Organism: Oasisia sp. SBJ-2009; assembly: GCA_964017155.1. Classification (NCBI taxonomy): domain Eukaryota; kingdom Metazoa; phylum Annelida; class Polychaeta; order Sabellida; family Siboglinidae; genus Oasisia; species Oasisia sp. SBJ-2009. The sequence goes on from OZ024855.1 coordinate 41,859,192, forward strand.
AATTTCACTGCAAATAAACGGTTAGCTTAAATGTCACTACAGATGTTAGCTTAAATGTTAGCTTAATTGTCACAGTAAATTTCACTGCAAATAAACTGTTAGCTTAAATGTCACTACAGATGTTAGCTTAAATGTTAGCTTAATTGTTACAGTAAATTTCACAGCAAATAAACTGTTAGCTTAAATGTCACTGCAGATGTTAGTGTAAATGTCACAGTAAATGTCACAGCAAATGTTAGTATAAATGTTACTGTAAATGTCACCGAAAATGTTACTGTAAATGTCACCAAAAATGTTACATTAAACGTCACCATAAATGTCACCACAAATATTATTTAAACGTCATCTTAAATGTCACCGTCCGCGTCACTATGAATATTACCATGTATGTCAGTCAGCACAAATATCACCATGCATGTCATCATGGTCATAAAGGTCACCGCACGCCACACAAGTGTCACCAACAATTTCACCATAAATTGCAATATAAAAGGCTGTCACAATAACGACAAATGTCCCACAGATGTCACAAAAAAATGACCACTGATGTCATTCATCGCAGGTTCGATGAACTTCATGCGCAAGACGCTGCGGATCCTGCGAGACGGTGGCGCCACCTTCCCACACGCGTACGTAACGACGCCGATGTGTTGTCCATCTCGCAGCAGCATGTTGACGGGGCTGTACGTCCACAACCACAACACCTACACCAACAAAGACAACTGCTCTTCCCCCCAGTGGCGCCACAAGTACGAGACTCGCAACTTCGGCACCTATCTCACGAACGCCGGATACCGCACAGGTGCATTGTGGGACGAGATTATGCGATAAGGCATATCTAAATTCCAACGTATACAGAATTGTTTAGCAAGGTTCCCCATTTCTCAACATCAACAAACTGAAACTACACTGTATATTTCATTCTAATTTGATGCGGGCGTCCACACAGCTGGTGCCGTAACAGAGAAACACAGGTTCCAGCTTTCGTTTTCACCCGAGGAATGTAAAGAAGGCTGCTGGTTGATTGTAGCTGTCTATAATAATATAATATATAAGATATATTTATTATCACTGATGCACTAGCCTTATACAGCTGTCTATGTGCCCGCCCCCCAACCTCTGACTCTCCCCCTCTTCCCAGGATTCTTTGGGAAGTACCTGAATGAGTACGATGGAGAACACATCCCCCCAGGCTGGACGGAGTGGATGGGACTGATCCGTAACTCCCGGTTCTACAACTACAGCATCAACTTCAACGGTCGCAAGGAGAAGCACAAGGACGACTACCACGACGACTACCTCACCGACCTCATCACCAACAACAGCCTCACCTTCCTCGAGCGCTCCAAACAGTTCTTCCCCGACAGGTGGGTGCTCGATGGGGGTAGGGGAGTTTGCTTCCATTTAAGGAGGTTTTGTTCCTTCTATGGCAGCTTTAAGGTGTTTTTCTTCCTTCTATGGCAGCTTTAAGGCACTTTTCTTTCTTCTGTGGTAACTTTAAGGAAGTTGCCTTCCTTCTATGGCAGCTTTAAAGAATGTTCCTTCCTTCTGTTTCAACTTTAAGGAGCTTTTCTTCCTTCTATTTCAACTTTAAGAAGCTTTTCTTTCTTCTATGATAGCTTTAAGGCGCTTTTCTTCCTTCCATGGAAACTTTAATGAGCTTTTCTTCTTGCTGTGGCAGCTTTAAGGAGCTTTTCTTCCTTCCATGGCAGCATTAAGGAGCTTTTTTTTCTTCTGTGGCAATTTTAAGGAACTTTTCTTCCTTCTATGGCAGCTTTAAGGAGCTTTTTTCCTTCTGTGGCAGCTATAAGAACCTTTTCTTCCTTCTATGGATAGCTTTACCTCCATCTAGATAGGTTTTCTATCCATTTAGAGCCCATGCATTCCTTGCATCTTGGGAGCTTTCCTTTCCTTTCCTTTCCTTTCCTTTCCTTTCCTTTCCTTTCCTTTCCTTTCCTTTCCTTTCCTTTCCTTTCCTTTCCTTTCCTTTCCTTTCCTTTCCTTTCCTTTCCTTTCCTTTCCTTTCCTTTCCTTTCCTTTCCTTTCCTTTCCTTTCCTTTCCTTTCCTTTCCTTTCCTTTCCTTTCCTTCCTTCCTTCCTTCCTTCCTTCCTTCCCTCCCTTTCCTTTCCTTTCCTTTCCTTTCCTGTTCCTTTAATTTCCTTCCCTTTCCTTTAAGGGAGCTGTCTCCATCCAGATTAGCTTTCCTTCCCTTTAAGGCCCATGCTTTCCTTCCATCTAGAGGAGCTTTCTTTCCATTTCGGGGCCAAAGTTATGTTCCATCTTGGGTGCATTACCAGAAAAGCTTTCCTTGTATTTAGGACCCAAACTTTCCTTCCATCTTGGGAGTTCTCCTTCCCTTTAGGGGATCTTAACCTCCATCCAGAGTAACTTTCCTTCCATCTTGGGAGTTCTCCTTCCCTTTAGGGGATCTTAACCTCCATCCAGAGGAACTTTCTTTCCATCTTGGGAGTTCTCCTTCTCTTTAGGGGATCTTAACCTCCATCCAGAGGAACTTTCTTTCCATCTTGGGAGTTCTCCTTCCCTTTAGGGGATCTTAACCTCCATCCAGAGGAACTTTCTTTCCATCTTGGGAGTTCTCCTTCCCTTTAGGGGATCTTAACCTCCATCCAGAGGAAGTTTCCTTCCATCTTGGGAGTTCTCCTTCTCTTTAGGGGAGCTTCCCCTCCAACCAGAGAAACTTTACTACCGTTTAGGGCCAATGCTTTCCTTCCCTCTTGGGAGCGTTCCTTCCCTACAGATCCAGCAGTCCCTCAATGGGATCTGTCCATCCTGCTAGATGATTACACCATTTTAATTATCCTCATTTCTTCGGATCCTGATATTGATCTAAGAATTCTTTCATAAAACTATGGACCTTCTCTTTATTACGAAAACATTCTATTGAAATATGTCGAAGGTCTGCACATACATAACCATTTCTGTAGCACAATTGCTGTGGCCATAACAATTCTAAAGAATTCTGTAGAATGTTATCTAAAATTTATAGAACAACTCCAGTTTAGATTACACTTTACAGAATATTCTACAAAATTCCAAGGTTTTGTATAGCATTTTTATGGCAACATCAGTATACTAGAATTCTAAATAAATTCTGTATAGTGTAAAAGTTAATATTGTATAGAAAATTATCCACATAAATCCTGTAGAACATACCCCTGGTATTCTACATAATATATTATTTTATTTTTTCTAAAGACTTAGGTTACATACATCTACAGTTCTAGATCATGGTATTGTACAAACATTCGAGTAAACCACTGATGTATCTCTAAGTTGTTCTATGAAAGGTTTTAGAGCACTTCATAAACTCAGATTTTCATTTTGTTTGAAAAGCCATGAAGCACGCATTGTACAATAATAATTCTACATAATCAACTTGAATTACAGTTTACAGGACCTGAACAAAACCAGATGGAGTCAGAAATGCAGGCAAATTAATCAGTTCTACTGTAGCTTTATATTCCATGAAAAATGTATTCAGCGTAAAATCATTCTTACATCTTTGCTAAGACTATGAATTTGTGAACTCACTTTGGCTTTGTGAGTTAATCAAGTACACGGCGTGTTATCGTCAGAGGAACAAATTAGTTCTTATCATGATTTAATTACGGCTTGCTCCATGCAGTTGTAACTGACGTGATTGTTGATTGAATGAAGGCCGGTTGCCATGGTACTGAGCATGCCCGCTCCACACGGACCCGAGGACTCCGCCCCGCAATTTCAGCACAAGTTCAAGAATGTCACCACACACCGGTAGGTGGCAGCACGGGTATGGCAGGCGATCATTTGGAGCAGACCACTATTTTAATTTAATATTTTGTTAATTAATATTTATTACTTTATTATTTATTTTTATTTATTTTATTGATCTATTTTATTTATATACATATATATGTGTGTGTATTTTGTCTTTTTTTATAATTTTGTATTATATTTTTGCTTTTTTATTATATTATTTTATTTATTTTATATTTTAGTTTACTATAACAAATATTTTTCATTTAAGGCCTATCATTAGGTTGTTCCTGGATATCTGTAGAGATATCAGAAAGATGATATTAGTAATAATGAACATGAATGCTTACAGCAATATTCTCCAAAAATTAACTTTTCTGTTTACAAGAAACATTATGAAAAGGTAGTTGTGTTATTAATCTTTTGTTTGCTATCCAAAGTATTTCTTTTCAGTTCCTTTACGTTTTACTTCAGTAGAAATATACCGTTAGGTACCATGTTAAATTCATTCTTTTCAACAACAAAATATTCTTTTTCAGTTTCACAGCCATGATATTTTTCTAAGATGTTACACTTCAGTGTTCACTTCACATAGAAACTGTTACCATAGCTGTGACAGTTACTTAATTATTAGTAAAAACTGAATAAAGTTCACACGTTATTATAATTGTGCTGTAGTTACTAGAGTAAAATGTCAATTGTTTTGTAAAAGTATCAGTATTTTTGAGATGGAAAACTTGTTGTGGAATCACAGTCACTAGCAACAGTCTAAGTAAACCTGTGTGATTTTTATGTTGAAGATGGCCGCCATTTTGGAAAAAGGCGGCTATTTTTTTTTTTTAATGGCCAACAGGCTTTTCTTAATAAGTGACCCAATAGGGAAACATGTGCCAAAATTGGTGCTTGTATCACAAAGTGAAATTGTTTTCACTTATCTGCCCCACTATGCTGCCTAATAACTGTTCTGATTGTGCAGTAACTCATGTTTACACATAACAGTTATTTCTCATGATTTAAAAAATAATAACTTTATTGATATACTAAAATCCCCTGAGGTGGACCTCTGTTCAGAAGTGTTGACAATAATCGATAAAATATAAGACGTAACTTAGATACAAAATTAATAATACAAGTTACATAATTACGTATAAGTTGTGCATAGTTGTAAAGAGCTGAACCAGACAGACTAAAAGTGAATTAAAAGTGATATTGATGTAAAGTATATCATGTATCAATATGGTAAAATTAAGTATATGTATACAACAACTGTATAGTTATGTGAGAGTTAATTAACAAATAGTTTGTGTCTACACCCATACATTAATGGTTAAAATTAAAATGTTCATATAATAAATACATGTGTGATGTAATGACTAAAGTATAAAATTATGACGACTAAACATTAAGAGTGGGTTAAAAGTGTTACTGTTGTTACACTTGTGGTTGTTTGTAGGACTCCAAGTTGGAACTTCGCCCCTAATCCTGACAAACAGTGGATCCTACAGTTCACGGGAAAGATGGAGCCAATCCAGGTCTCATTCACTGACCTACTTCATCGCAAGAGACTCCAGACACTGCAGTCTGTCGACAGCGCCGTACAGAGGGTGAGTACAGAGGGTGACTAGAGGGGTGGGAAGAGGGGTGGGTAGGAGAGAGGAGGGCGAGAGAGTGGGTAGAAAGAGGGCGTGTTGTTGGTCATGCATGTAGGTGAATAGGTGAAATATTTTATCTCGTGTTTTTGGTTAACATTTTGCCTGTCCATATTATTGGTACACCGTAAAGTATTATAAAATATGGTTGCAAAGATTTGAAATAAATACTAACTTATTACCAGTGTATCACACCTAAACGCAAAATGTATTGTATATAATTTTATGCCTTATATGAATGAATAGTTGAACTTATTTATTTAACCCATTTATTTAGCCTATCATTTACCTACCATTTAAATATTTTCTGATTTTTCCTGTTCGCCCGCCTGTATCTTCAGCATATTGCAACTAGGCAGTATCTGGAAGAAGAAGAAGAAGAAATATATTTCTGTTTTATTTTTCACATAAAATACCTTAAAATTGTTCATCTGGATACATAGTGCACTGTATTACAAATGCCCAAATATATGAGACAACTAAACAACTATCACCCGCAGGTTTATGACGAGCTTCGTCGACTGGGAGAACTCTCGAACACATACTTCATCTACACGTCTGACCACGGCTACCACCTTGGTCAGTACGGAGTGGTCAAGGGCAAGGCCATGCCGTATGAGTTTGACGTGAAAGTGCCCTTCTACATGAGAGGGCCTGGCATTCCTGCAGGAGTCATGTGAGCAAACCTGTAGTTATCTATTATCATAACATAGTTGAGGTATACTTGACATCATAATTGTGTAGTCTGTTATTCTAGACATTTATTATTTACTGTTTTTTTACTGATTTATTTATGCAGTTGAATTTCTTTTCCATGTACTGTGACCATTTATATTTTATTTAACTACCAATGTTATTATTGTACTTTTATGCGCAGTTAAGTTTGTGTTGTTCAGTTTTTCATTTTTGTTTATCCAAGACTTGGCAACAGTTTGTTGTATTTTATTATTTTATTTTTTTATAATGGCTTTACTACTGATGTGGATGTGTGTGCGTGTGCGTGAGCGTGTGTGTGGGTGTGTGTGTGTGGGTGTGTGTGGGCGCGTGTGTGTGTGGGTGTGTGTGGGTGTGTGTGGGTGTGTGTGTGTGTGGGTGTGTGTGTGCGTGTGTGTGTGCGTGGGCGTGTGGGTGTGTGGGTGTGTGGGTGTGTGTGTGGGTGTGTGGGTGTGTGTGTGCGTGGGCGTGTGTGTGTGTGGGTGTGTGTGGGTGTGTGTGTGCATGGGCGTGTGTGTGTGTGGGTGTGTGTGGGTGTGTGTGTGTGTGTGGCTGTGATCTGTCTATATATATGTGACCTGCGGTGCTCCGCGGGTGCCCAAACTAATCAAACACAACTAAGGCAAACAGTATAAGTATATAAGATTTATTAACAGCATGGATAAAAGCTAAAACGTCCCAGTTAAAATGGTGGATCTATTACAAGTCTTAAACCAAACAAAACGATAAATACTGTTTAAAGCCTTATTTCAAACCACAATTTACTGTAACCAAAATGGCGTCTAATCTTAGCCAAAACGGTGTATAACCCTAACTAAAATGTTTACAGTATAATTCAAATGACAATTAACTCCAATCAAAACGGTGTATAATCCTAACCAAAACGGCGACTGTTACTAGGAATAGCTGTCATGAATAAAAACACTCATCACTATTAAGGAACGATCAAAATAATCATGTTCTACTAATTATTATCCCAATAAACAGTATCCTGGGCATAGTTAATATACAATAGTAATACGTATGAACATGTAAACAGGAAGAACCAATTAATTAAGTAAACATTGGAAACATCGGTATAAAACTAAATAACCCAAGTCATCGCTCCAATAGCAATGCGAACTAGTCCTGCCACCTGGTGGCCATTTCGGGAACACCAGTCCGCAACAGGGTAGATAATTCACCTACATTACCAATAACATTACTAACAATATTTCGCAGGGCAAATTAACTAACATCGCTGCATAATGTAATATCTACGTAAATAGTTCTTTATAAAATAACCATACATCAACGAGTTAGGTGCGGTAAATAAACGATCGCTAGCATAGTGACGCAACTGTCGCGACGGCTGTGAGTGTGAGGCCGGACTTAAATAGGGCACTCGGATTAAGGCACTCAGATTAGGCCACCCATATTAAATGCAACGTATTGTAAAGAACATATTATCAATAAACAGTTGTAGTTTTGCGTGAATGATCACAACAAACATAATGATATGCCTACACAAAATACCGCTCTAATCATGCATATTTTAAGGTAATATTACGGATAAATACATTTTATGATAGAACAAAGACAAACCGTTAATCTCGCGCGCAAACTGACAACAACCGACTGCGCAACCGTCAGTGCACATCGTTATCTATATCTGGGCCTGCAGGGCGCTAGAGGCCGGGGTAAAACAGATAACGCATACAAGTCACAGGGTCACATATATATATATATATATATATATATATATATATATATTACATGGTTATAATAATGATTTCGCTGTTGGAGCTTTTTTATCCAAAGAAATAATTGTCATTAAACATTGTTTTCTGCAGTTCTCACCAAATATCTTAAACAAATTCTTCACATTTTCAACCGTTTCTCTCACAGGGTGCCAAATATTGTGCTAAATGTGGACATCGCCCCCACTCTCCTGGACATCGCCGGGGTGGACCCTCAGCCCCATATGGACGGCATGTCCGTGCTGAAACTCTTCGAGAAAGCCACTGAGCCAGGAAGGTGAGTATTTTGTCTCCACACTTCAGTAAGAAAAGTTTGATCAGACGTAGCTTTTGCTAAGTTTAAAGGCAGATTGTCTCGTATTTGTAAACAGAAAATACGTTTGAATTATTTTTCTTCTATCCGACATATAGTTCGGTGTGTGGGAATGAATGGTATGTGGTATTTACAAGGTCACCAACTTTCAATTGTGAACACCTTAAGGTGTCTCAAGTGCAATGTTTCCAGCAGTACACATCATCAACGCATTTCTCCTAGTGATAATAACAATATATAAAAAAGTTAATAAATTAAAACAAGTTCACTGTCATTTTAAAACATACCTTTATCAACTTGCTCACCCAATATGGCCTTCTGGTGTATTAGTGCAACAGTTGACATCAGGAATATTGCTCACTGAATCTGAGATTGGTCAACTCTTCTGTTTGTATGCACCTTTAAGCTTGGTTTTGAAGGACTTAGGTTAAGTAAAAGTTACCTTATTATTAAGGACAAGCATCATAGTTTTAACCATATTTTGATATTACTGAAGTACAGCAGGTGCAATGTTTGTTATCGTTAGTGTTTCTAGTTCAGTGTATTTATCACCAATACTAAGCACCGGTGCATGTCGATGTTTCAATGTCACATACACACTGAACATATCTCAGGATAGTTCTTTTCCAATCAATGGTTTTCATTTTTCATATCCAAGTTCAAGATCTTAAATGTTTTTACCAGTAGAGGCTTTTGTTTGAATGTTTCACGTTGACTTCTTCAATACTAATGATGGATAACATCATCCATCATTAGTACTGAAGAAGTCAACGTGAAACATTCAGACGAAAACTTCTACAGGTAAAGAGAAAATTAAGATCTTGAATTTGGATATGAAAACCATTGACTGTCACATACATCTTCTGCGCCTGGAATGCTGGCAACGCGCTTGTTTTGTTTTTCGTTTTAGACCATTTATTTTGTTCTAGTCGGGTTGGCAATATGCTAAAGCGGAAGAAAGTTTGGAGGGACACATTCCTCATCGAGAGGGGGTGAGTTGTTTCGAGTCGACCACTAAGTGAAATGACATTTTGTTATCCCCAATCAGAGTTATAGATACTTCAGAAATCATGTCCTACTATCCAAATAATTGTTATTCACACACACACACACACACACACACACACACACACACACACACACACACACACACACACACACACACACACACACACACACACACACACACACACACACACACACACACACACACACACACACACACACACATATGTATGTATGTATATATATATATACATATATATTATGTATAATTATATGTGTGTGTGTAGATTAATGGAGGAAATTAAGAAGCCAGAGGCAGCACTGGCAATAACAGAAACTATAAAAGTAAATACATCAAATATTTGAGTACAAATTGATCATCTTGCATTGACCCCCCCCCCCCCTCTTGCAGGAAGATCACCCCGAAGAAACTGAAGCAGAGGGAACAGTTGGAGGCGCAGAAGAACGACCTTCAGGGGTCAAAGGACAGGAAGCTGCAGCAGGAGTGTGAGAAGGCAGAGTACCAGCCCCCCTGCCAGGGCGACCAGGTCTGTACCCTTGTCCACAGAGGACCAGCCCCCCTGCCAGGGTGACCAGGTCTGTACCCTTGTCCACAGAGTACCAGCCCCCTGCCAGGGTGACCAGGTCTGTACCCTTGTCCACAGAGGACCAGCCCCCCTGCCAGGGTGACCAGGTCTGTACCCTTGTCCACAGAGTACCAGCCCCCTGCCAGGGTGACCAGGTCTGTACCCTTGTCCACAGAGTACCAGCCCCCCTGCCAGGGCGACCAGGTCTGTACCCTTGTCCACAGAGGACCAGCCCCCCTGCCAGGGTGACCAGGTCTGTACCCTTGTCCACAGAGTACCAGCCCCCTGCCAGGGTGACCAGGTCTGTACCCTTGTCCACAGAGGACCAGCCCCCCTGCCAGGGTGACCAGGTCTGTACCCTTGTCCACAGAGTACCAGCCCCCTGCCAGGGTGACCAGGTCTGTACCCTTGTCCACAGAGTACCAGCCCCCCTGCCAGGGTGACCAGGTCTGTACCCTTGTCCACAGAGTACCAGCCCCCCTGTCAGGGTGACCAGGTCTGTACCCTTGTCCACAGAGTACCAGCCCCCCTGTCAGGGTGACCAGGTCTGTACCCTTGTCCACAGAGTACCAGCCCCCTGCCAGGGTGACCAGGTCTGTACCCTTGTCCACAGAGTACCAGCCCCCCTGTCAGGGTGACCAGGTCTGTACCCTTGTCCACAGAGTACCAGCCCCCCTGCCAGGGTGACCAGGTCTGTACCCTGTCCACTGCTACTACCCCACACAGGGTCGGTCTGGAGGGTGGGAGTTGTCTCCAGTTGTTGCCTTCTTGTGCATCTTATTTCAACCCCCTCACCCCTAGGTCCTCCTCAAAGGGGTTCTTTGAGAATTATCTCTGTAGTTCTTAGGCAGGTTCTTATATAGCCCAGTATCCAGTCCTTGGGACTGCTCAAAGCTCTTCACACTTTAGTTCCCTCACAGACCTGTTCAATCAAACCCGTCTCAACTCCTCTGGCCAGTATCCAGCCACGCCGCAATTAATGTGCAAAGGCAGCTTGTACAAATATCCACCACTGTCTATAGCCAGGTACTCATTCATGCAGCTGAGTGAACTGGAGCAATGTAAAGTGAAAAAACTTGCCCATGGTTTGACAACGCAGTGCAGATTGCGGACCTGGGTTCTTCTAGTCGAGAGTCCGAAGCTCTACCCCTGAGCCACTGTGGTCTGTAATGTACACAATTTTTAATAAATCCTGTTAACAATATTATGTCATGTAATTCTCTGCCTATAAATGTGTTTTATTTAATCACTTATAATCCTGAAAACATACAATGCTCCGCATTAATTCACAGTTTAGTGTATACACAACATTATATCGCACTAAACCTTCCACGGATATGCTCCTTCGTTACAGAGATGGGTTTGCAAGAAATTTCCCGGTCAAAAGTTCCGAATTTACAAATGCCGAACAAACCAGCGACAAAACGAGGTTGGGCCGTTTGGGAAGTGTCGGTGTCCTCGGCTGAAACTAGGCACAGATAAACACGAACGACAGCGACAACGTCAGTTCCTCCGAGGGCACGTTAACCAACGTAGGTGGTGCCACTAGTCATTTATGTCTTATCTTCATGCTTATGCCATATTTGTTGCCCATGTTCATTGACGTTTCTGTACTGACCTATCCACTTTAGACTTGGCTGAGTGGAAAATGTCTGCCTGCAAAGCATCATGGGAATATAGCAATTTTTATGAAGGTGAAATGTTAAGTATTGTAAGTACAGTTAATGACTTGTAGAGCACTGTGTAAACTTTATGTAAACTTATGTTTACTTTCAAACATGAATATTTTTCATTTTTTAATATGACTATTGTTTATAATATATTGTATTTATTGGCAATATAAGATGCATACGATGAAAGTGTAAAGAGTTAACTGACCATCCACTTCATGTGTGTGTGTGTGTGTGTGTGTGTGTGTGTGTGTGTGTGTGTGTGTGTGTGTGTGTGTGTGTGTGTGTGTGTGTGTGTGTGTGTGTGTGTGTGTGTGTGTGTGTGTGTGTGTGTGTGTGTGTGTGTGTGTGTGTGTGTGTGTGTGTGTGTGTGTGTGTGTGTGTGTGTGTGTGTGTGTGTGTGTGTGTGTGTGTGTGTGTGTGTGTGTGTGTGTGTGTGTGTGTGTGTGTGTGTGTGTGTGTGTGTGTGTGTGTGTGTGTGTGTGTGTGTGTGTGTGTGTGTGTGTGTGTGTGTGTGTGTGTGTGTGTGTGTGTGTGTGTGTGTGTGTGTGTGTGTGTGTGTGTGTGTGTGTGTGTGTGTGTGTGTGTGTGTGTGTGTGTGTGTGTGTGTGTGTGTGTGTGTGTGTGTGTGTGTGTGTGTGTGTGTGTGTGTGTGTGTGTGTGTGTGTGTGTGTGTGTGTGTGTGTGTGTGTGTGTGTGTGTGTGTGTGTGTGTGTGTGTGTGTGTGTGTGTTGTGTGTCTATGCATTGTGTAATGTTTTATATGCTAATTTCTTAACACTTACCAAGGCGTGACATTTGTGCATTTTGATTTTGCTCAAAATACCAGAAGACCAGATTTTGTTACCATGGATTTATAAGCTGTGATGCACCATTTTGAACTGTGTGCTAAGTTCTACAGGTTTATTGAACTGTGTAGTAGGTCACAAAGGCCTATTGTTGACTTGAACTCAAAAATAGTTGCCTACCAATGTGTCGTGTGCCGTCAATGTTGTGATTTTAGCAAAATGACAAACATACCTGAGAAACACTAAGTCAGTTTTGATGCATTTTCCTTGACAATAAATATAAATTAATAAAATACACATATCTATGAAACCACACATTAAAAACAAGATTAGTGAACATTATCCAGTTTCTAGAAGGTGTGGCTTTTTATGGCTTTAAATTTGGCAAAAATAAAAAACTACTGACAACATTTCAACAAATGTGGTATGATTATAAAGCTCAAAAATACAAAAGTCCATTTCATGATTTTTTATTTTAATACCAATTTGCAGGGGCGACTTACAATAGTGTGTTGATTGACTACCTAGTGAGTGGCGGACTAATCAACATGATGATTGTGGCACCAAATAGATGATGACGATGATGACGATGATGATGATGATGATGACTATACACTGCCAGTTGTCTAACAAGGTTTCGTCCCCCTCTGTCTTGTCTGGTGAAACCTCAGCCTTGTTTTCCTGTTCCAGCCCGCATGTTGAAGGGACGGTACTTGTGGCGCACCCAGGGGAGAATGACCTCCAGGGATGCTGCCTCCATAAACCCTCAAGTCAGCAAGGTCGCACCTCGGTTCGACCATTCCACCAACATCCCCAAATTTGGTACATTTCAGGCTATATTTTGTGTGTGTGTGGGTGTGGGTGTGGGTGGGTGTGAGTGTGTGTGTGAGTGTGGGTGTGTGTGTGTGTGTGGGTGTGTGGGTGTGTGTGGGTGTGAATGTGTCTGTGTGTGTGTGGGGGGGGGGGGTGTGGGTGTGTGTGTGTGTGGGTGGGTGTGGGTGTGAGTGTGTGTGTGTGTCTGTGTCTGTGTGGGTGTGTGTCTGTGTGGGTGTGTGGGTGTGTGGGTGTGTGTCGGTGTGTGTGTGTAGTTCTTACTATGTATGTGTATGAGTGCATATGTGTGCATGTATGTGTTTGTGAGTGTATATCCATGTGTGTTTGTGTGTTAAAACAATACATTTGATATCAATAGATTAAACAAAAATGAATAATAACATTACAGTCACAATTCTATTTCCGAAAATTAACATATTTATCACTTGTAGAAATATGAAGGTATTTAGTAGAATTAATTCAAATGTATTAGCCAAAATTCAACATCTATGGAGTTGAACATTTTCACAATTGTTCACATCTTACTTTTGGCCTCCTTGCACCTGTGTTCCCATGTCACAGGTAAACGGCACCAAAGCCATCCAAGACGCACTCGACGTGAGCGCCGTGACGTCGCAGGTGGTGATGTCATCTCAATGTCAGGAGAGGGAGAGGTACTTGACACGATGCAATCACTGTCAATGTCAGTGACAGACAAAGGCACCAACACGTCTCCTGACAATAGTGACGCAGCCACTACAAAAGGTATTTCCTGTTGATGCAGCCAGCACCTCAATGTTTTATCATAAACTGGCCGGCCGGCGGGCGGGCGGGCGGGCGGGCGGGCGGGCGGGCGGGCGGGCGGGCGGGCGGGCGGGCGGGCGGGAGGGCGCTCGTACAAGTTGGTTTTTGTGAAATACCTGCAATTTTCATATGAAAAATCACTGTCCTGCATAATAATTTCCACAGAATTAATCAGTTGGATGGTTATTAACCAATGAGTGCTACTTATGAGCATAACTGCAGGGAAGTCATTCTTAATTTTCTAAATCACGAATAATGCCCAAATGAAATTTTCAAATCATGAAACTAAATGTAAATGTATATTGTGTATATAGTGGTGACATCTAGTGAGATTCTGGAGATGGGCTGACTGTGCATGTAATGTTGGATTTTACTTTAGCTCACCGTGTCAACCACTAGACAAAAACAAATGCCAAATGTTTCTACTGACCAGAGTAGTTCGAAGTGAGACCATGATTACTGTGATAAACAGCACGCATTATATCGGTTCATTCTTAACAACCAAGTCACATGACCATACAGAAACCACGACATCCAAAGTCACAACGAAACATGTCCCGATCACACAACAGACCGCCACGCCCCCTGCTGGACAGACTTCAGTGGCGCTCCCAGTGACTGATGCGTACACTAATCTCAAGACTGTGCTGCCCGACCCCATTGAAAACGACAGTAAGTCAACATCACACCTCAGGGCCATTTGTTTGTTGGCTTAATTCTGGTTGCTGTGTGAATAAGTTGTTCGTTTCATGCAAACTGACAATTACAGCGGGGATATGTAGTACTATTACTGCCTATATTAAAGGTGCCTCCTCAATTCAACTGATGTGCTTATATCGTATCTAAATAATTTAGCCAATAAACCTACTTACTTATTGTATTGTATGTATGTTAATGCTACAACGCAGAAAATCTGTTGTGCATTTTTAATATTACTTGGTAAAAATATCATCTTAATCTGGTCTATTACAACATTTATTTATTTATACAACTTTGCTAAAAGCAACAGTGAACTCAAATCGTTTTAAAAATGGAAGCAAAATACTATTATCCGCCTTTGGTTGAATTATGTATTTGTGCAACAGGTATACTTTTCATGCCAAATAAAGTAATTTTGTCAGAAATGCCCTGACTTTGGAGCATAATTTGTAAAACATGAAATTTGTGTTTAATTTGTATTATGAATTTTTCCAGAGGAGTTTGCTGTGAGATGCCGTGTGCTGCCAAATAACACAGTGTCGTGCGCTGACAACATCTACAACTACTTGGATGTGTGGAAGGCACAGAAACTCCGGCTCGACATCATGATAGAATACTACAAAACGCAGCTGAACAAACTACGAGTAAGTTAAAACAAATATGTCATATGAAGCACGCAACACAAAGTTATCTTGCCTGTATGATGTGTAGAACTTCAGTGTGTTCGTTCATGTGTTTGTGGGTGTGTGCGTGCGTGCGTGCATGCGTGCATGTGAGCATGCAGGTGCACGCGTGTGTCTGTACAAATTGTACGACTATATACGTGTACATGTGTGTGTAAAACACATGTACATATGTTTACAATAATTATGTACTTGTGGGTATATATATATATATATAGACTATTCCTTTATGTATAAACATGAATAAGTATGTATAATAAATGTGTACAGTGTTTATAAATCATGCATGAAGTATGTTTTCACACGTATAAATGTATGTAACACATGTACATGTATGTAGACCTATACAACAGTGTTATACGTGACACGTTGTGTAAGCAACACTCTTGCCTCCACCAGGAAATCAGACAGCACCTGAAGTCACAGAGACCAATGGCAGGACACACAGACGCGAGTAGAGAGGGCGAGAAGAAGACAGAAGCCAGTGACAGTTCCCACAGCCACATAGGACAGGAGACAAACACACACACAGCAGAAGAAACCAAACAAAGCCCAGTGAATGAAGACAATGCGACAAAGCCAAGTGAAAACGTCATCCAACAGTCGACTGACTCCCCACCGGCGAGACCACAGGATAGCCGCCGGACTAGCTCCCCCACCGTAACCACGGCGACCTTCCATGCCATGACAGTCAGCTACAAGCAGACGACCCCTGCCATCGCCATGGATACGCCACCCGCACACAACATGGCAGCGGTTGCTAAGCGACCAGCGGAGCCTCATTATGATATGGATGCAGAACCGACGGCGACCGTTACCCAGGCAACGGACGCTGTTGCCGTGGTAACGAGTGAGGGTGTAAGAGAGGAGGCTGGGGTGCCATACCAGGGTGGGTTTGGGGTTGATTTAGATGAAGAGGAATGTGACTGTGACATGGAGGAGTACGCCGAAGACGAGATGGAGCCACAAGACACGTACAGCAGGTGAGGCAGACGTCTCCTCCACTCCCACCATTTAATAGGGCGTGTAAGTCTCGCGCGCAAAAACGAGGCTGGGGGCAGTTGGGGGCAGAAAGTCCATATTCTCCATGTTAACGTATAGGACTTCATTTTGTTTTTGGTTGTAATAATCGAACTGTTCCAGTCTAACTATTTTAGTTATACTGTCTGAAGGATTATTACAAGCAGAAGCAGTGGAACACTTTGCCGGTGACAATGATCATGGAAATCATGAATTTTAATCGATTATAATGGTGGTTGCCATGGCAACAGCGGGAAGTACTTGCGTTTGGCGATCTTGACTAATAATGAAAAGTGCAATTTTTCGCATAATACAACCTGTTTGGGGCAAACGTACACATGTGTTATGATTATGCACATTTAGACAACTTGCTGGATATAAGTGCTTATCGAAACAACAATGTACAGCAATGTAAAATGCAATTCCCGTAAAATATTTTATTGTGTATTATTCTTGTGACCAGTCCTCAATTGTCTCGCTTAGACCC
The DNA here is from genome assembly GCA_964017155.1 of Oasisia sp. SBJ-2009. Classification (NCBI taxonomy): domain Eukaryota; kingdom Metazoa; phylum Annelida; class Polychaeta; order Sabellida; family Siboglinidae; genus Oasisia; species Oasisia sp. SBJ-2009. The sequence continues at coordinate 41,875,919 of OZ024855.1, forward strand.
CAATAAGCTCCAATCGCGCGGAGTCTCGCCATGTATCGTGACCCACTTGCACGCCCTATAGTAATAACAACTTTATGATATTGAATATGTTGTTCACGGCTCCAAGAATGGTTTATTGTAGTATAATATAGCTTACTTTAGAAATTAATGTCGAAGATGAGTACGACGGTTCGACCCGTCAGCTACGGGCCTTGTTCACGTACTGGTGTCACGTGTGTTGCCTCAGGTTTTGGCGGGATAATTTGGTTGTAGATGGCAGGCATATGGTGTCCCTGATGTTTGTTCATGGTAGGGGCTCTCTGTCTGATATATTTAGTCTCCTTCACCTTTCTCTTTTGCCAGTTGGATTCACGGGTCAGTATTTTTGTGTTCTTCATGGACACTGAGTGTCCTTTGGCCCGGCAATGATCTCCTACTCCTGTTGGTTTATCTATTTTCATCTACAACCAAATTATATTATACAGTATACCATAACAGCACAATAACAATTATATTTTAAGCATACTGTGCTCCAATGTAGACATCAAGTCTTTAGTGCAGATAAAAAAATCTGAGCTTGATAAGCATTACCTTTGCATCAATAACAGTCTCAGAATTGTACTTAACTTACCATCAAGATGTAGTGCAAGTTTATGTTTGCACCAATTATATTAATTTTTCCAATGAACGCATTCGTTCATCCATATTTAGCCCTTTATGTCATCTTCATTAGTCTGAAAACCCTCTTTTTGTCAATTACTTCTATACTGATATATATATATTTTAGAAGCTCTATGTACACATACTGGAGATACCAATTGTACACATGATATTTTTGTATTGTACTTTGTGCCCTATTTTTAATAATTATTTTAATCACTTATTCAATTTTTGTCATGACCTTTTATTATTTTGTATTATGTACACATTTATTTATTTTTTACTTGTACCCCATAACTACTTTAATTGTATTTTATATATTGTACTTTTTCATTTTTTTTTAAATTGTATTTTCTGTATACATGTGGACGTTTTGTCCAAAATAAATAATATTACATATAAAAATAGATAACACCAGGAGTCACCCTCCCTGACACTCCCGCCAATTGTGTTTGTGCAGTTATGCTGCGGAGGCGAGACGTCAGATGAAGTGGAAGAGACGACACGACCGGGTGAAGAAACCCAGGCAGAAGCCGTGGAAGATACAGAAGAAGGAACGGAAGAAGAAACGTCGGGAGGAGAGGAAGGCCAAGAGAAAGTTGTACGCGTCCGGGAAGGTTGGGAGACGGAGAGGAGGGAAGCCGGATAAGGACTGTGATCGCGTAAACATGAAGTGCTTCGTCCACGACAACGACCATTGGAAGACGCCGCCACTGTGGAAATGTGAGTGTGCGTGCGCGTGCGCGTGCGCGTGTGAGTGTGTCTGTGCGTGCGTGCGTGCGTGCGTGCGTGCGTGCGTGCGTGCGTGCGTGCGTGCGTGCGTGCGTGCGTGCGTGCGTGCGTGCGTGTGTGGTGTGTGTGTGTACACACATAGGGATGTCTGTGTGTATATGTGTTGTGTGTGTGCATGTTTGCATGTATGTGTCGGTGTTGTGCATGTGTGTGTGTGCGTGTGCATATGTGAGTAAATAAATGTATGTAAGAGTGAGTGACTACATTCACAAGAGGATGTGGATGGGTCTACACAAATAGTCTACAGTACTGCCTGCATGCACACATGAATGCAGACACATCAATCATATCTACATCATCACTAAACATGTCCTGTCTTCAGCTGGGCCAGGACATCCACTCCACTAGTGTCAGTGGCAGTCTCACTCTGGCGTCACTCAAATGTCACTATGCAGTATGGTGCCACTCGGGTGTCACTCAAATGCCACTGTTGCCACTCGGGTGTCACTCAAATGCCACCCAACAGCAATACAGGTCCATGTCACAGTGACAGCATCTCTGTTTACATTTTTGTTTAATCTGAGTTATTTCTTTGTAACCACAATCTGGGCTGTAACTACAACTTTCTATAAGAAAATGTTCACTAGTTCACAGCAACGAACTCACAGAGATATGCATTTAACTAATAAACTTGGTTAAGTGTCAGGCCATAGTAGACCAATAATGTTGAGCAGTTGCATGAACAACAAACTGTCATGTCTGGTTCATGCAGAGTCTTCTTTACACATGATGATATATGTTATTTATGATTGCATTATCGTTATGAGAACGTTATTCGAGCCAGTTGCCATGAAGAGTAGTTTCACAATGACATCAACATCAGCAAATAAATTATGTTGGTTATGTGCTTTAAAAATCGATAAGGTGGAAACCAAACTTAGCTGTTTTTAAGAATGTTCTGTGTTAAGCCCTGGGGCTGTTTTTAATAATATGGTTTTCGTTAAATGTGTTTTACCTCGTTCCAGAGAAGTATTTATGGTGTTTTTCCTCAGTCCCAGAAGATCTATTTAAGGATAATTGATCTCATCTAAGTATCTATCTAAAGGTGTTTTATCTCAAATCCAGTGATGTATTTAACTTTTTCACTTTGTATCCAACACTGTTTTAAGAGTGTTTTCGTTATCCCCTAGATCTGTATTTAACCTTGACCATGTCATGTTTGACCTCATAGCTACTGCTGTGTCTAAGGGTTTTACATCGTACCCAAGGCAATATTTAATTTGTTTACCTCGTACCCTAGGTTATATTTATGGATGGCTCTCTGATATGCAATGATGTAATTAAGGATGTTTTCCCTCATATTCTAGGGTATATTTGACAGTATTTTACCTCATTCTCTAGGGTATATTTGATGGTATTTTACCTCATGCTGAGGGTTGTATTTAAGGGTGTTTTTCTATGTATTTAAGGATGTTTTACCTCATACCAAAGGTGGTATTTACATGTTTTGCCTCATAATCAAAGCTGCATTTAAATATTTTTTCTTCTACAAAGGTCTGTGTTGAAAGTTGCTTTATCTCTAGCCTAACGATGTAATTAAGGATGGCTTTCTCATATACAAGGATGTAGCTAAGGGTCTTTTCCCTAATACTCTAGGGTGTATTTGAGCGTATTGTAGCTTATACTCAGGGCTATATCTAAGGTTGTTTCACCTTGTACCATGGGCTGTAGCTAGTTTACCTAAAACCAAGGGTTGTTTATTATAAAGGTGTTTACCTCATACCCAGGGTTGTTAAATTGAAATGTGTTTTACCTCATACCCAGGGCAGTTAAATTGAAGGGTGTTTTACCTCATACCAGGGCAGTTAAATTGAAGGTTTTTTTACTCATACCCAGGGCTGTTAAATTGAAGGGTGTTTTACTCATACCCAGAGATGTTAAATTTAAGGGTGTTTTACTCTTACCCAGGGCTGTTACATGTAAGGGTGTTTTACTCATACCCAGGGCTGTTAAATTTAAGGGTGTTTTACTCATACCCAGAGATGTTAAATTTAAGGGTGTTTTACTCATACCCAGAGATGTTAAATTTAAGGGTGTTTTTCTCATACCCAGGGCTGCTAAATTTAAGGGTGTTTTACTCATACCAAGGGCTGTTAAATTCAAAGGTATTTTACTCATACCCAGGGCTGTACCTAAGGGTGTATTACCTCATGCCTAGGCTGTACTTAAGGGTGTTTTCCCTCATACCCAGGGCAACACCTCTTCCGACGCAGAAAGGCAGAGAATAAAGCAGGTGGCAGGAGGGACACCAAACGTAAATATAGCCCTCGATTTGACCCCATGTGCACAATTGAGGGTCTAGAATGTGTGCGCATGGACAATGCCCACTGGAAGGTGGCCCCAAAGTGGACACGTAAGTGTGCATGCATGTTGCTGACACGTACAGCGAACATGGGGAGCATTTCCAAAACAATCACCGATGTTAGTGAGCCATAAAAACGAAATGCTGTGAAAACTGTCCTAAGTCAGAACTGCGTTCTGGCGGTTTGCTTTTGTGAAACGTTCTCTGGTTCGGATCTGTGTCGTAGCTTTATTTTGGGGTTTTACGTACAGGGCAGAGTGGAGCCCAGCCCGGGTGTTCAGAAATGCCCCCTGTGCTGTATCTGCTTTCTTCTCACGCTTTCTGAGTTCTGTGTGATCAGCCATTTGTACATATAAATGGCGCCCCTAGCTAGATCGGTAGTTGCCCGCCAATAACTAGTTGATTTGCTGAAGAGCTCAATGCATAGCACTAAATGCTTTTTACTGAGGCTTCTTAAATTTCTCCCTTGTTTGTTTTCCACTAATCAAGGATTTGTACAAATCGTCAATTCAGCTGACAGCAAGTTGTTTAATGACACAAGGAAAAACGTCAAACAAACGCTACATCCTTTACAGTTTTCGTGGGAAATTGTTTGACCATTACATCCTAACCGAGAGCAAAATAATAAGAGACGCCTCTTACCTTAAGTTCAGACGTCATCGATAAAGCACACTGACATGCGTGATAAATATGAGCCCTGTCAATTTGGCAAGGTGCATGTGTAGTTGGAAGATGAAAACTGTGTCATCCTCATTGACTGCATCTGGTCTATTGATGACTGTCACTAGAGAAGTGATCTAATAGTTTCGAGAATGTGTAACAACTGCGTAATGATGGAGAAAGCCTGCTTTTGTTGCTGCCAGCATTTTTCTGTGACTGAGTTCAAGGTATCATGCATGTGTCTAATTTACTAACGGTTATGTATTCTTCTTACTGCTGGACTAGATAGACTGAAGGATGTTGTTTGCTGATATGTGTTTAATGTGTCTGACAATATTTAGCAATTTGAAAGTTCCACCTGAGAAATGTAACAGTTGCAAATTCAACTTTCAAAATGGCTCCTGTCATGGGTAGTTGCCATGTAGAAGCAGTTTGATGTACACATTCTTACAAGTAGCAATTACAGGCAGTATATTGAACATTAACATTTTAAACACGTTATTGGTCTCAAAACAAACGCTGTTTCGAGCTCATTAAATGCGCCTTGGTAGACCATATTCCTTCAGTGTATTTATTCTTGTGTTTTGAATGATTTATAAATAACTGTTACTCAGAGAGGACCTTGTGGTGTGTCTGTCAGTAGTTGTGCCTTGGGTCCCGGTCAACGCTGCTGTTGGTGTTGTCTTTGCTTAGATGTCCATGTGTGGCAAGGCTTGTGGTGGGTGGCATCTGTGGATGTTGGTGGGATGCTGTCGTGTCATCCCTGTCTCTGTACCCAGGTTTCATGCCACAGTGTTTCATGCCACAACATGCCTGCTTCTGTGAATATCTCACAAACTGAGCAGCTCCCGTATAATTCATACAGTTATACATACCCATGTTATAACTCTGAGATCAACGGTTATGTTGTTAAAAGATGCTATAAACTTGAGAACTTTAAATGGTGGAAAGTAAAATTCTAGTCTATTTGTTTCTGTGACAACTCACCCAGCTTATATTGGCCTGTGTTGTGGTTTTATCGAAATTCCTTCAGTGTTTTTCAAACAATAACTTTGAGCAAATTTCGTCAGTGTATGTTATTTTAGTACAAATAGCAAGCTTTTCTATGAAACATCTTTTTGGCATCTTCTTGCATCTTTGTGATGCTTAAGTCCAGATTAATGGTCAAGCATTGGAGATCTCCACTTTGAGTTGTCTTTCTTAAATGATGAACACTCAGCGCACACGCACACACACACACACACACACACACACACACACACACACACACACACACACACACACACACACACACACACACACACACACACACACACACACACACACACACACACACACACAGGCATATAATATAAGGTGACTACATCACAGATGTAATCAATTAGGATTTTTTTAAACAAAGCGTTCATGTTGTATTCAGCTATGATTACTTCTGCATATAATTATCATTATTATCGTAATTACATTAGTGGTTTAACGATTGTGTGTACATTGTTTGCTTTTGTGTATGATTGTTACGTAATGCTGGGTGACACTAAACACTGCTGGAATGAATGCAAACAGATCAATCGGCGTGGAGTACTAAACTCGTTTTTCCACAATTTTACCACAATTTCAGTCCAAATGGACCCTTTCCCCATCCAACCATCCACCCTAATTTATTTAGTTATTTCAACATTTTTTTTTTATTAATAAATTTATATATATATATATATATACATCTTAAGATCTGTTTGTATGATTCTATGTACATTTTATTGTAATGTGTCCCGGAGATACGGCGCTTTATAAATGCTTGTAATAATAATAATAATATTTGAATTTGTTCTGTTTACAAAGCCTGTTAGCTTGGCATTGTGTATAGACGTTGTGTATAGACGTTGTGTAGAGACGTTGTGTAGAGACGTTGTGTAGAGACGTTGTGTAGAGACGTTGTGTAGAGACGTTGTGTAGAGACGTTGTGTAGAGACGTTGTGTAGAGACGTTGTGTAGAGACGTTGTGTAGAGACGTTGTGTAGAGACGTGTGTGGTTCTCTTGCAGTGGGCCCATTCTGTTTCTGCCCCAACTCCAACAACAACACCTACTGGTGTCTGAGGACCCTCAACTCCACCCACAACCTGCTCTACTGCGAGTTCATCACCGGCTTCATCAGTTACTACAACCTCCACAAGGACCCCTATCAGGTTAGTATGTCATGGTACATGTGTGGGTGTGCATGCATGCATGCGTGCATATGTGTGTGCGTGCATGTGTGTGTGTGTTCCAGTACATATCTGTGTTGTGTTATGGTTCATGATACGTATGTGTGTTATGGTATACATATGTGTTTGTGTGTTCCAGTACACATGTGTGGTTTCCAGTACACATATGTGTGTTCCATTACACATCTGTGTGTTCCAGTACACATATGTGTACATTCCAGTACACATGTGTGTTCCAGTGCATATCTATGTGTGTTTCATTACACATCTGTGTGTGTTCCAGTTCATGTGTGTGTTTCATTACACATCTGCACTGACCTTCCTACACATTGTGTGTATCAGCTGCGTAACGTGGTCCACGACCTCAACCACACATTGTGTGTGTGTGTGTGTGTGTGTGTGTTTCAGCTGCGTAATGCGGTCCACGACGTCAACTACACATTGTGTGTGTTTCAGCTGTGTAACGCAGTCCATGACCTCAACTACACATTGTGTGTGTGTGTGTGTTTCAGCTGCGTAATGCAGTCCATGACCTCAACTACACATTGTGTGTGTGTGTGTGTGTTTCAGCTGCATAATGCGGTCCATGACCTCAACTACACATTGTGTGTTTCAGCTGTGTAACGCAGTCCACGACCTCAAGTACACATTGTGTGTGTGTGTGTGTGTGTTTCAGCTGCGTAACGCAGTCCACGACCTTAACCACACATTGTGTGTGTGTGTGTGTTTTTTTAGCTGCGTAACGCGGTCCATGACCTCAACTACACATTGTGTGTGTGTTTCAGCTGCGTAACGCGGTCCACGACCTCAACTACACATTGTGTGTGTGTGTTTCAGCTGCGTAACACGGTCCACGACCTCAACTACACATTGTGTGTGTGTGTTTCAGCTGCGTAACGCGGTCCACGACCTCAACTACACATTGTGTGTGTGTGTGTTTCAGCTGCGTAACGCGGTCCACGACCTCAACTATACATTGTGTGTGTGTGTGTGTGTTTCAGCTGCGTAACACAGTCCACGACCTCAACTACACATTTTGTGTGTGTGTGTTTCAGCTGCGTAATGCGGTCCACGACCTCAACTACACATTGTGTGTGTGTGTGTTTCAGCTGCGTAACGCGGTCCACGACCTCAACTACACATTGTGTGTGTGTGTGTTTCAGCTGCGTAATGCGGTCCACGACCTCAACTATACATTGTGTGTGTGTGTGTGTGTTTCAGCTGCGTAACACAGTCCACGACCTCAACTACACATTTTGTGTGTGTGTGTGTTTCAGCTGCGTAACGCGGTCCACGACCTCAACTACGGCATCCTCCAACAACTCCACACCACCCTCGACTGGCTCAAGCAGTGCAGCGGCTACGAGGAATGTCTCGTCAGGTCAAAGGTCACTGACCGTAAGTGTACAACTCCTTACATCTATACGTCGATAGACAGTGAAACCTCGTGTCTAGCACATGTCCAATTCAGTTTGGCCGACTTCTGACCATTAATTCCCCGTTGGACATCGTCCGTCTATGGGGAAATAACAATGTCTGTTTCTTGATGCAGATAATTATTAGCAGGAAGATCACTGAATGAGTTGTCTTGAACTGTGCTAGTGGAAAGGGAGCTGGGGCACTCTCAGATATAAACATTGGGGTGTCATTTTGAAAATTGACAGTACTCTCCCCCGATGGGATCAATTGTGTTCTATCTCACTGCCAGGTTTCATTCAGTCTCAGACGTCTCGTAAATTTAGCACCATTTTTCGACGAAAAACTACAGCATGAACTATCTTACAAATGTCACAGGAGTAAAGTTTTTTTCAAATGTTCTAGAATATGTTATGTCGCAGTAGTAATGTAAAATATTCATATATTTAACCGTTATTAGCATTATTATTAAATGGCAAAGCTTGGCACAGGTCTCGCGCACAATTTTCAATTTTGACATAAGCAAACCATGATGCTATCAGTCTATCTGTGGCAGAACTTTGATATCCTAGTTATGTTCCTTTTTCAATGATCACAATTCATTTAATATGGAAAACTCATCGAAAGTAGTATGGAGTTAAACATTAGTTTTACGGTTTCGTAATAATGAACACAACATAAACAAATCAAGTTGGTTCCATGAGTGTGAGATGAGTGTGAGGGTGCCGTCAATATATAACATGGCGCAGGGCCGAAGAGAACCAGCTCTGTGCTCCACTAACGCTGTCTTCAATGTGAAAACGGCAAATGCACCAAACATTGATGCGATTAACCAGGCTGGCACACGCAGTACTTATTGCCACTAGAGCATGTTACGACGGCGAATGCTTTCTTAACACTTTCAACGTTTCGTGCAGGAAAAATTCAAATGGTGTGTCCCGTTTCAGATTGCTAAAAAAAATTCTTGGTGCACTGTTGACATAGAGACACAGACGGTGTCAGTTAAAGTTTTTGCAGAAGTTTGCAAACCAGCTCCCGTCCAGTTGCATTATGGGAGCTAACGTTTCAGGTGATATCAAGCCTAGGCGGAGACGCCACCAGTTGAGTCCGTCGACGGCCGCCCGGTTCCACTGACCTCTGGTGGTCACACTTACAACTACTTAAGTAGGTCAGACGGTCAGTCGCATGGGATCTGTGTTGTCTTGCTTCAGCTGACTGTCTCGTCTAGCCGAGTTTGTCTTTTGGTATCTTTGGAATGACGGAATGATGGCACGTCATCGCACTGACACTGACACTGACACTTGACACAGCATCTGCACAGTTGTGTCATTCTGCGTCACTTGCATGGATTTCTCTGAGGCAATGTTTGATTGTGCCTGTTCCTGTAGGACTAACTCTGTGTCACTAAGTGTTGTGAGATATCTTATTGTGTAACTGTTAGCTGGCTCATTTCGACTTTCACTTAGTCACAACTTTGCACTTTCTCAAAAATAACTTTGCATAAACAACTTCAATTCTGCTTCACATGTAAAGTTTAAGATTTCTTTACATAGGAGAAACAACTTGAAAGTATGTTTTTAGTAGAATGTACCATTTTGTTATAGAAACTAACTTTATTTCATAAATGTTTGTAGCAACCAATGGTAACTATGGAAACCCTCCTGACACAGAGTTCTGTAGCAGGCACAGTTTCCTAGCAACCAATGGTAACTATGGAAACCCTCCTGACACAGAGTTCTGTAGCAGGCACTGTTTCCTAGCAACCAATGGTAACTATGGAAACCCTCCTAACACAGAGTTCGGTAGCAGGCACTGTTTCCTAGCAACCAATGGTAACTATGGAAACCTTCCTGTCACAGAGTTCTGTAGCAGACACTGTTTCCTAGCAACCAATGGTAACTATGGAAACCTTCCTGACACAGAATTCTGTAGCAGGCACTGTTCCCTTGTAGAAACATTACGGTAGTCAATAACTTGCTTCACTTTCAGCAGATATCTCTTTCAACTGGAGTTCTTGATTGATGTAAACTAACGGGTAGCTAGCTACACTGAAACAAGCCACTCCATCTTCATTTGTTGTGTTGTAGTTTTCCTATTCTCTGTTACAAAATAAATACAAATGAAGTTAAATGATTGCACAAAACAGTGATTCCAATACACATACAGTTAGACATAGCATTTTGTCTGATAACAATATTGGCAATTTCTATAGTGCCAGTAACCACCACATGGTGGCGCTCACTGCTCTTTTACATCATTGTGTTCATCAGACACATATAAAACGTCATGCTAAAACAATACTATTAATGTTAATAAAGCGACATTTTAGATTAAAAAAATATAATTACCATTCATTATATAATTAATAAAAACGGTGACATCATTATCAGTGTAAAGTAAAGTTTCTAAAAACATTATATAACTACTAACTACATGAGCTCGGAATCAACCAAAGCAAGTGTCAGCCACACATAGTGGGTTATTGGTGGCTAGTTAAATAACAATTTCGATAGCTTTGACTGGCTTGAGTCATAACAGCACTGTATAATCCATGCAACCAGCACCTGTCATGATGTATATGTGGTGTGATTTGTCCCAATGCAGTGACTGATAGATATAAATACTTAGCTCTCTTGGCTGGGTCACTTTGTAGCTGTGGTAGTTTTGCTTGCTTTTGTCCGTCTGTTACACATTAGGTTTTGCTTTTACACACTAGTGTTTGCTGTGGGTAAAGGCTTCCAGTGTATGTCTGGTTGTGTCATTGTGTTTAGTGGCATGGTTTTGTAACTGTTGGAGTCTTGAAAACGTTTGGTTTGTAGGCAAAGCAACAGTTATTCTACCCTGTATACAGAGGGCTAAGTGTAGGAGCCTGCCTTCTTTTTAGCAGCCTACGCATAAGAATGTTACCATGTACTCTGACTCATTTCAACAACTTATATGTAAGAGTTCCGAAACAATATCATAATTACACAACTAGCAACGTTCTACTTACTTCTACGTTTCGACCACCATCAGCTGCCTTCTTCAGGAACTGAATGATCAGTGGTCACTGCTTGCTAGATGGCATTGACCTAACCCTCGTCTCTGTTCATAGTTGGTTCCGTCTTCCTAATCCAGATGGCCTCTTTAATCTAACACGTACACCTGTCTGTCTCTCTATCCACCACTTTCGTCCCCTCCCAGTCTATCACACAGTTGTGTCTGTCCGCATGGTCAGTTATTGCCAATTTGTGTTCAACGTTTGTCATAGAAGTAAGTAGAACATTGCTAGTTGTGTGATTATGAAATTTGTTTGGAATAATATACTTCCAACTTGATGAAAATGTTCATGAATATATGTCAGAGCTTTCCAATATCCACTTTACAACAAGCTGCATACAAACGTATTTTCAACAACATGAAAGTCAACCCACACCTATCTATGTACTACTCAGCCCACTTACCAATCAGCATCTTAGTGTCACTACCCTCTTTACAACATTCTACTTATAAGAAGTGTAATACTCTGACCACTTTACAGAAACGTAATGTAATTGTTACTCTGCCCATTTTTACACAAACTGTATGTAATACTTACAAATAGAATATTTTATATGATATGGTTACTCTAAACGTTTACGCTAATGCTCCCTTACATGTCCTCTACCCTCTTTACAACAGTTTACGTTTGATAGAGTTAATCTGTGCCCTCTTTACCATTCATCTGGAGATCATTTTGTTAACATTGTTAAGAGCACCTAAAACTGATTTTGCATGTTAAAATCAGTTTTAATCCTCCAATAATCTTGAACACCTGAAAACTGTCAACACCATGACGTGCCAGCCGGACATTGTCACTGGTGTGTCATGGAAATGATGTCCTCTGTAATATGGCAATGGGTATTTGCGTTTTGAAGAAACTCATTAAATTTAACAATGGATTATGTTTAGTGATGAAAATTCCTTAAGAGCTCTTAATCTTAGTGAAACAGTCCCCTGGTGTTTAAGAAATGAATCAAATTTCTCCTGTGAGTTGAGTTTGTCATAGTAATGTTCACTGTCTCTTCCTCTAGGTCGTATGGGTGGAGGCCGGGAGGAGTCGTCACCAAGACAGGAAGTATTCAGCGGGGATGAGGACGAGATCCGGGAGGTGGCATTCCTGCCTTCCTTCGGAGCAGAGGGCTCAGGGCTGGGAAGCGGTGACTCCGACGATGCCATTGGTGTCTTCAACGCTGCCGACAGAGAGTTTGAAGAATTTTTGAAGAAGGAAGAGTTTCTACGAATCTCAAACTACCTGCGCCTGGATACTCCCTAGATGCTTTGTGCCTTGCTCTCAAAGTCCGGTTTTCCAAAGATCCAAAGGGATGTGTCACGGAACGTCTCGGTGCTCATGTGGTCTCTCGCAGTGCACCTGTCGAACACAGTGATCCATTGTTGTGCATCCCAAAGTATCCGGGTATCGTGGAGAAAATTTACTGTGACATATTTTGTTGTGGTTATGCAACAGTATAACCATGTCCGTGGTTCTGAGTGGACGGCACGTGCCATGAGCCATTCACAGACAATGATGCTGTTGTTAGTTCTGTCGCAGTTGGATGTTTTCGTGTAGCCGTGTGAGCATGAAGAGAGCTCAGAATCTGACATGTTAGAGCAGGTTGTGATTGCTAGAAACGTGACTTCATCTAGGATGGTACAACTAACCAGCCGACAACCACGCGTGGGGCAAAGCTCCAGGGGCTGCCTGTATCACCACTACAGTATTTTGATTTAAAATCCACATTGGAGAGTCGATCATCACTCAGTGTTCTGAGGTACGAAAAAGGCCGTCTAGAAAACCATAGCATATTGTAGACGTATAAGTAAATATCTCTAAATAGCTTTTGTTGTGCTTTTTTAATGTTGTCACCAAATGGTGGATCATAATAGGCAAATGGTACAAGGAAGAGAATGACCACAGAGGTGAGTTGATGTCTGTGGCTGGGAGGAGGTGCACATATAATGGGCCAAAGTCAGCGTGTAGATGGTGAATGAGGACAACACATTCATTTGGCCAAGAGGTGTGACGAGTTAGTTGTGACGTCACTGCTACAGAACAGTGTATACAGGATGCTAAAATGCTTTCAGTATTGCAGCAGCATTTGTTAATATAAAAACAGTTTCGACATCATTGAGTTCCAGGAAAAAAGATTATACATATATATATATATATATATATATATATATATATATATATATATATATATATATATATATATTATTGTATTGTATTGTATTGTATTGTTTTCAGGAAAACACGTGCTGAAACGCTTGTCTTCATCTTGTGATCAGATCGCCTTGTATTACCAAACCCAACCTTGTTTAATACTGTGATAAACATTCGTGTAATTTGTTCTTGTATTTAATAAATTCATGTATATAATATTTGTGAAATTTAAAGGGAACAAAAATAAAACCTAATGTTTTGCAACTAGAATTAAAAGATATTGTACAGATGGTTTGGTTTACCAGAAATACCTTGCCAAAGATGAATATACACAACTCAACACGCATGGACAACGCCATTTTCACGACAAGCTGACGTCACGCGTTCCAATGCTTCCCAGTTAGCTGGTTGCAGAACTGGGAATACTAGTACTGTTAAAACGCCTGGTAAACACGTGTATTTTGCCAACTGTTTGTTAGAATTAGTGTGATAGCTGAGCGGGCCACTTTCAACCATTTCCGCCAATGGCGTGCCACTCCACATTTTTCCGTGTTGCAGGCGGAATCTTTCAAATCCCGAACATTGTTCCGAGCTTAATAAAGTAACTAAGTGCAAACCGGCAGACAGTAAACCTTCTACATGCATGTTGAAGTTATAAGAACGTAATATTAAATGACAAATTAAAACCTAGAAGTTGGCACCCTCGCTTTAGCAACGGATGTGAAAATATTGATCGTAGTTGGAGGTGGTTAGTTGCCTTTTAGGTTCTTTCCCAGCGTTTCTAATTATACGACGAAATCTCCACGTTACTTGCATAAATCCATGCCCTGTAAACGATTGTAATAATTTTATTGCAAACCTTACCATGTGTTACTTCACTCGTAGCAAAGGGAGCCCGATAAGTACCAGAACTATAGCACTATTTGCTGTGCATTGTGGGTAGTGATCTATAAAATACACACAGGTCCTCGCATATTCCTAAACACTAACAAAATAATCTCGCAGTTTCCCCGCCCCGGCATATAAATCGTGTAGTTGCCATTAAGGGTCGTTAATCGCAGCGTCCTTGACCAAGTCCTTTGGGAGACAACGCCCTCGACCACGTTCTTCAGAAGTCGGTGTCCGCGACCACGTTCTTCAGGAGAAAGTGCTCCGGATAACATTCTTCATGGGGAGGTGTCCGCGAACTTCGTTTTTGCGCAATCGGTGCGTCCCGTCCACGTCCTTCGGGACCGATGTCACACGCTGCTCAAGAGTCGCTGTTCCCCCGACCACTTCTGTTAAAAGGCGGTGTTCGCGACGTCGTTCCATCTGCCGAGCCGACCTCATCTGTCGCTGTCGCTGTCGTCGTCGTCGTCCGGATCGACGGCGGGTTTGAAGACCCCGGAGAAGTAGGCGACCAAGCCGAGTACGCATATCAGAACGCCGACGAACCCGAACAACAAGACCACGCCTTCCGAGAACCGTCCCTTCGTGGCCGACAGCGCCGTCGTGTTGCGACAACCCGGCACGTGCGTCAAGCACACACACAGGCCGGTCGCGGGTGAGCACAGCTTGCCGGACGGACATGTGTTTCCGGTGCACTTGTTGTCGAAATCGCACCGCAGTCCGGCGTAGCTCGTCGCACACAGGCACTTGTCGTCTCCGAACGGTGTCCCGCCGTTCTCACACGGCTTCAAGTTCGTCCGTCGCGAGTTGCACAGCGGGCCACTGAAGTCGGGCGCGCACCCGCACGTGTACCTGTCGTCGACTAGCTTACACGTGCCGCCGTTCTTGCAGTCCGACGGACTGCGCGAGAGGCTCGTAGGGTAGGACTTCGGTCGGATGCGCATCGTGCTGCGCAGCACCTCGTACGTGCCCCAGAACATGCCCTGCAGGTTCAGGTTGGACCGGGCGCACGCCGAGTACCACCAGCCGCCGCCGTTGCGCAGGCGGCACTGAACGCGGAGCTGCTTCTTCGGGTCGTTCGGGTGGTCCGGCGTCCGGAACGGCTGGTCGCGAGAGTCGTTGAGAGAGTCCAAGTTCGGGTCACTGCAGGCAGCACCGAAGGAACATCACGATTCGAACGTCTGCGCACACGCACACGCACACGCACACGCACACACGTACACGCACACACATCGACGTTAATTTTAATAAATAGTAATCATTTATTTAGATATTTTCATATACTGTTTAGACTAGTTTTGATCTATACATTATTCTTAGTTTATTCTTAATCGTGGTAAAGTAATAATAATATGATCTTAAATATGTATATGTATGTATATATATATATATATATGTATATATATGTGTGTATATATATATAATTTATACACACATATATATATACACATATATATATATGTATACACACACATATATATGTATACATATATATATATATATATATATATATACATACATATTTAATATCATATTATTATTATTTTACCACGACAAAGAATGAACTAAGAATAATGTAAAGATCAAAACTATATATATATATATATATATAACGTAAAATTATATATGTTTACGTTATTTTACCGGGTCACTTATTCAGGTGGTATAATCCATTTATATATTTAATAATCTACTTTGTTAAATGCTAAATTTTATATATTCCGTTTACAGGCCATTTTTTTAATAATAATATCCTGCTTTATTCTATCATTTTATAATTCTACCAGATATTCTAATTAGTAATATTTTCTTAGCTATACATAGTTACAATTTAATATTTTGTTTTAGTAACATACATTAATGAATTGGTTTATCAGTTGTAATGTTCATATTGTACTTTTCAGCCACTATGGCTGCCACAGAGAATACATTTTATTATGTTGTTGGTGGTGGTTGTTGTTGTTGTTGTTGTTGTTGTTGTTGTTGTTGTTGTTGTTGTTGTTGAGCGAGACTAACCTGCACTGTCCAAGGTGGAGCGCGTAGTTCTCTTTCTTTGAGCCGATGGAGAAGTCGTGATAACGCAGCTGGACCCACGGCTCGTCCGACGTGTCGACGAGGTGTAGAGTCACCTGTAGCGTCTGCGGGACGCCGGACGACGTCAGACGGTGGATTTGTTCCAGGCCCAGCCACGAGTTGTTCCCATCGCCGAACCCCGCAACATATTCTTCCCATTGCCGCTCGAAATTCACAATGGGCGTGTTGATCGTCCGAGTCTGGGGGACAGACAGACCGGCATACAGGTATATGCACGCACGCGCGCGCGCGCACGCACGCACGCACACACACAGATATATATATATTGCCATTGCAAACTAGTCCTGGCACACCTTACGATAAGTGCTTGGTTTAGCTAGAACTAGTTTATTGACTTCGCCAGTCGTATCGGCATCACCCGCGAGAAGAGCGAAAAGGAAAATATCCGCCTCAATTTGAAGATAGATAAGCAATTTCTGGGAATTCAGGCATAACGACACGTCTTGCCCAGTCGCACCAGCAGGCTGAACGGTTGTGTGTATTTGAATATTTTATTTCTACATTTCAAACATTACATGTGGTACAAGCAGCGTGTGGCTGAAATGACGCAAAAATATGCCACATGACCGGAGGCCGACCACACTACGCGAGAGCGATTTAAGTGGCTGAGCTTAAAAGAGAAGTTTTGCAAATGGGTATGCCGGGGTAGTGATGGCTGGTAGTATGAGGATGATGTATACGACAATCACTTCTTTCGTAGACGAAAAACTCGGTGCATAATTAGTCGACGTGTTCTGCTGTTATGAGCCTAGCAAATTTAGTACGTATCATATCAAATATAAAGTGATTCGTTGGGTGTCTCAGATAAAACGCGGGCCCGAGAAACGTTTAGGCTGCCGATCGCTGCTCCGTTTGCCGGTTTTTCAACAAGAAAAGAGGGGTGCACGGGATATTTTTATGATCCGTTATTTCCTCAATTGTTTCCTCGTGAATCGTATTGATAACTGCAATTCGTGCACTGGCCTGAAGCATGGTTTAAAATATAGTTTCCTCGTGAACCGTAATTGAGGTATCATTTTCTTCGACAGGTGAGTGACAATTTCGATCTCTTCGGCGATGTTTGCTCACAAAATACACCAGTACCACCAAACCGCAAAAGACAATCATTTCAGAAAAAAACGTGAGTTTTCAAAGTGAAATGTGAAAACCGAAATAGTTTCGTTGTGTCACGTGAGACACCGTGACTTGTGACCCGGAACCCTCTCCCTGCAGTCTATCAGGACACCACGACAGTCGTTGACAACCTGTATGACAGTCCAGCCTCCGAAGTCGTCCGATTCACACGCAGCCTGTCTGTCCTCAGTCGTCAGGATGTTCAGCAGGCCCGGATAGTGATACTTCGTCTGCACGGCGCAATCCCGCGGCCCGCAAGGGAACCGGAACTTGGCGCCCCCAGCGACAGTACCTACGCTCAACATAAAGACGATTTTTTCCGCCATGTTCTATTAGATCTAGTCCAACGTTGTGACGTCATCCGCGTGACGTCGCCCTCGTGACGTCGCCGCCAAACCTTCAAGCTTATGTCTCTTCCGGCGCGAGCTCCCATCGAAAAAGTTGGAAGAAAGGAGCTCGCGACCGAAAGTGAGTCGCTGTCTCGAGAGCGGGCGCCACCGTGACGTCGCCACTATTCTTTGTTCTAGTTAATTTAAACATCCTAATCCATGTTACCAAGGTAGCATGGATTAGGATATTCACACGAATTCGTGTAAATGTGTTTGGCTTTGCATACCTTGAAGGGGTAGGCCCCTACAGTAACTTTAGAGGCACTTTTCGACCTCACAGAGTGAGCCGACTGAGTAATTCCGCCGATTAACGCCGATTCAAATGTTGAACCGGCAGTCGACGTTAGGCTGCAGTCGGCGTTAGATAAGGACATATCCGGTGTCGGCTGTGACGAATATATCCGATGACGAGTCGGCTGGTGTGTGCCGGTTTTTTCTCCTTTTTCAAGCCATGTCGATCCACAAAATTGCTTTTTAATATTTAGTTTTCATAGTTTACTAACATGGCGAATAACTAACATTTTAGAAAGAGGTCAATTGTTTTCTCTTCTATAAATACTGAGTAATTGTTCATCATTGTTTTATATCGCATATTTATTCAGACGGCGCCATAAATATACGTAATTTTTGCATGATTTAATTTCCCGCTTCCGATAGGAATCTCAGTTCTCAGGTTATTAACTCCAAACAGCCCAATCTTGGGCTAACGCAGGAGTCACTGAGGATGGTCATTGCCAGGGTGCTTGTCGTCCTCGGTGGTTCTTTTACGTCCCAATTTGAGACGGGACCGACATTAACGTGATTCTCGGATTCACGAGGGATACACAGTCCCCAATGTTGAGAGCCAGATTTTTATATCACATCTGCCGGTACCGGGGATCGAACCCGTGCCGCCGGGCTCAGAGGCGGATATGGTAACCACTACTCCACCGCAATCGCCATTTTGTCATACGAAAAAACTACTAATTGTAGCGCCTCTACCGGGCGCATATACAACTTTAAAATCCGCATAGCGGCGGTAGCTGTAAATCTATTTTTTTTAAGAATTCATTGGGTGCGACTGATTTTAAGGTTGTTTGTACTGATATAAAACAGTGTTCAAAGCTGTACAGTTCTTCGCTTGAAGATTACATTTGGATAAATGCGCAAGCCATATCATCGTGAAGGCTGACGGCGAAGCTCCAAGTTATTAAGCCTACTTACTATATAACAGTCTCATGGTAAGATCGCCGGTCTCTACCGCGTATTTTCCCTTTTATATTTGTACTATGAATGGCGATGTAAGCAGATTGTCGAATAAATGAGGTGGCATTCTTAAGACATTTGTGTAGCTGTCCCGTTCCTTTTGGCGTAGTCCTTGAACTTAAGCCCGATTATGTCCATCACACTGCAGCGCCCTCACCGAGAAGATGTGTATGACCGCGTTATCATGGCGTAAACTTTGTTTGTTTCAAATGGTTTTTAAATTGGAAGGAAAGCATTGTTGTGTAGTGGGATGCCACAACAATAATCAGAAGTACAGGGATCAGTTATGTGACCTTTCAAAAGAATGGGAAGGACAAGGAGACCGATGAATGAAGGAACAGATGTATTGTTTATGTTGGGCGGTCCGATGACAGCTTCATTCCTTCAACCCTGACAAGCATCATAATAATAATTAGTATTTTCACGGCTCATTTTGAACACAGTTCCTTATTGATTCATCCATAACTCTATTAAATAAATAAACATTCCGCCCGCCAAATGCGTGTAAATAAACAGTTTCAAAGTTGCTGTTGATGAAGTACTACATACAAAAACAGTACTTGTATGTGCAAACATTAGCCAATTTAGCATGAATGTATGACATATGTAGTGTTGCTATAGTACAGTGTAGTGCACAGTACTTCTGCCCGAGTGACTGTGAGAGTGACACCCATGATATCACTCGTCCTATAGTTTTGGTATTTCGCATGACTCAGTGTGTCTCCGTTTTAAAACAAAAATGGCAAATAAACTATCCATATTATGTAATGATTTTCTAATTTAATCTTACCTCAAGTGAATCCTGAAGTTCGGAAATTGGTACACATATATATTTTTTTTGCGTTAAAACACAGTATTCTAACTACAGTCAGTCACAACTGTATTTTGTGTTGTTAGAAAATTAATATACATGATCTGACATGAATACATAATTATTAGTATAAGATCTGAAAAAGTTGAACAAACTAATTTTTCTGTACAAGAATGCTAAATGTGGTTTTGAACTCTTCATATTACGTTACTATGGCTGCCCAACACCCAATTTTAAAGATTGTTTTTGCCAGAAAAATTAGAAAACGAGTATAACTGTTTCCTACAAGCATGATGATTTAGTACCAGAACATGCTGCATCGTCTACAATATCCAAAATGTTCTCAAGTCTGTTATTTGCAATACATTCTCGTTAGGTATGCTAGCGTAATTGTGTGTCTATGAGCATGTGTGTGGGGGGGGTGTGGGGTGTGTGTGTGTGTGTGTGTGCGTGCGTGTGTGTGTGTGTGTGTGTGTGTGTGTGTGTGTGTGTGTGTGTGTGTGTGTGTGTGTGTGTGTGTGTGTGTGTGTGTGTGTAATAATGATAAATAATCCTACGTTTTATACAATAAAAACAAAACGATGTGGTTTCCAGCAGTAGTTGTGTTTAGAGTCGACATTGATGTGGTGTCCTGTCTTACATTTCAAACAATAATTAGACTTGTTTTCCACTGCATATGGGCTGTGCATCTTTATCTTTGTCTTTAATTTGTAGTTCACCTTCTGTCTTAGTTGAATTCATAATATCGTCGATGACAGAACGAAACTCGCGTGTGTCAAAACGAGAATAGAAAAGAATCCATAATCCTCTGCAAACATCCCATCATATTTACCCCCAAAGGACTGACAGCAGCCACTGTTCAAGCCAGCATATAGCCGTGATAGCTATGACTAAACTATCCCCACCCAGGAACACGTCGAAACATGCATTATGTCACACTCCAATCAAGACAGTGACAGCGAACAATTGGATTTGTTGTTCTGGTCGCGCATGGATCGTTCCGGAATCACTGAACCGTGAGGTTAACGCGACTCTCACAATGGATTCTCACGCGTCGACCTCCGTTCCTGTGACATCTCATAACTGTGGCTTAATCAGAAGGTGAGTGATAGAAAGAGTGACACATTTTTGTCTGTATAAAGGTTGGCTTTCGCTGGATGTCAGCCAGTCAAATAGCAACAAGGAAGAGAGCAACACGATCGTTTCAACCGCTTCAACTTCGACGCTACATTTCGTAAGTTTTTATCTACGTATACCAGGAGGTTGTTTGAATAGCTTCTCAAAATGCGAGGTTGTTTTTTAGTACGTGGGTCAATGTATAGTGTTGTTGGTCAGCGGGAACTGGGAGAGCTTTATCGTAAGACATCAGCACACTGCTGATGTCGGCAAGATAGAATGCAACACATAAGAAATATTTTGATTTTGCACTATTTGATTGGTTATCCAGACACATTAATCGGTCGCTTGTATGATTTTTGTATATATGGGATTGTTGATGTACGTGTTTCGTTTTCATCGAAAATGATGGACGATGGATGTTTCATTATAAATACAACCGGCAGTTGTTAAGACACGCGTACAATGTCATCTTTTTGATCGATTCTTTTACCCCATTTTGATTCATATACTTGGTGAACTAATCGTGTCTATTCGACAGGATCTTCGACCTTCACGATGCGTCTCGCCTGGTCTGTGCCGTTGGTGACGCTGCTACTGGTGTGTGCCGTGGAGATCCGTGGTCACGGCCGACTGAGGGTTCCTCCTTCGAGGACCAGTATGTGGCGTGACGGATTCGGTACTCCTGCCAACTTTGGGGATAATCAACTATCCTGCGGCGGGGCTTGGGTAAGTACTATGATACGAACGTATTACATACTTACATGTTATCGCGAACTGAGTATGCGTCTATAATATAATATTATAATTCCATTTCTTAAAATAGCGCATTTTTAAGTAATTAAATACCAATCAAAGCGCTTCACATTAACGTATTGGCTACATCTAAAATACAAATTAGTTAAATATATAAGGTAAGATAAAATAAATAAGCTAAGATGGTGCAAACGTAGTATAAACGAAATAGATGAGTTTTCAGTTTTTTGTCTGTATTTCTATCTTCCTGTTCGTTTGACTGTCCATTCCTCTTTCCTCTACTCTTCACTTCCTCCTTCCCTCGCTACGTCCCTCCACCAGTCTGTTCCTCTGTCACTCCCCACTCTCTCTGTCTGTCTGTCTCTGTCGCTCTCTCTC
>OZ024855.1:41900401-41912901 GCA_964017155.1 Oasisia sp. SBJ-2009
GTGCATTGGCTGCGGACCGCAGGAAGAGTTCTACGGCTGCGCAGACGTCGCGATCGTACCACTTCCGGCCATGCTGAACTCACAGGCCGCCGCAGGAACGCCACCGAGGAGGACCCCACCATCAGCCGCATCGACAACACAAGCGTATTCCATTCAACTTGCTACAACTTCACAACCTCCTAAAGAACAAAGGCCGTACACCCAGCAACCAACACTGAAACCGGAAGTTGTCTCAACTGCACATACCGTCTCTCATGTACACATGCCAATTCCGGCCGCCAAAGGCTGCTCTGCTGCCGTCGGTTTCGAAGATAACAAGACCTTGGACAGGTTAGCCTTTGTTTCTGAAATAACAAATATTCCGCCCGTTAGTTATACCAGTTTCATTTCAAATTAATATCAGCATGTTAAAAAATATTTAGTAATGTTATGCCATGCATTCAGTTTAAACAACTTTATATGTTTATGTTTTGACAGTTTTAAATACAATTTAATACAGACGTTTTCTCGTCGAAATTCATGGATAGACGGACAAAGAACAAACGGACAGAAGGAACGTCTGGTCGGCGAAATGATAATTACACATTCTGCATCTTGTAGATGGTATTATAGACATGCCCTGTGGTCTTGTTGCTAAAACGAGCCTTATTTTTAAACGTATACATCGTTCCACCTGTCGTTATAATTGTTCTCTTTGTCCGCCAGGTGGTGCCAGGTGAACTGTCCTCTCGGCCACTGTCCGGCGATGCTGTGTCGCTGCGGACCTCGTGCCGCCACTCGGAAGGTGTGTAAGACGACAAAGGTCGGGCCGTGGAAGAACGCCAACCTCGACTCGTGGTGCGCCCGTAACTGTGCCGCCGGACTCTGTCCAGCGACCCGCTGCATGTGTGAGATGGTCACTTTCACGGGCCGGTGAGAGCAACGTCGACCGACGGTTTCAAGTGTCGCGTTGATGACATTTGTTGGGCCGTTTCAAAAGTTGCGTTCGTGTAATGTTCGTCGGACATCCACGATTTTGCCGTGAAGACCATTCACAGAAAGAACTGTTGATATAGGGACACTGATAATAATTCGCACATGACGTTTAGCGGTATTATATATAATATATTCGAACAATGCGAACGTACTTTTAAAGGTGTGACACTACAGAATTATCTAGACAATCGTTCAATATGTTGTAGAAATGACCGATGCTTAAAGGTACAATGATAATTTTTTAACACTAAAATGTATTATCTATACTGAACATCACGAAGTGTTATACTTTAACACAAGTGGTTTTGGTTATAGCTATTTAATTCTGCGAAAAGTATACATCGTAGGTCTTTTTGTTGTAATCACGCATGTTGCATGTTTAAAAAAATGGTAATCTGTAATTTGGATAAATGTTTAAAATGGCACATTCACTGCCGTTTTTGACATCAAAACTCTAATCTACAATTGTCTTTTTGGTATTTTAATCGTCGTCATCATCATTATTGAATATGGATTCCATGTATATTTGTTTATGTATATAGATGTGTACTGTTGTAATGATATGAACGTACACTCGTAAGTGTACTTTTAGTACATACATGCTTATACAGTACGTACTTATTTGCACCCTTTATGTTATTTGTATTGTACATATATAACATGTTTTTGAATTACCGCTTTTAATACTTTTACGAACATTCTAGTAGGACGACGTGGTTTTGTAATATTGCACCTGGATATCATCGTATTAAAACTAATCATACATTATTTTAATCGTGTTCTAGTTATTAAATATTTTGATACCTTAATTATCTAGACTTCCGTGTATCAACATAGCTGATGCAAAGGATTGTCCATATAACATTCCCATACTTTATGACTCTGCTCTGATAATCGCCGTAATATCGTACAGCATAAGCAGTGATATTGTATCAGATTGCGTTGGTAGTAATGTCAGCACAAATTAAAATAAGCAAGGCATAGACTGGATCAGATTAGGCATATACTACAGGGTATTGGTGCATATAGAAACTGCACGAAATTCAGTAAATATAATGTTCCGTTTGGAATCAGATGCGCTGTTCTAAATTGCCACTTCTTCAATTCTATTGTGATTACATTGGAAGGATGTGGCCACACTTCCACATACACGCACACAAATACACACGCGCGCGCGCACACACACACACACACACACACACACACACACACACACACACACACACACACACACACACACACACACACACACACACACACACACACACACATCGTGGTGTCGGTTATTGCATTAGTTTATGTTGGCTGTAGGTATTATAATTATTTTGCTATAGCTTCTTAATGCATAAACATTACACATTATTTCTACACAATATAGTTTTCCTGGATCGTAGTCGATTTATCGGTGGCAGAAGTCCAGTTTATAGAACTCGTATAGTCGTAGACCTGAGATATTCATTTCCCACTGCGGAGCTACTTGATAAATCCGTTCGTTTGAATGTACTGAATGTTAAATGACATACGCCTATATGGAATATTTATCGAGATTCACATCTACGGAGTCTACGCGCCGCGCCGGCCATGAGCCGAGGGACCGGATTAGTAAAAAGAATCCCGCAGGCGCCGTAGTGTGCTAATGAGACGCTTTGCAAGCGCGGAAGCGACGGCGAGCAGCTGTAGAAATAGCCCCGAGACGTACTTAAAAGTAACATTCCGTGGCTGGCTTGCGAGCGCCCAAACTACCAAGTTTTCGCCGCTTTCAAACGGCCATAAACGCTGACAATCGGGAGTTACCAGACATGCCGAGAGCTCCCGTGGAAGAAAGTCAAAGCAAATGACGTTCGTTCGCGGGAAGGTTTCCTTCACGTCGACGAGGGATAGTGTGACAACTGTAGGACCCCAGAGGCTGTTCTATTTACGGATAGACTAAAAGGTATGGTTCGACTAGCAACCAGTCTAAGGTATGGAATTTCGCTTAGTAGCCAGCTTAAAATAAGGTTCTTCACATACAATGTAGTTAGCATTGTAAGGTGTGCTGTTTCAATCAGTAGTTGGTTTAAGTGCAATACTTCAACTAGTATGTATGTATATATGTATGTATGTATGTATGTATGTGTGTGTGTGTGTATGTATATATATATATATATATATATATATATATATATTAATTATGATAAGCATGCATATTATATATATATATATATATATATATATATATATATATATATATATATATATATATATATTATATGCATGTTTAACATAATTAATTTTACAGCCATGTCAACTTTAAATAGTGAAATAGTTAACAGTTAAAATACATTCTAAGTAATTGTTTGTTTAAAACCTGTTGTGTTTGAGCAAGTAACTGCAATGAACAAAATAGCAATCGTTTCCAGACTGTCTGATCATTCTCTCCGAATATGACATTTGCCTTTGGCGGAAATTGAAACTCACCGTAGACAGCACAGCGCAGGCCTAACATAATAACGATTTCAATCATCTGGCACTGTAATTACCTTTTAAGGGAAGTAATATGTTCTCCTGCCCTGAATTAGTCAGTGCAGTAATTTGTAACAGGAAGTCTCCTGTCTAGAGCGTTGGAAATAACTCGGCTTGTCTCAGCATTATTCCCGATAAAGCTTCTTTCGAAACGGGATGTTTTCTATTTAAATATGTTACGCTGTGGAAACTTTCAAATTGAGAACCTCAGCTCAACAAAATAAGTAAATATAATTTGTCAGGTAGGACCTCTTCAACATACGTGCTGTAATCACAAGGACGTAATATTAAACAAGAAAATTAAAACCTAGGAGCAGGCGGCGTTCTTCTAACAAGCAAAATCTACCTACGGGACGACGATGTCTGCGTCATGGCCACGTGGTGTCACGTGGCTCGTCTTCCTCGGCCTCGTCTCGACGGTTCTCACGAGAGCGGCACAGCGGCGATGTCCCGTCCTGGCGCCGTTCTTCTGCGAGTTCCGCAATGGAACAGCCGGTGCAGGCGACACCATCCGCCTGTGGCGCTACCGGTCACCCTTTCCACCTAGCGGACAGAACAGGAACTCGCTCGCCTACAGGTAGATTGGTGTTGTTGTTATGTGCGCGAGCGCGCGCGCGTGTGTATGAAGCGATGCATATATTATGTATGTATTTATGTATGTATATATGTAGGTATGTCGAGAGTATGCATGATGTCTAAATTTGTGTACTATGTATGTATGCACGCAAGCACGAACTCCGACGGTACCACTTACCCGAACTTCCCTTACCGGAAGTATGTCGCAGTGTACGCATTGGCCATTTCACGATTTTTAAGTGGTTTGTGTATTTCAACTGAATGTGGATATTACTTATTCACTAGATTACTAAATTAAGGTCATGTAATGAACCAGAGTATTGGGATGGCTACAACACACAGACACCATGTCACAGTACACGCCTCACTGACTAGAGTACACGTACACTTACAGCCTGATACAGTCATAGTACATGTAAAATATAGCCTCATACAGCGAGAGTATGTGTAGATAAACCTCACACATCCACAGTCAGTGTCGCGGTGACAGAGTAAGTGATGACGTCGGCGTCTCCCGCAGGCGTTCTGCTTCCCGCGGGGCGAGACGGGGCGCGGTCTTCCCCCGCTTCCTGCCGGCCGACGTGCGGGTGGAGAGACTCACGTTGATCTACGCCGACTTGCGACGCATTCCGCCGGCGGCATTCGCCAACCTCGCGGTAGGTCGACTACTACAGTCGCTCAGCTGTCGACATGAGTGGACTTACCTGGTAGACTTACAGTGGCACACATGCGCGGGGTCACCCACATGAACACATAAACACACACGCACGCATATGTGTATATGTTGTCATACACACTACTCACGCGCGCATGTACACACACACACACACACACACACACACACACACACACACACACACACACACACACACACACACACACACACACACACACACGCACGCACATACATAACACACACGCACGCACGCACGCGCGCGCACACACACACACACACACACACACACACACATACACACACACACACACACACACACACACACACACACACACACACACACACACACACACACTTACCTGCGTACGAATAATGTCGCCTGTAACTGGCAGCATCACTTAATGCTTTACAGAGAAGTCGGGTAATCAGCTTTTAGCATGGATACAGTGCTATTACATGATTCACCCACGTCAACCTTTGATTATTTTCCTTTAGAAACTGGTCAGTGACATTGCGGACTGTCCGTTGCTAGGTGACGGACATTGACCTGCAGGGCAACCAGTTGACGGACAACATCGCCGGACAGGCGTTCGAAGGGGTAGCCACAACACTCCGCCGACTCAGCTTCGCGTGGTGCGCCATCACGCAACTGAACGAGGCATTATTTCGTGGCATGTTCTCGCTAGAGGCGCTGTATTTGGAGGAGAACGCCATCAGATCCATACCCAGCAAGCTATTTCAGGTGAGACACGTAATATTGTATGTATCGTATAGTAGTCCTTCTCATCGGATAATAAAGGTATGCTTATCTAATGCTTCTCCGCGATAGAAGTGAAACGGCATAACCTTTGCACAGGACACAATTAAATTGTTCCTTATATAAAGACGTATGCTCAAAGGAAATAATATAGACAACAGGAATTAGAAGTTATAACTCCATTCCTAAATGATTTGATATATTTACTTTGTAGCCCCTCCAAACCTTGCAGTGAAAGTGTACACTGTACCTCAAGTAGCGTTTAGTGCTTACGTTTCTAAGAAGCTCAGTCAGTGTAAGAAAAGTTTTTCCAATCATAACGTCCGCAGTCAGTGTCAATGTTACGTGTTCCAAAGTACTGGCTCTGTGAGTGCATTACACTTTTTGCGTGGGTATATTTCCTACATAATTTTTTTACCGCAATCATGATTGTGTTTTGTTTTCTTAACAAATCCCCGTATCTGCTCTCTAGGCAACGAAAGTACATAGAGGCCAATTGTCAATATAGTAATATTACTGTAAAATAGTTCACAGAGGTAGACACTTTTCAAAGTATATTATTTTTTGTTTTACCGTGTGATTTATTATTATTAAGTAGTTATTTGCTTGGCTTGTTTTGTTTCTCATGTTGTGTGTTTTGAAATATATTGAATGACTGATTCCTTGATTGACTGATCGATTGATCGTTAACAGATGCAATGTATTTGACTGCGTTTTTGGATGTTGAACATTTCAATGCTCTTTCAAATGCCTCCGTGAACTAGTCAATGCATTTCAATGCATGGACACCTAAACTATTTGCATTTGCATTTGAATTAACAACGACAACGTTCTTTCAGGATCTGCGGGACTTACGGCACATATCGCTGGCTGGTAACCGGTTCTATGATGGACTTCCGGTCGACGTCTTCCGGTACCAGGCCAACCTAGAGACACTCGACATCGGGTACTGCCACCTGGCGGTCATACAGTGGAACTTGTTCTCCGGCCTGTGGAACCTGAAGACGCTCGACATGCGCGGCAATTACATCCGGGAACTCCCGATGCAAGTGTTCTACGATTTGAACTCGCTCGACACGCTAAAGCTCAGCCACAACGCCATTCACCAGCTGCAGTCAAAGGTACTGGTCGGCCTGTACAACCTGCGCGTCTTTGAGATGGAGGAATGCCGTCTGACTGATATCGACGCCGACGTGTTCATGGCGACGAAGCATCTGCGCGTGCTCGATCTCAGCAATAACGGAATCGCGCGCTTCGAGCCGGGTGTGCTGCTTATCGGATCGCTGCATCGCGTGCATCTGGACGGGAACAGGCTGCGCGCTGTCCCGTCCGACATCGCCTATTTATTCGCACTGCGCGAGCTCGATCTCTCCTACAATCACATCGCGCGTATCGACATCTGTGAATTCAGCAACATCATGAACCTGACTAGCCTCAACCTCCGCGAGAACCCGTTCATCTGCGACTGCGACCTGTTCTGGCTCCGAAAGCTGCGCACGACACTCATGCGCAGGTGGCATCCGTCGCGCCCCCAGCCGTTCGTTCCCGGCAAGTGTGCCAGCCCGCCGCTGCTAAAGGGTATCGTTATGACGAACTGGCTGGACATCAAGTGCTTCAGCAGCGTGTATCACGACACTGAGTCTTGTGAGGGCGGTTGAAACCGATGGAAGAATGTCGCGTTAAGCTCGATTCCTGTTGCGTAGCTGGGTTCTAAGGGCATCTAGTCCCTAAGTTGTTTTCCAGAACGACACAGACGTAACAAAATGTAGATTTTCGGATGCAGCTATTTTAAATGTGTTACCGTCGACTGGCCCGATCATATGAGAAACTTTGTAACCATTGCCATGTTCGTCAATGTGCCAAAATGTGTTTTCATAAAATATACCATCAAACTGAAGTAATTTTACATATTTATATAAAGCCACATCGTAGTTTCGAATTGTCAAACCCTACGTGAATAATGCGCACCTCTACTACATTCTTCACCCCCTTTAGGTCTAATTGCAACAGGCATAGGTACATCAAGCTATGTTCCGTCTAGTTGGCCTAGATATGTCTAACTTTGTCACCTAATTAACAATAAATCCACAATCCTTGCGCGTGATCAAAAAACCCAAAGACGACTAAAACGTTGCAATCAGGAAGATATATTTTTCGAAGCCTATATTTCGGAACAATAACAATTACAGTAGGTATGTTAGAAAGTATTCGTATGTTCTGGGAGCTTAACAAATGGACATCCATTGTTTATTAGAAAATGTAACAAAATATGGTGAACTCCATTTTCTGACGTATCCACGGAAACTTTAAATGCCGCCACCTTCTGGATAAATTACGTAACTAGCCCTAAATATATTCCGGTAGAAGGCATGCTGGTCACAATCACGTTCAATAATGTAATTCTGTCATAGTGTTAAGTATTAGTTTTAAGTAATGTAATTTACCAAAATTTAAGTGATGTCATACGATAAATTTAGACATTAAAGCTTTTTATGTATTGAGCAAATGATTGCCATGTAGGATAAATGTAAGTGAGCTACTGGCCCGATCATATGTGAAAAGTTGTAACCATTTCTATGTCCGTAAATGTGCCAAAATGTGTTTTCATGAAAAGTACTATCAAACTGAAATAATATTACATATGTATATAAAGCAACACCGTACTTTCGAACTGTCAAACACTACGTGAATAATGCGCATTTCTTACACTATCTACACCCCCATCAGTCTAACTGCAACAGACATAGGTTCATTAAGCTATATCCCGACTAGATGGCCTAATTACGTCTAACTGTCTCACCTAATTATCAATAAATCCACAATCCTTGCGCGTGATTATAAACACCAACGACGACTAAAATGTTGCAATCAGGAAGATATATTTTTCGAAGCCTACATGCCGAAATAATAACAATTAGTGTAGGTTTGTTAGAAAGTATTGATATGCTGTGGGAGCTTAATAAATGGACATTAGTGGTTTATTAGAAACTGTAACAAAATATGACGGACTCCATTTTCCGACGTATCCACGGAAACGTTAAATGCCGCCACCTTATGGATAAATTACGTAACTATCCGTAATTATTATATTCCTGTAGACGGCATGCTTGTCACAATCACATTGAATAATGCAATTCCAACATAGTGTTCAGTACTAATTTTGAGGAATGTAATTTAGTAACATTTAAATGATGTCATACGATCAATTTAGACCTTAATGCTTTTACGCACTGAGCAAAATTAATGATTGCCATATAGGATAAATGTAAGTGAGCAACTGGCCCGATCATATGTGAAATTTTATAACCATTTGCATGTCTCCGTAGATGTGCCAATATGTGTTTTGATAGAAACTACTACCAAATTAAAATAATCTTACATATTTATATAAATAGTAGCTGGTCCACGTCTGTGGAACTTTCTACCTGCGAGATGAAGAAACCTGTTGCCTTGTGACTTTTAAAAAACGATTGAAAACCCACCTATTCCGGGCTGTGTATAAAGTGTAGACACTTGTCAGTTTATTTAATTTTAATTTTATTTTTTATCTATTTATTATCTTTTACATCTTTTACATAAATTTTTACAAAATGTCATACTCATTATTTTATTATCAATATACTATATATTTTAATAGTTATCTTTACTAACTTATTTATTTTAGTATTTTTTACTATTACTTTTTATACATATTTTATGTATTTTATTTACCTTAGCAAACTTAATATTATAATTGTACAACACATTTATATATATACTCATGTACAACACCTCCGAATGGATATTCCTAAATTTATGGCGCTTTATAAATGTTCTTCTTATTATTATTATTAAAGTAATAGCGTAGTTTCGAACTGTCAAATATTACGCGAATAATGCGCTTGTCTGCAATTATCTACCTACACTACCAGTCTAATTGCAACATATGTATGGACATCAAGCATTATCCCGTATAGTTAGCCTAGATATGTCTAACTTTGTCACCTAAATCCTCAATCTTTGCGCGTGATAAAAAAACGCCTATGACGACTAAAACGTTGCAATCAGGAAGATATCTTTTTCGAAGCCTACATGCCGTAACAATAACAATTGGTGTGGGTACGTTAGAAAGTATTCATATGTTGCGGGAGCTTAATAAATGGACATTAATTGTTTATTAGAAACTGTAACAAAATATGGCGGACTCCATTTTCAGACGTATCCACGGAAACGTTAAATCACTTAAATGCTGCCACCTTCTAGAAATATTACGTAACTATACGTACATTTATTCCGGTAGACGGCATGCTGGTCGCAATCACATCAATTTAATAACGCAATTCTAGCATGGAATTTAATA
Source organism: Oasisia sp. SBJ-2009 (assembly GCA_964017155.1). Lineage (NCBI taxonomy): Eukaryota > Metazoa > Annelida > Polychaeta > Sabellida > Siboglinidae > Oasisia > Oasisia sp. SBJ-2009. Next base: position 41,910,227 of record OZ024855.1, read on the forward strand.
CTAATTTTGATTAATATAATTTTTTAGTAACATTTAAATGATGTCATACGATCAATTTAGAATTTTTTAATGTATTGAGCAATTGATTACCACATAGGATAAATGTAAGTGAGCTACTAGCCCGATCATATGAGAAACATTTGTAACCATTTTCATGTCCGTAAATGTGCCAAAATGTGTTTTCATGAAAAGTACTATCAAACTGAAATAACAATGCATGTTTATATAAAGCAATACCGTAGTTTCGAACTGTCAAACATTACGCGAATAATGCGCATCTCTGCCACCATCTTCACCCCCTATCAGCCTAATTGCATCAAGCATATGTTCATTAAGCTATATCCCGTCTAGTTGGCCTAGATATCTCTAACGTTGCCACCTAATTAACAATAAATCCACAGTCCTTGCGCGTGATCAAAAACGCCAATAACGACTAAAACATTGCAATCACGAAGATATCTTTTTCGAAGCCTACACGCAGGAACAGTAACAATTAGTGTAGGTATGTTACGAAGTATTCATATGTTGTGGGAGCTTAATAAATGGACATTAATTGTTTATTAGAAACTGTAACAAAATATGGCGGACCCTATTTTCTGACGTATCCACGGAAACGTTAAATGCTGCCACCTTCTGGATAACTTACGTAACTACACGTACATTTATTCCGGTAGACGGCATGCTGGTCACAATCACATCAATTTAATAATGCAAGTCTAGCATGGAATAGAGTATTACTTTTTATTCATATAATGATGTCATCAATTTATACATTAATGCTTTATGTATTCAGCAAATGATTGCTATGTAGGGTAAATGTAAGTGTACTACTGACCCGATCATATGTGAAAAGTTGTAGCCATTTCTATGTCCGTAAATGTGCCAAAAATTGTTTTTTTTTCGGTTGTCCGATCATATTCCAAGTTCGAGGTGTGAAAAGATGCTGCCGAAACAAGAGACAAGTTGCTGTGCCGATCTAAGCGACATCGGTCCAGTACATGTTGCGTAATTTTGCACCGGGCGACTCTCGCGAGGCGTGGCAGAAACTGGCTGTCCGCGCATGTGTGGCTCTGTCTGTCGAACGATCATGGGATGTGCCAATTATGTTGCGCGGAGCGAGTTAAACTCCAAAGATGCGTTTCTGAGTAATGGGTTTTAAGCTGCGTACAAAAGTTTCCGAAGTATGTCTTTTATACAAATCTGTCTGCTTATCAGTTCCACCACAGCGATAAACAACAATACGCTCAATACGCTCCCCTGTGTCACGATAACATTTACTTTGAACGCTTCTGACACTCCCGATCCACGCGGCACCTGCCCCTTGTGTCCTCACACGTCCCACCCACCATCCTCACCTCCCGGTCCACGCGGCACCTGCTCCTTGTGTCCTCACTCGTCCCATCCACCATCCTGACCTCCCGGTCCACGCGGCACCTGCTCCTTGTGTCCTCACTCGTCCCATCCACCATCCTCACCTCCCGGTCCACACGGCACCCTGCCCCTTGTGTCCTCACTCGTCCCATCCACCATCCTCACCTCCCGGTCCACACGGCACCCTGCCCCTTGTGTCCTACACGTCCCATCCACCATCCTGACCTCCCGGTCCACACGGCACCCTGCCCCTTGTGTCCTCACTCGTCCCATCCACCATCCTGACCTCCCGGTCCACGCGGCACCTGCTCCTTGTGTCCTACACGTCCCATCCACCATCCTGACCTCCCGGTCCACGCGGCACCTGCTCCTTGTGTCCTCACTCGTCCCATCCACCATCCTGACCTCCCGGTCCACGCGGCACCTGCTCCTTGTGTCCTACACGTCCCATCCACCATCCTGACCTCCCGGTCCACGCGGCACCTGCTCCTTGTGTCCTCACTCGTCCCATCCACCATCCTGACCTCCCGGTCCACATGGCACCCTGCCCCTTGTGTCTTCACACGTCCCATCCACCATCCTGACCTCCCGGTCCACGCAGCACTTGCTCTTTGTGTCTTCACACGTCCCATCCACCATCCTGACCTCCCGGTCCACGCGGCACCCTGCCCCTTGTGTCTTCACACGTCCCATCCACCATCCTGACCTCCCGGTCCACGCAGCACTTGCTCTTTGTGTCTTCACACGTCCCATCCACCATCCTGACCTCCCGGTCCACGCAGCACTTGCTCTTTGTGTCTTCACACGTCCCATCCACCATCCTGACCTCCCGGTCCACGCGGCACCCTGCCCCTTGTGTCTTCACACGTCCCATCCACCATCCTGACCTCCCGGTCCACGCAGCACTTGCTCTTTGTGTCTTCACACGTCCCATCCACCATCCTGACCTCCCGGTCCACGCAGCACTTGCTCTTTGAGTCTTCACACGTCCCATCCACCATCCTGACCTCCCGGTCCACGCAGCACTTGCTCTTTGTGTCTTCACACGTCCCATCCACCATCCTGACCTCCCGGTCCACGCGGCACCCTGCCCCTTGTGTCTTCACACGTCCCATCCACCATCCTGACCTCCCGGTCCACGCAGCACTTGCTCTTTGTGTCTTCACACGTCCCATCCACCATCCTGACCTCCCGGTCCACGCAGCACTTGCTCTTTGTGTCTTCACACGTCCCATCCACCATCCTGACCTCCCGGTCCACGCAGCACTTGCTCTTTGTGTCTTCACACGTCCCATCCACCATCC
>OZ024855.1:41917901-41930401 GCA_964017155.1 Oasisia sp. SBJ-2009
TATCTTTTGATTAAACAAATATAGGTATTGTTTATTGTGTGAGGCATATTATTTTAAAACTCTTTTTTTACAAATGTATATTATGTTCTGCTGTGTGCCAGTGTGAAATGATTATGCATATTTCTGGTTTGTGTTATCTGCCAATTTTGAAAGTATGCGGGTAATGTTTTATGTTTATAATAAAATTATAATATAATTACAATAAGTTGGTATTCAACTTTTGCTTAAACATTAATTCTATGTGGGAGCTATATTTATTTGAAAATATTATTCTTATAAGTTTTTTTGCAATTTGTTTATTCAATTACATTTGTGTCCCTAGATCAGTAGATGGTAATTAGTGTGAGGCAATATTATAGAATTATAGAGTGAATTTTTTATTCTAGTTTGAATAATATACTTTAACCTAGTTATAGGTCCAATTGTTTGAGAACATCTGTATGCTATTTCATCAATATTATATTAAATCCAGTTTAAATGCGAGATTAATGTAAAGCCCAGAATGTTAATGAATGGTTTGGCGCCGTCTTATCTGGCAGGACCTGTTAAACCACGAAAGCATGACGGATGCCTATGCCAGAACTATGCGCCAACACTGCACCAAGGTATGACGAAGAAGTGTGTTGGTGATTCGGCATTTGGCGCAGCAGCACCGCGACTGTGGAATGAACTACCTCTGAACATTCATGCATCCGGGACATTACCAATGTTTAGAAAGTATTTAAAGACATATCTTTCAATTAATTTAAATTGTTTTGAAATGACGGACATTGCATTATAATTTCCTTTTAGTGTAATAATATTTTAATTAGTGTTTATGTTTTAGATTAATTTATAGATTTACATGTATGTTTACGTACAGAGTTTTAGAAAGGATTTTAATTTTATATTAATATATATAATTTGCATACCATGTTTTAGTAATATACATCTTAAAAGCAGTGTTTAATATAATTTATTTTTTATTTATTTATATCATTTATATAATTTATATAATTTACATTTTTATTTATTAATATACATTAATTTTAGTATTTTTCTTGTGCAGCGCATCAATCTGCCATGCGGGAATTAGCACTATATAAAAACTGTATTATTATTATTATTATTATTAAACTAGTTCAATCTTTCAATATCTACACTGTCAATTGTTAATGTTACTTCATCAACCTATTTATTAGGCATTTGAAAAAAACCTTTTGTTTTATTAATATTTTAATGATAATGTATAATAATAACACAAGTTTTATTGGCAACTCAACTGAGTTGGATTGACATTATACTATAAAATACAATTAATGCATTTATATGTAGTTTTAGCTATATGTTTATTATAGGTCTTTATTAATCAAATATTCAATATTCACTGTATTTCTGTCATCTGTGAAGGTTTTAATTGTACTTGTATCATCAAATATCATGAGCATAAGTTATGCAGGCTTTTGGAAATCATTAATATAATTATAGTAAATAACAATATCAGTGGCCCTAAAATTGATCATTGGGGACGCCTCGTTTTATAGGTAAAGTATATCATTGTACCTCTTCTAGTCTTACAGACTGCTTACAGTTAGTTGAATAGTATTGCTGTGAGCTCCATTCCAATGGTTCTTGGCTATCTCACTGATCGGTTTGTGTTAAAAATAGAATGCATGTTTGTCACACTTGCAACTCCCTAAATATTCCATTTCAGTTGTTAGTAAACAGTAAGGTGACACTTTTTCATATTCTATTAGAAACATGAATAAAAAAGATTACAAATAATTTTTTCAATCATTAGGCTTACAGTTAAATCTAAAATGTTAATGACATAAGATTATTTGCACATCATAGACATCCCAAAAGGCATGACTAAATGACAGTCCACATTCGACTGGCAAGCTGCTAAAACTCATCCACTTCTACATAACAATAATAGTAATAACAATAATAAAAATCAGATTGTCTGAGATAAAGTCCTTACTATGACTACCACTACCACCAACACACAAATATTTATTAATTTAAACAATCTGCCAGCCAAATGCAAACAATCACTCAGCCATATCTATCATGAAATGTTTGCAAGTGTGTACATCTATCATGAGAAACTGTAAACAGATGTGTGTTTTAAAGATCTCTGCACTGCTTGCATTCTGTATACATTCTGGGATAGTGTCCCAAAGGTTTCCAATCTTGTAAGCAAATATACACTGGCCTAAAGACAAGTTGTACTTCTTGACAGGAATATTTGTGCAGTTGCAAGTGTGACAATCATATACACTATTGTTTAACGTGAACGGATCAGTGAGGTAGCCAGGAGCCATTGGAATGGAGCTCACAGCAATACATCTAACACAATAATATGCAACTAACTGTAAGCAGTCTGTAAGACTAGAAGAGGTACAATGATATACTTTACCTATAAAACGAGGCGTCCCCCAATGAGCAATTTTAGGGCCACTGATATTGTTATTTACTATAATTATATCAATGATTTCCAAAAGCCTGCATAACTTATGCTCATGATACTTAATGATACAAGTACTATTAAAACCTTCACAGATGACAGAAACGCAGTGAATATTGAATATTTGATTAATAAAGACCTATAATAAACATAATATAGCTAAAACTACATACAGATGCATTAATTGTATTTTTTTTGTATAATGTCAATCCAACTCAGTTGAGTTGCCAATAAAACTTGTGTTATTATACATTTCATTAAAATATTAATAAAACAAAGGTTTTTTCAAATGCCTAATAAATAGGTTGACGAAGTAACATTAACAATTGACAGTGTAGATATTGAGAGACTTAACCAGTTTAACATTCTGGGCTTTACATTAATCTCGCATTTAAACTGTATTAAACATAATATTGATGAAATAGCAAACCGATGTTCTCGAACAATTGGACCTATAACTAGGTTAAAGTATATTATTCAAACTAGAATAACAAATTCACTCTATAATTCTATAATATTGCCTCACACTAATTACCATCTACTGATCTAGGGACACAAATGTAATTGAATAAACAAATTGCAAAAAAACTTATAAGAATAATATTTTCAAATAAATATAGCTTCCACATAGAATTAATGTTTAAGCAAAGTTGAATACCAACTTATTGTAATTATATTATAATTTTATTATAAATATAAACATAAAACATTACCCGCATACTTTCAAAATTGGCAGATAACACAAACCAGAAATATGCATAATCATTTCACACTGGCACACAGCAGAACATAATATACATTTGTAAAAAAAGAGTTTTAAAATAGTATGCCTCACACAATAAACAATACCTATATTTGTTTAATCAAAAGATAACCAATCACAATTTAAAAAAACTGATATATTATGTAAAGCAGCATATTACACACAGATGCAAACATACTTCTACTGTTATAAATTACTACATATGCAAAATAATATTGAATAAACACTAACTCTAGCAACACATTAAGCCATAAACGTATTATATTTTTACCACATATCCTCTAATTACAATATGCGTAAAGTAGCAAATGTTAATAAACAATACTCAGGAATATACATGCTCCTAAATACAATTGGGCTATCCGTAATGGTCCGTCAATGGAATTCAATAATTACATAAAAAATTGCTAATTTAAAAACCCAAAGTGGCCCCTAAGATAGTAACTATTTATTAGTCATAATAGGGGCAAGTCAAATATTTTACAAACTAAATTTAAAATAACTATTGCATGGTTGCAGTTACAAAATAAATACATCTACTCTCGATTTATCCATCTTTCGATCTATTATATATAAGAAAACATAAAGAACAGCGCCGAAACGACCAATATTTTACCTGTAGGTACTTAGATATACCACTTCGCCGATGCAATTTCTGCGAGTTCGTATTCAAAACGCTGCCAGCGACCGAAGTATCCCGCCGAAACTACCAATTTTTACCGGCCAGCCGAAGTGGCATTGCGACCGAAGCATCCTAGATGCAAAAACGAAAAACGAAAAACGAATTCGTTTTTCGTTTTTCTTACTTCACTTTTAAAAACGAAAAACGAAACACGAATTCGTTTTTGGTTTTTCTTATTTCACTTTTGAAAACGAAAAACGAAAAAGGAATTCGTTTTTCGTTTTTCGTTCGCAAATTTGAAAACGAAAAAGGAAAAAACGGTATATACACGGACCCATATAGCCTGACGCAACACGCCTCTCTCTTAAAAGCCGCTACACAGAACAACCTAGACAATAAACTCGCGATATGAACTTCAGCAAAGTTATTTATCGGAAATTAACACGAGGCAAACAAGTTTTGAGGCATGTTTTGCGCCATAATCCGTGATAGTTATTTAAACACATGTAATATTTTAGTGTATTGAACGACATTTTAGACAACTCTTCATAGTAGTCATCACAGGAGAGTTATCGAATAGCCCGTGGCATTTATACGAAAAATGCTTTGTTATTTCGCTGCACATTGATGATTTTAAATGTGTCGCGCACACGCAGAAAGGCTAATCGGAAAGTGTATAACTACCGAAAAATGTAAGCCGCTGCCGGCTCTATCAGTTTCCAACCTTGTGTTGATATTATTAATAGGCTCTAGCCATCAAGCACATTTTAAATGATGAAATTTGTGTTGCACTTTCACCCCTCGCCTGCAGCTTATCGCCTACGGCTGAAGCGGCGGATTCCTGCACTTTGTGCAACTTATTCCCATATGAGTGATGAAATATTTCTTTGCCAAAATGTTGGATTGGGAAGTTCACCACAGGCACAGCATGGGCGTCGATCTGTGGGGGACGAGGGGGACGCTGACCACCCCGCGACCTGGGGGGGGGGGGTCAGCATAGGAAATGTCCTCATACTTTTTCAGTTCATAAAACAAATTTATAAGCATATATAACGAAACTGATCACTCCCCTCTATTAGAAATCCTACATCGGTCTAGTAGTAAAATTAATAATAAGAACTAAACTTCCGACTACCTAGTGGACAATCACTAGATAAATATTGCTTGGTGGGCCGCAGCCCGCAACTTGATCTTAGTACAGTAAATATTCATCATGCCGGGCTCTGTCATTTTGCACCCTTGTGTTGATATATTAATAGGCATTAACCATCAAACACATAATAGATTATTAATTTTTGTTTGCCCTGTCACCCCTTTGATTGCAGATTTATGCACTTTGTGTAATTTGATCTCATTTTAGTGATGACAAATTTCTTTGCCAAAAGGTGGGATTGGGAAGTCCTACACAGGCACCCCTGTAAGCTCTGCAGCTTGTCACTCTATAAATCAGACAAACAGTGTTGGGTCCAAAATCTACCTCAAATGTTCAGTGGTTGGGGTGGGCCATGGCCCCTCTTCAAATATATGTTGCCAACACAACTATTATAAATAGCATAACATTAAGGCTTTTTTACTTTAGAATTAGCATCAGACCAACAATGAATTATTTTTTATATTTAAAAAAATACTTATGTGTATTTCAGGTCATATATATATATATATATATATATATATATATATATATATATATATATATATATAATACATGTCAAATATATAATATATATGACATATTATAATATATATTATGACGTATAATATATATATATATATATATATATATATATATATATATTATGCATACATATGTGTATATAAATTGGTCCCCCGTCCCCCCCACTTTTAAAACCGGATCGACGCCCCTGCATGCATACCCACGGTATTAAGCACCTGCCACACATATTTTATACATATTCCAAAATGCAAATTTTCTGCGAAATTCTCCTGTGGTCATTTCAACATGTCTTCTTTGTACGACATAAAATATACACTTTTACTTTTGACTACCTAAAGTCTCATCTGTGAGAATTATCCATATATATATATATATATATATATATATATATATATATATATATATATATATATATATATATATATATATATATATATATCTGTCTCTCTTTCTAACTCATTCTACCTTCTGCTGTTGCGAACACCATCTCCCCTGTCTTCATGCGCACTCACCACCTCTACTCCGTCAGTCACGTTTGTCTCTCCCATCTCCTCCAGTACGTTGCTGTAAACAACCAGCCACGACACGTCGGATGGAAGTCTCCGCCTTTCATATATCAGCATGTGTTCACCGTAAAGTGTGATGTTACGAAACGCTCAATGACAAAGAGCTTGCTGGCTCCCAAAGCGTATCGTGACGGGTTGTAGTCCCACCTTCTGGACAGAAGTACGTTCGCTAGCGATTGATCGTAGCGATGACACTCGGCGAACTTGCCGAATCTATCACTGGCGAAATTGCAGAACCGTTGCTTTAAGGGTGCGATGCAGTCTTCCGTGAGAGCGCAAAGGTAGTACCACCAGAGCACCTCGTGGAAGTTGGAGCGAGTGTTGACGACGAAGACAGCGGTGGCGCCGAATTGCTCCGTCCGTTTCTGTTTCTCGATGTTTGTCGCCAAGTAGCGGAACATGCCCGGATGTGTAACGGCGAAGTTGGAGTGATCCGTTGGGACAGACAAGACGAACCCGTCACTGTCTCTCGCGCGTTGGTATAGCTGCGTCATATCCGGTGACATCCAGCGAATCGACGAATCCATCCAGAAAACGGCCGGATACTCGCGTAAGACATCCTACAAAACACATCAATTACGAAGATACCGTCTCAACACGTGCGACATGTAGTTGCTGTTCTGGATGCTTTTTGCTTTTTTAACAAGCAGTAATACGAAAATAAAACACACGTACAAAAGAATAAACGCGAATAGTACTCTCTTAAAAGGTAGGGTATTTTATATAAAGGCTGCGTTTTCTCTTAAAAGGTAAGTTGTTTCATACATCGCAGAATATGTAGGCGCTTGACTCCTCGCCACAATCTCGACTTCTCTGTGAATATCCAGTAATGGTGGAATTAATTCGCGGAAGCTATTCGTAGACAAATGTCCACCACAATCTATGATCAAGTTTCTACTCATACTGCTAAGTGAATTGGACCATCGCGGAGTGAACGAACTTGTCCATGGTTTGACGCCTATTACAACGGAGGCAACGTATGCGGTGTACCTGTATGACGATTGGTTTCCAAGCGTAATTCAGGAGGTTCTTTGCCACGGGAGGGTAGCGGGTCGTGTTGTATTTACGGTACTCGACGTTACACCAAGTCTTCAGCTACAACGTCAAGTTGGCGATAAGTGTGCACTTGTAGTAGTCTTGTTAAAGCGAAATGTCCAATCCAGAACCCAGAACACTCTTCTCAAGTCAGGGTTGGTAACTCAAAAACACGGAAGCGCATTCGAGGAACGTGTGATTAATTATGTTTACACCTTCCCGTGCTTAATGTATTTATTGATATAATTGTCGTAAGAGCAGTCCACGGGCCAAAGCATGAAAATTCACTTATTCGTACCACTTGGTGTGGCAAGATCTAGTTATGATTTTTGTAATAATTCATGTCAGAAACATATGATAATCTTTAATGCGGGGCAGCTTATTAGCTTCGCGGCCATCTTTAAAATAGCCGCCAAACCAAATCCAACCTCTCCTTAATTATTGTAATTATTGCAATATGTAGTCCAAAATTTGAGTTACCAACCCTGAAAAATTTGTTTTAAGGGACAAAGATTTCAGATATTTAATATTTGGACTTCTTTCATGTCTGCCATTTATATAGATTGCGACCGTCAATACAAATGTCACAGTATTTTGTAACTATATCGAGCGGCGTCATCTTTTGAAATATGGCTACTACAAAATGGAGGATATTTGAAAGTCAAAAAAGTCCAAAAGTATTTAAATATCCAGTTTCAAACAAGCTTCATGGGCAAGCAAATCGCCTTGTTTTGAATACAATTACACGTGAACGTAGAATATACAAACCTGAACTTGTCGTCCGGTTTGGTAGAATGTGGATATTGTCGGACCTTTACTTACTTGCGCTACCTGGCCCGGTCTGAGTCCCAAGTCATAGTAAATGAACTTCCGTGTCGGTAGATTCGTTTGCACCGAAGCAACCGCATCGATGGACTCGTTGAAGTGGTTGCTGCTAGCGCCTGTCACGACAACGAATTGTTTCAACGTCTCGGTCGACAAGTCAGCGTATTTCTTCGGCGGAAGTCCCATTGACGTGAGCAGACTCGGACTGACATTGAACCGTTTCTCTGCCGCGGGATATCGATAACATTCGGGCCTCTGGGTAAACGGTACGACAGAAACACAGTAAATGTAAACGTAATTAACGTGCTAATAAGCAATGGAACTGCTGATGAATAATGTGTTGTTGTGTGCGTTAATTCCGACGACACGGTTCATGGGGATTGTAATAGGATGTATATTTCTAGTCCATAAGTAAATGGCAATTAAAAATGTAGTATTGTTATAATTATCTGCCTAGAGGGACGTATTTCAAAAGAGTATGTTATGATTATGTTTGTGTTGCTAGTTACATTTCAGTGTTGCCGAAAGACAAACCGTTAAACTGCATAAATAATTACCTGACCCAAGGCTTCCTGTGGCGTGGAACCAGACAACGATAGTAGCTGAAACAATGAAAGGTACATATTGCTGTTACACCATTTCTTAGCTATTTTACATCTAGTCTATAAGTTACGGTGCTTTATACTGAGGAAATCGCATATAGTCTCCTACTTCTACCGTGACGTACACCGGAGACATATCATCGAGTGTCCTATGTCAATAGTCCTCTATGTCTTCCTGTAGAATAAAACCAGACAACAGCGGCAGTTGAGACATTAAAATGTACATAATCATGGAGACGTCAGTTGCCTGATCATATCGTCAGTTGCCTGATCATATAAGTCTCCTACTTATGGTATCTTATGCTGGATATATCACATATAGCCTCCATATTACGCTGCTTCTGTCTGAGGATATCATAACTAGTCTCTTACTTACGGTGTCTTACTTTGGAGATAGCACATTTAGTCTCTTATGTAAGGTGCCTTAGTCTGGGGATATATCATCTAGTCTCCTACGTACGGCGACAGAGACAGAGATATAACATAGTATACTTATCTGAATCTATGAAGACAATGTAATAGTTTAATATGCGACAACTTTTCGTAAATAAGTTCAATTACTTAGGTTGTTAGCAGAATATACTGTATACATGCATTACTACGTGACTTAAATATTGTGTTTTTATGCAACCTCCAAAGTGCAAAATGTACTTCCATTCTATGAATTGGACAATAAAGTTATTATTATTATTAGAACACACGCACGCACGCACGCACATGCACGCACACACACATATATACACACTGTCACACAAAGACACCCACAGACACACACACGCACGCACGCACGCACGCACGCACGCACGCACGCACGCACACACACACACACACACACACACACACACACACACACACACACACACACACACACACACACTATTAGCCACTTTGTTTGTGAGATACAACTCTAAACTCACGTGGTTGGTGATGTTGGCCGAGTAAGATGTCACGCCGCTGAAGACGATCAGTGCGCCTGACACGGCCAGAACACCCATCACCACCGCCGCCGACTTCCGCATGCCTCTACTGAAACGTAGACTATTCTACTGAAACGTAACGCAACTCGGGCATTTGTGCAGTCTTTTATGTATTCTTGACGTGTAGTATACGGAGTTATGTAGCAAAAACACGTTCTGTGACTTTTTCATATAGATTTTAAATAATTGTGATTTTTCACTTATATTGACCTTAAAGGACTGAAAAAAAAACTGTTTCCATTTTTTTTCGCCACCGGTCACCGAAAGTCTTAAAATCGCTATATCTTTGGTAATAAACGGTATAGAAACTTGAACTCGGAGTCGTTTTAGATGTTTTTAAGCATGTTGAATCCAATGCAATTTTTATTTTGATGAAATAAATCAAAATAAAGCTATACCAGCCATAAATGCGTTAAAATGAGTACAAAATGTATATAGTATACGCAATTATGTAGCAAATATATGTCCTGTGACTTTTCGTATACATTTGAAATAACTGTGTTTTTTCCACTTACATTGACCCAAAAGAACTGAGAAAAATACAGTTTCCATTTTTTTCGTTCACTAGTTCATGGGAAAATGCAAGATGGCCGCCACTGATCACCGACAGTTTAAAAAATTGCTATATCTTTGGCAACAATCGGTATAGAAATTTGAATTCGGAGTCATTTTATATGTTCTGAGGAATCGAAAGCAACTATTATTTTGATGAAAGAAATGAAAATAAAGTTATACCAGGCATATATGCATTAAAATGACCGTAAAATTGGTATATACCGACAGCAAATGTTGTAAAACATACTTTCCTGTCACATTTGTACAAATTATTAAAAGGCAAGTCTAGCATGACCAAAACATATTTAATATCTTCATTTTTTATGGAGATATGTACAATATACTAATCGGTTGTTTTTTACTTTACAATCTGGTGGTTTTTTTCAGTATTAGCACTTTAAAGCCATTTTACATACCGAACATAATAATAATACAGACCAAAGCTTTTGGAAACAGTGATTGCTTAGCGTTTCTATTAAGGTATGTGTATGGTAATATATCACATAATTTAAATTTACTTACATTTCAGCAGGACATCAGATCCGACCTCTTTCTCAAAAACACTACATATACGCCCATACACTTCGGGTGCAGTACATTTCGTTTTGTTAATCTGTCGTAATCGGCAGATTAACAAAATATTTTCTTTGCAAGTTATTTATCAGAAAGATAAACTGATAATTGACCAATGGTTTGTTTTATTTCATTAACTGTCTCCACATACACGCGTACCAAGAGTGAAAGGCAACTGCTGTTGGGGAACATTCAACAGAATGTTGCTAACGTACAGTTCACAGCGCCAACACATAGGAACAAAACCATGCTAATACTCTATGGAGGCACAATAGGAAGTAGTAACTAGGAGAGGTAACCAGCAATGGCAATCTGCGCAAGGTAAATAAGCAGGCATAGAAAGACCCATGGGTTTTCAAAGGATCACTAGATGATGTTGGAGAAGCTGTAGTTCTACACGAACTCCACAATGTGACATTGTGGATGCCGAAAGGGGTACACACTGTCAAAACGCAAGCACGCATGCACGCCCTGCATCGATCAGCATCATTCATATATCGACAAATCATGCAGACTCACATATCTGATCGCCAAGCATTCTATATGCCCAAGTCAGTAGATGCACCTGGTTTCCGATCAACTGTCGAAACTCCCTTAATGCTTGGCATGTCACAGTATACTGCGACCAGTGGAGAAGCCAGAAACTAGCGGAAGTTCTCTCAACATCTGGAATTGGCATTCCGTATAAAGAGTCAAACAATGCGTAACTCAAACTTGCCGAGGGAGTGCAACAGAATATAGAGGAACACGCTGGGAACAATGCGCACTCAGGTCTTCATCGGCAAAAATATAGACACACCTGAGGGTAAGAATTTGTTTCATGCGACAGCAATGTCGGTGTACTAGAGACAACCTACGATGGATGATAGGGCATACCTGACTGAGGCACAGCACCTGGACAGTTACCCTATCATCATTATCGACGGCATGGCTGTTGTGCATGAATTGAATGTTCACAAAAGTCACATAGTAATTGTCAAAACCATTCAGCATTCTTTATTTGCGCAATTGACAACAAGTCTTTCGGCTACTGCGAGACATACTTACTCTTTGATGACTACATCACCACTTCGCTGAAAGGTCATACGAGACAACTAAGAACAGCTGTCAGATATTCTGACCCGGGCAATAAGGTCAATGATAACACACCCACAAAGATCTAAAAGCATTCCTGAATAGCAAGAAAAAAGGCGAGCCTCACTTTGTACCTTGTAGAAAAGGCTGTCCAAATACAGCAAAATGCCTACCGTCTGTCGGATACACAAAGATGTCTTTGCTGCCCATCCATATGCAGAATTTGCAGTACACAGAAGTAAGCAGATACAATGATGACACTGTATGCAATTGTAGCATTGGGTGATATGGGTATCATTGTACACATTTATTTCAGTGATACAGGTGTACTTGTGTTGGTTTTGCGCAGACTTCCAGAACTCAGCACAGAGAGCGTCATATTGATGGGCACAGAAGTTAAGTGACGCACTGTCAAACTCAAGCTTATCTACGATGCTCTAGGTCCTGATAAGACAAACTCTACCAGGGTTTCATGCATTTACTGGTGCAAACATCACTGGACACTGGACACTGGACACAGGACACAGGAAAAACGAAAACGTACATACTTCAAGATGATCCTGAAACATATTTTGGATCTTACGTTTTATGGCTATTTCAATACCTATATGGCTGGTATAACTTCATTTTATTTTCATCAAAATAATGGTTGCATTGGATTCATCATATTTAATAACATCTAAAGCGACTCTCAGTTCAAGTTTCTGTACCGTTTATTGCCAAAGATATAGCGATTTTAAGACTTACGGTGACCGGTGGCGGCCATCTTGAATTTTCCCACGAA
>OZ024855.1:41937901-42000401 GCA_964017155.1 Oasisia sp. SBJ-2009
TGACTAGCTCAACCACCCTGTCTAATGATTCATATTGGTCAGTTGTAAATTCCTTGGAGGTATAAAAATTAATGGAATCACCTTTAGAAAATGACAGATCGTGAATGAGCCGTAATTTACCTGGATCTTGCTTTGGCAACAATCCAAGAGGAGAATTTTGGAAATTGGTGACAGGTATTTCCTGAAATGGACCGGCAACACGACCTAAACTAGTTTCATGGCGGAGTTTTTGCTCAACTATTGTTGCTGCCTGCAGTGCTGATTGGTGGTTATTCGAAAGGCGCATGCCCTGGGTACCATCGTAGTGAATAGGGAAACCTGTGAAATTGCAGTCTCAGCTTTGTCATATGTTGTAAGATACTGGGGAACAAACCTTACTGTCGATAGGTGTTGGCAGGGCGCACTGCACCACCTCGTCCGACTGGGCGAGGACGGGCCGAGCGCATGGTGCAGCGATTGGTGACGTGCTTACCGGAACACTTGGCACAGGTGTGTTTGAACTGGCACGTAGGACGGGGGCATGTGTTCAGGGGCCGGAGCGGGTAGCAGACGACCAGATTGTTCGAGCTGCCGCATCACATCAGCGGCAATGGCGTCAGCCAACGGGGCTGTCCCTGCAGCGAGGTCGGGTCCGGCGACATCCGGTTCGGCGGTTGGCGTCCCGACAGCAGCTGGCGCTCGTTTGCGCAGCTTTCCCGTCTGCGTTCTTGTCACGTGGACACGGCGTTTTTGTGGTAGCATCTGTGAAATGTTAACGAAACACCGGAAAGTATTCAGCAAAACCAGTACATATGTAACTGTGATTGAACCAGAACGCACTGACAATTGAAGTCTCAGTAATTTGTTGCTGTCAAAAACATGTCACCTAAATCCAGGTCAACTATGATTGAACAAGAACACAATGACAATTGAAGTCATAATAAGTTTGTGCTGTCAAAAAACATGTCACATAAATCCAGGTCAAGCGGCAACACACAAAGTTACCAGCACAAAATATGTCATTGAACCGACGAAGGTTGACATCAAAGGTGAAACATCCACATATACAGAAAGGGAATCATGGGAAGCACCAATAATATAAACAAGTTCTGGTACCTCGACAACTGGAGGCTGACAATCGACAATTATATTCGAACCGGAACTTGTTTAAAATGAAACACCTAAGACCAATTCTGGTACCTCTCAACCACGGGGTTATCACTCGAAGATATATCTCGAACCAGAACTTGGTGTACATAACTGTAGAAATATCGAGGCACAACCGACAAGCAGCCCCGAAAAGGGAATCATAGAACGATCCCAACATATATAAACAAGCTCTGGTACTTCGACAACTAGAGGCTGACAATCGACAAATGAAATCGAACCAGTACCTGTTTACATATAAAAGTGGTCAGACAAATTCCCGGTATCCCGCAATCCTGGGGTTATAACTGGAATGTATAGTATCGAACCAGAGTTTGACTGACAATAAGCCAGTCCCGGTCCCTCGCAATCCTGAGGTTATAACTCGGAAACATAAGTCCGAACCAGAAGTGGCTTATAAAGGATGCGTAACAACAGAAATTGAGGGGCAAATGGAATAAGTAACGTACAGGTCACCTGACAGTAGGAGTAAGACACAGATGGTGTATGTGTTTTTTTTTTGGTGTGAAAATAGTTAAAGTTTATTTATATTTTTTGAAACCCAAGAATAGTGAAAGAAAACAGAAGCTCTGTGGAGCATGTAGGCAAAACTTAGGTAGGAGAACAAGCATGCATTAACGCAGGTGTGGACACAGGAAATTGTCACGCGTTGCTGAGGAACAGCGCCGCCCCACGGATAGATCTGAAGTACAGCCGCTCCCGGTATGAACTCCGTCGTCGCAAACAAGAGATCTGAAATCTAAATGCATGCCGCGGTGCTTGCTTCCAAAATGAATAGCGGGGAAAAACGAAATTAAACGGCGCAATTCCGCATTAACCGCATCGACCAAAACATTATAACCGGGACGGAGAGGGTACTTTAGTACACCCGTCGACGCGGACGAAATATCGAGCGATGTTTAGATAGATAGAAAATATTCAAAAACGTCTAATCTCATTCAAATTATACCTCAAGATAGAGTTTATTATGTAGTTTATAGCCCTTTTTGAATTTTCTTTATATCTTTATCATTTCTGAAGTAATTCCAGTTTTTGTGCTCAGAAAAAGGGCGATTTTTGGTATTGAATTCTGTCCATTTCTTGCGACCAGGAAGCTGGAGCACTGTGTTTGAGTATGTATGGAAATGGTAATAAAATTGCTTCTACTGAAGATATTGGGGTGAAATAAAAAGTTATGTGATCCAAATAACATGTGAATGTGATTTGACCTTGACCTAATTAGTTGACCTTCACTGCATATTTGACCTTTTTCAGAATAACAACATAAATTTAGTATAATTAATGAAAAAAGGACCTCTATGCAACATTATTACACAAGTAATTTTGACGGCATAACTAGTTGACCTATGATTAACATTTGACATAATTACTAGGATTAAGTACATAAAATGGGGAAATAATTAGTAAAGAGATCAATTATACATGGGGTTGACTACTTTAATTTATAATTATATAATTATGAATGAATACACTGATTCTCATCTTGTAAAATATGAAGTTTGTTGATGACCCAATTAGTTGACCTATATTTAGCATTTGACCTATTTATTAGGATTAATTACATAAAACGAGAGAAAATAATTAGTAGAAAGGTAAATTAATAAACTGTACATAGGATTGAATAGTTTAAATATTTATAATTATTTTCACCCGTTTTATGTATTTTATATTTTATGCTTGGACTACACCTTTGAACATCCAACACTGTATCACTTGCTAGATTGAGGAAAAAAAAGAAATTCACATAATGCAAAAAAACAATAATTTGTTATTATAAAATAATGTTGGTTAACTAATCAAGATATGCTTAAAATATATAAATATTATTTGGGCAAATAAATTTGTTTTTAAAGTTTAAGATGCTTACTGATTTTAACAAAGCTCGTATGAAACAAACGTCAATGCAAACGCGAAGACGAAGTTTATAAACATTTTCCTTCCAATATTTTAGAATGACGTTCTAACATACGCCCAAAACGGCTAAACTGTAATTATATGTATACAGATATAATTACACAACTGTGACAAGTGAACAATAACAGCAACAATACACGATGATTGTGATGAAAGTGGATTTAATTCATGCTGGAAAGCGCCAACCGACGCCGTCGCTGATGGCTGTGCAGCCGGCAGCCGGCGTGTTACGGTGTCGCGGTCCAGAACGTCGATGCAGTCCAGAACGTCGAAGGTTAGCAGTTCATGTCAAAGGTTAGCGGTTCATGTCAAAGGTGAGCGGTTCACGTCAAAGGTTAGCGCGACGGTATGCAACGTCGAGCGGTCCAGAACGTCGTTCCCCGTATGCACATGCGCGCCGAACTGGCGTAACCTTAGGTGACCTCAGGAGGCCGATCAACTTTGACCCCGTGCCAGAATGTCGAGACTGAGTTCATGACCCCCGCGGCGATAGTGTTACATAATAAATCATTTCTGCGCTGCAGCGACGACCTACTTTTCGACCCCCTACGTTGCACACTACAGGCATGTTATATCCAATACATTCAGCTAGTAGACAGTTACATTATATCCTAAACTGCCAGAGTTATATGTCACGAAGACGCGGGGATTTGTATTCAATGCTGCACGTACTGTAGACTGCATTGAAAACCATGGCTGTAACGAAGCCATAACATGCACAACGCTCTGAGACAAGGACATTAAGAAGACACTAGCTGTTTATAAATAATTACAAGTAACGATGATTTAACGATGAATAGTTAATAGGTTTTGTTATGTTTATTAATAATAATTGCAAGAAAGGAAGCGCATCAATATAATCAGGTATAATGTAAAAGAATTTCAATTTATCCAAAATATGAATGAGGATAAAATGGCATCATTTTCCAATGAACGAAGTCAACAACTGCATGGGAAAGTGTGCTAAAAATGATGATGTTAATCAAGCATCTGACTCTTTTCTACACATATTTATGCATATATTTAACAAACACTGTCCAGTAAAAAGGTTCCACCAAAAAACCTGGTTCACCAAAGGTTTAAAACGTGCTTGTACAAAAAAGGTTATATAAAGCATTCATTGTAATGAGATCTGCAGAACCAAACAAAAATACAAAACATACAACAATAAATTAACATCTATATTAAGAATTACAGAAAAAAACTGTTATAGCTCGATGTTAGAAAAACAAAAAAGCAAATGTTAAAGAGACCTGGAAAATACTAAATGAAGTAATTAACAAACGCAAAAATAAGCCAACATGTCCAGAATACTTAATAAAAAACAACAAGAGAATTTCAAAGAAAGAACATATTGCTAATGGATTTAATAACTTCTTTACAAATGTTGGCCCCAACTTAGCAAACAATATCCCCTTACCTAAAAACGATACAACTATTTATGATTACTTAGAAGAAATCATTAAACATACTATGTTTCTAAGTCCTGTTGATGACTTAGAAATTATTAGAACTGTTCAAAATTGTAAAAATAAAAGATCAACTGATTTCAGTGACATTAGCATGAGCCTTAAGAAAGTAATTTCTAAAATAGTTAAGCCATTTGCTCATATATGTAACGTTTCATTTCAAACAGGTGTTTTTCCAAGCAAAATGAAAATAGCTAAAGTTATTCCGCTATATGTCTGGATAAAAAAAACGGTTTTACAAATTACAGGCCAATATCTTTATTACCACAATTCTCAAATATTCTGGAGAAACTATATAACAACAGATTGGACATGTTCATTGATAAATGTAACATACTCAGTCCAAGTCGGTATGGGTTTAGATCTAGCATGTCAACAACTGAGGCTCTTTTAGATTTGGTAGAAGAAATTACAACTTCATTAGAAAAATAAGTATACTGTTGGAGTATTTATTGACCTAAGGAAAGCCTTTGCTATTGTTGATCATGATATACTGTGTAAAAAAACTGCATTTCTATGGTTTGCGTGGTGTCGCACAGGAATGGATTCAGAGTTAATTAGAAAATAGAAAGCAATTTGTCAGTTTTAATAACTGTCATTCAGAAATACTAAATGTATCGTATGGTGTCCCTCGGGGTTCGATTTTGGGACCAACATTATTTATCATGTATATTAATAACATCTGTAAAGTCTCACAAGTGTTCAAGTATATTTTATTTGCTGATGATACAAATCTATTATGTTGTGATAGAGATGTAAATGAACTTGTTCAGGTGATAAATGGTGGATTAGAACAACTGCAGACATGTTTTTTTGTTAATAGATTGTCTCTTAATATATCAAAAACTAATTACATGATTTTGTGTAATCACAGAATAACTGAAGATATTTGTGTTAGAATAAATAAAGAGAAAATCAATAGAGTAAATTATACACCATTTTTAGGTGTAGTAATTGATGACAAATTAAACTGGAAAAGTCACAATTTAGCAATCTAAACTGTCAAAATGTTGTGCTATTATGTATAGAGCTAGTTCCTTGACTAACAAACATGGTATGCATATTTTGTACTATTCTCTTTTCATGCCTTATATTATGTATTGTGCTGAAGTATGGGGTAACATATATGCTACAAATATTCATTGTTTAGTTTTATTACAGAAAAGGTTTATAAGATTAATTTGTGGTGCCAAAAGACTTGATCACACAAACTTACTCTTTCACAATGTACATATTCTTAAAATACCAGATCTTCTAAAACTAAAAACTGCTATAATTATGGCATATCGTTATATATTACCAATGAATGTACAAAAATTATTCAGAATACATGAATCACGATATTCATCCAGTTCAAGCAAATCTATGTACGTACTAACTTAAAAAATATGTGTATTTCTGTTACTGGGGTTAAACTTTGGAATACCCTCGATAATTCAGATTAGTTTGTAAAAATGTTCATCATTTCAAAAAGTGTTATAGAGATATACTGTTAAATAGTTATGTGTTAGAGTCCTAGACTATTTTGCCAACATAAATTAGATAACTAAATTAAACATTCAGATTGTTTAATGTAATAAAGGTTTTTTCTTCAATAAGGTCTTATTTTCGATTAAATGTCGTATGGTTATACATGTAAATAGTGTTGTCGCACGTTCTGTTGCACTGTTCAGATTAAGCAATTATAATGGTAAACATGATAAGTATTGTACTTTTTTTACCCTTTTTTCAACAATTTGTGTTGTATACACTGTACGTATAATGTAGTAGTAGTGGTAATTGTTGTTGTTGAAATAAATTTCAATTCAATAAATGATTAACATAAACTATAATATGCATGGTTCACTCATATATTAATTCGGCAGTCACCATGTTTACGCTGGTCACAGTAGACGTTAACCTTTGTCATGCATGTAAGAAGTCATTAAACAACACTCAAAACGAGGTGGAACGACAACCTGGACCGGATAGACATTCCAGACTGGCTAGCTGCGGGCCGTAACGTCGCGCTAACCTTCGCCATGAACCGCTAACCTTTGACGTGAACCGCTAACCTTTGCCGTGAACCGCTAACCTCTTGACATGAACTGCTAACCTTCGACGTTCTGGACTGCATCGACGTTCTGGACCGCGACAGCGGCATAGGCTGTTGTAAATAAACGCACAGAATGGCAAAGGGTGCCGAAGTTGTCCACCTCGGTGTGTCGCTGGCCAGGCACGCACAATAATGCTACATATACCATTTTAAAGCTAATATACCATACTAGACTACCTACCAGGTTTCATAGATTACCTAGTTAGATTTATGTGTCTATTTCACGAGTAAAGAAAACATCAACCTTCACTTCAATGACAATGCACAGAAAAGCGATCGATGTCGAAGTAAACAAACAATCGCTCAAGTCAAGATGTAAAACAATTATCCATTGGTCGCTTCCACGGTCAAAAGACACTGTTTTCCTCATCAGTATGCAGCGGCAAAGCAAATTGCGCAACCATGCGATTTCTGACGACGGCTGACGCGCGAAGACATCTTGGTCGCAACTTTTGGAACGGAAATGACCGCGAGATTTCAATACGCCACCTAGCGGATTCTGATCTACCTAATGATGGATACACAGTGGTAACCACTACAATATATATATATATATATATATATATATATATATATATATATATATATATATATATATATATATATATATATATATATTTCTGATTTTTTCTGTTCGCCTGCCTGTATCTTCAGCATGTTGAAGCTAGGGCTAGGCGGTATTCGGAAGAAGAAGAAGACCACCCGCGCTCTCAAGTGACGGATGTTGTGACTTACGCCAGTTTTCAGATACCTGGTTTTCTCTATAATATACGACTAAGTCATAGACATATATTGACTGAGAAGTTATCGAGTTAGACTAACCTAGAGATAGGCATTACGAACCTTTACGTTTACTCTTGTCAAATATTACGTATACGTCAAACTTGTAGACATCACCTGATTCTTCGCAAATTTTGGCGCACTTACCCGGTTCTTCGCAGTACGACTATATTATGTAACCATGTCTGTCATTGGTTAATCGAAACATCAAGGCCTTGGTAACTGAGACTACGAATGGAGAAATTTAATTAGGTCAAGATCAGGATCGACGCATTAATAATAAGGTAATATATTATTGGTTTAAAATAAATAACATGCCCTCTGGTGGATAATAAAATAAATATGCAATATTATTCGCCAGGTGGCGTTATGGTCAGCAGGCGATAAACGACAGGCACATAACGCGTATATATGGAACGCCGTACCGTAGGCCGTTACTGTTGCTTTATAATGCTTTTTAGGGCACGGAACAAGTAGATACCACAAATGCACTCTTGTATAATTCGGACCCACCTCAAGTGTGCCTTTAGAACTGTATATTTGCCTACATTGGATACCTCACACATTTGCTACAGTCACAGTGTGTAGTGTAACTTTGACTTTAGAAGATCCTTAGGCTTAGCTAGCTGCAGTGGTTCACAGTTCATTAAGTCAGATCATAACCACCGAGGGTATAGTCTCGCTTAACCGACTGTCGGTCGGCTGCGGAACTACGCCGAGAAGACAGTCTGGTTACATTAACGGCTTTTGTTTGGGTAGCAGCCGTGATCTATAAAATGCTGCCACCTCACGGACACTGCCGTAATATATATTTTTTATAAACAACTGCAAATTTGTATTTCTATTTATTTTGTGTTAATATAAGTTTAATTTTGAATAGTTTTTATAATACAGCATTATTTGATCAAAAGGTTTCCTTATTTAATGTGTATGCTATCCGTGTCGGGCTAGACAATGCTGCCACCTCACGGATACTGGTTAATCCTGCCGTAATTCTTATTTTATAAACAACGGTAAATTTGAATTTTTGCTTACTTTTGTGTTAATATAAGTTCAATGGTGAATACTTTTCACATGATATTATTATCTTGTAAAACTATATCGTTATTTAAATTTTTATTTCATAGTTGGCCTGAGAGCCAATCAGCGTCTCTACCCTAATCTGGGGTAAGGCTGCCCGGATGTAGAAACTTAAGCCCATATACTGTCCCAGGCGGAGTTGAGGGGGCTTAAAAGTGCTGCCACCTCACGGAGTCTGGGTAACCGAGGCTACCGAGGGTAGGGATAGCCTAGCTTAGTGGCGTGGGCCTCGGATAACCGCGGGGCAGCGTCGTTGACTAAGCCGAGTAGCCTCCCCCCCCCCCGCGGGACACAACGGACAAAGAAAAGCGAACTGGGTCAAGTCCGCCATTGACAAAACCATGTGCGCGACAATAACGGTTGAAACGGGAGGCGAAACTGTCACCAATCAGTACGACACGAGTCTGATCCGATTGGGAAACAGTACCGCCAGGAAATGTCCCCCCCCCCACTTGTTCAGATAAAAAACAAATTTACAGGCATATAGCGAGACTGATCACTCCTCTCTCCTAAAACAAACCCTACGTTTAGTAGTAACATTAATTTACCAGTTCAGATATAAACTTCCGACTACCCAGTGGAAAATCACTAGATGAATTGCTTGGTTGGCCGCTTCGCGAAGCTTGATCTTAGTCCAGTAAATATTCGGCATGTCGGCACGGGCGTCGATCGGTGGGGGACGGGGGGGGGGGGGACGCGTCCCCCCACTTTTCAGCGTGGGGGGAAAGCATAGGAATTGTCCCGCCCCCACTTTTCAGTTCATAAAAATTGCGGGGCATGTAGTCTAACTCACCACTCCTCTCTCCTAAAAGCCGCTACATATGACTAGTAGCTAGACAATAAACTCGCAATATGAAGTTCCGATCACCCTTTAGACAATCGACTAGATAAATTGCTTGGCTGGCCACAACGCGCAAATTGATCTTACTTGAGTAAATAATCATCATGCCGGTGTAGCGGTTACATTTTTCCGGCGTTATAAAGGTTCCGATTGACGCTTCTGCGCAATCGCGATAAATGTAAAATTATTTATTTGTCGCAAATTAACACGAGGCAAACAAGGTTTGAGGCATGTTTTGATAGCAAGCGTAAATCACGTGACTATGGTGGGCCATAATCCGTGACGGTGATTTAAACAAACGTAAGATGTTATTCTATTGAACGACATTTTAAGCAACTCTTCACAGTAATCATCACAGGAGAATTAATGAACAGCCCGTGGCATTTATACCAAAAATGCTTTGTTGTTTCGCTGCACGTTGGTGATTTTACATTTATCGCGCATGCGCAGAAACGCCAATCGGAAAGTTTATAAGGATCGGAAAAAGTTAAGCGCGACACCGGACTGAGCCGCTGCCGGGTTCTATCAGTTTGCATCCTTGTGTTGATGTTATTAGTAGGTTCTAGCCATCAAGCAAATTATAAATTATGAAATTTGTGTTTCACTTTCACCCCTCGCCTGCTTGATGCTTATCGCCTACGACAGAAGCAGCGGGTTCCTGCACTTTATGTAACTTATTCCCATTTGAGTGATGACAAATGTCTTTGCCAAAATGTAGGACTGGGAAATTCTACACAACATGGGCGTCGATCGGTTAGGGACGAGAGGAACACGTCCCCCACTTTTCAGCCTCAGGGGGACAGCATAGGAAATGTCCCCCCACTTTTTCAGTTGATAAAAACGAATGTACATGCATATAGCGAGTCTGATCACTCCCCTCTCTTAAAAACGTTACATCGGTCTAGTAGTAAAATTAATATACGAGTCATCACGTTAACAACCAAATGTAATAACATCAGTGTAGTTGATGGTCTTCACAGGCCTCTGTAGCAAACCATTTTGTCATACATTTAGAATATAGTGCATAGTCTCAATGCACATGGCCATCAATTGGTGGGGACATGTCCCCCCACTTTTCAGCCAGGGGACAGCATAGGAAATGTTCCCCCCACCTTTTCAGTTCAGAAAACAATGTATGGGCATATAGCGAAACTGATGACTCTTCTCTCTGAAGGGCCCCTACATAGGCTTAGTAGTAAAATTACTCAACTCAGATATAAACTTCCGACTACCCAGTGGAAAATTACTAGATAAATTGCTTGGTTGGCCGCAACTTGATCGTAGTCCAGTAAATATTCATCATGGCGGGCTCTGTCATGTTGCACCCTTGTGTTGATCTATTAATAGGCACTAGCCATCAAACACATTATAGACTATTAATTTTGTTTGCCCTGTCACCCCTTGAATTGCAGCCTGGTCACCCTTGTGGATACTTATATCGCCTACGGCGGAACCAGCGGATTCCTGCACTTTTTGTAATTTGATCCCATAAATGCTTTGCCAAATGATGGGATTGGGAAGTCCTACACAGGCACCCGTGTAACCTCTGCATCTTGTCACCACGGACTTATATATACATAAGTCCTTGTTGTCACTCTGTGATTCAGGCAAGAAGTTATGGGTCCAAAGTCTACCCTCCAAAGTTTCAGTGATTGGGTGGGGTGAGCCACGGCCCCTCTTCAAATATAATGTAGCCAACATAATTATTTTAAATACCATAACATGAAGGCCTTTGTTTATTTTAGAATTAGCACCAGACCAACAATGAATTATGTTTTATATTTACTAAAACAGTTATATGTATTTCAGGTCATATATATATATTATAATATATATTATATATGTATGTACAAAATACATACATATATGTATATGTAAATTGGTCCCCCGTCCCCCCCCCCCACTTTTAAAACCGGATCGACGCCCCTGCTTACAGGCCCTATTGTATGATTTGATTTTATTCAATATCTCACCTGCTCAAATCCCAGTTTAGAACACGTGCACTTCGGTTTCTGTGGAATATCGGCGCCAGGAGACGTTGGAGTTCCCTGATTCGGCTGTTCTCTAGTCACCTTCTCTCTCACAACTGTCAACGTCGATACTGCTGCCAGCAAACTGTACCAACGGACAATGAACTAGTCGAAGCTGTCGAGAAAACACAACACCGCATCGTTGATTCACAATGGTTTCAAGTTCGTTCACTCAACGTTGCTCCGGTTCACTGGGCTGTATGTTTGAGCTTGGATATCGCGCATTACTCGCCGAATGCTTCCCAAGGAACCCGAGATGGAGTTCGATTGAACAGGACTGCCAGGGAGCAAATGTGGGTCTTTGTGTATTCATATATTTGTGAACCAACGCGTTTATTTAGAACGAATACAGCTCCCAGAGGGCGGCACGCTCCTCTAATTAGCCGTCCACGCACCAGTTGGCGGACTCGGCGCCAACTGGTGCGTGGTCGGCTGGGTTACTAGGGCAAACTGGGTACATACCACCAATTGATTTTCCGTAGGCGGCCAATGTAACGTTTCTTTGATTTCCCGCCAGGTTTTTCGATCAATGTTATTGAACATTTCAGACACTAAGTAGCCTCCATTCACACATATCATATATAAAATTCGTGAAAATGACATGTTTTTCTCCTACAATCTACTCTCTAACCTGACACCCCTTAATTTTTGCTTCAATCAGCGGCCGATTGCCAATGTTGACACCTCTAGGCCAATTTACACTTGTATGCATACGCACCTTTTCACTGTCTGACAAATTTCATTATTTCGCAGCTGTGATATCACGCTACGCAGAAATATCATTTCCATTCAACCAGTCCTACATTTAGTGCTTCCAGAAATTTACAAAAACTGCACAATGCAGTTCTTTTCAGCAGGACTACTATGGGTAATGGCGTACGACTCCATTTGGTGGTATGTGGCCAACTGCGCCTCAGCAGTTGTCCAGCTGCGCGTGGCATTATACCTCAGTGCCCTCTGGTGACTATAAGTATCCACCAGGGTTACATAGTGTAAAGCGGTTTGAGCAGTGCTGACGACAAAACGGATTTTGCGTCTTTTTCTGGACAACCATTGGAACTGTCTAAACTAGCTTGTATAATCTAAACTTCTCTGAAACTTACGAAATCATTCCCCAGTGGCGTAGGTAAGATATATATATATATATATATATATATATATATATATATATATATATATATGCACAATGTTAAAAATGTTATTGGTGAAGACACACTGGCCTACAATGTTTCACAGTACCTCGAAAAAAGGCTACAATCTATTCAGGAGGGGATATTTTCTTGATTCGCAAACTTATTTCCTTGTGACAGTTGTTTTTATCCATGTGATTCGTGAGTAGGCGCAACAGTGTGATGTAAAATATATGTTTGGTTATAACCATAATTATGTATGACTGTTAACTTCCATACAATGCATAGATTTGCCAGGGATAGTCTGTATGTGTATATATATATACATATATATATGTATGTATATATATATATATATATATATATATATATATATATATATATATATATATATATATATATATATATATATATATAGTGTCACTATCCTTGGATTGCAAATATGCACAGGAATATGATAACTGTGAGAAGTAACACATAATAAACCAACATTGGCTTGTAAAAGTGACAATGCAAATGCAAAAAGATGCAAGATACAATGTATAACGCATACACCACACAATTGGTCTTCAGAAACAACAGCTTTAATGCAGTATTAATGTTGTATGGTCTTCAGAAACAACAGCTTTAATGCAGTATTAATGTTGTATGGTCTTTCAGAAACAACAGCTTTAATGCAGAATTAATGTTGTATGGTCTACCGAAACAACAGCTTTAATGCAGTATTAATGTTGTATGGTCTTTCAGAAACAACAGCTTTAATGCAGTGTTAATGTTGTATGGTCTTTCAGAAACAACAGCTTTAATGCAGAATTAATGTTGTATGGTCTTTCAGAAACAACAGCTTTAATGCAGTATTAATGTTGTATGGTCTACCAAAACAACAGCTTTAATGCAGTATTAATGTTGTATGGTCTTTCAGAAACAACAGCTTTAATGCAGTGTTAATGTTTGTTGTATGGTCTTTCAGAAACAACAGCTTTAATGCAGAATTAATGTTGTATGGTCTTTCAGAAACAACAGCTTTAATGCAGTATTAATGATGTATGGTCTACCGACACAACAGCTTTAATGCAGTATTAATGATGTATGGTCTTTCAGAAACAACAGCTTTAATGCAGTGTTAATGTTGTATGGTCTTTCAGAAACAACAGCTTTAATGCAGTATTAATGTTGTATGGTCTACCGAAACAACAGCTTTAATGCAGTATTAATGTTGTATGGTCTTTCAGAAACAACAGCTTTAATGCAGTGTTAATGTTGTATGGTCTTCAGAAAAAACAACTTTAATGCAGTGTTAATGTTGTGTGGTCTTCAGAAACAATAGCTTTAATGCAGTGTTAGTGTTTTGTGCCGTGTCACAACCAGCATTGTCGACACAGCACAACAAACAGCGATAAGCGTTATCAAATCTATAATAACATAGCTAAAATGTAGCCTCGTAACAAATGCGTAATAACATGTGCTGTCAATTTGTACAGTCTCTCCCAGTGATGAAATGCAAGCTACTAGCAACATGTCACGGCATCAACATTATAACATAGCAAGGGCTGACTGCCAGAATACTGGTTAATTAAAGTTGCATTCTGAGCTCAATTACGATTATAAACTTGTTCAGGATGTGTACATGTACATACAGTGAACAATGTTATATTATTTACCTGATCGCATTCATTAATGTACCGAGTGATTTCGCATCTGATGTTACTTGATAAAACATCTATAATTGTATCTAGAAACTGCATTATCATTTGAAACAAGGTTTCTATACATGGAGCTAAGGAAAATGATACCTAATATACGGGGCCGCTGTGGGTTCTATGAAATTGTTTTATTTAATTTTAAATAACAGAAGAGCAGTCTGAGAATACAACTTTACAACTATTCCAGTAGCATGCCCCGACAGACCATGGACATGACATATTAGGACGTCATGTAACGGGTCCCCGTCAAGACGTACAAAAGTGACACCTAGAAAAAAGACAAGAGTACACTCTTTACCGTGTGACACTTAACATGCGAGAGCTTTTAGCAAATGGATTATATAATTGGTTTGCATAATTTTCCGTGCACCACACCCGTGGAGTAGCTCTAGAACCGTGGCTGTCTCTCTCTGTCTCTCTCTGTCTCTCTCTGTCTCTCTCTGTCTCTCTCTGTCTCTCTCTGTCTCTCTCTGTCTCTCTCTGTCTCTCTCTGTCTCTCTGTCTCGCTCTCTCTCTCTCTCTCTCTCTCTCTCTCTCTCTCTCTCTCTCTCTCTCTCTCTCTCTCTCTCTCTCTCTCTCTCTCTCTCTCTCTCTCTCTCTCTCTCTCTCTCTCTCTCTCTCTCTCTCTCTCACGGACCATTTCACTTTATCTTGGTGAAATGGTTCCCTGGTGTTGTATGTTTTCAGTACACAGCCAAATTATTTTAAATAAAGACAAAAATGTTGGTTTGTGACCTCATAAGACTTGGTGAAAACGAACACTGGTAATCAGCAGTATTGTATCATTGCTCTATGCGACCACATGGAACCGACTGCACAAAGGCAGTCAGCGGTTGGTCACTACAATGTAATGTCTTGTGGTGCCACCTGTTGAGTAACAGTTGTAGTAAACTGGATGCTGAACAGTGGTCTTCCCAGTGAAATGGAGTAACTGATCTACTGCGTAGTGCCTTAACAGAAGCCGGCTATCCTTACTCCTGCCAGACCATGTTAATCCCTCTAAATCCCTTTAAAGCTAAACTACAGAATCAAAACATTCGATTCCATCCATGACAGCACCGCAGCATTGAGCAATATTCGTCTCAGAACACAATTTACAGTGTGCCTTCATTTTATTTGAGCTCTGTCGTGTTTTACAGAAGGAAATTGTGTTTAATCTTGTACATTCACCACTTTAAAAAGATAAAGTTACACCACCATCTTGCCATCCCATAACTAACCATAGCAGCCATTTAAGGCATTTACAACATCAACAGAACGCCAAGAAAGACCTTTATGGCAGAAATATATTATCTTAGTGTTGTGACCAAACAGTGACATCTCCTTTCCCGTATAAGGAATTACTCTGAATATAAAAAGTGCACAAACTGAACATAATATGAAAGACAACAAGTGAAGTCGTACATTAATAAGCAAGTCACTAGTTACTTATGAAAAATATATCAAGAAAAAGCACAATATATAACGTATAATAAGTTTGAAGCTACGGCCAATACTGGAAACTATTAGCGAGAAAAATATCCACGATAAGTCATTTTATTTTTGACCATTTCATACCAGAGGAAATATATCTTAAGGTGTGATACTCCGTTCTTGATATTTGCAATTAAGAATCTACACAGAGACAGACATATCCAAATTTAAATATAATTTCACAGTCTGGATAACGCAAATTAATTCAATCAATTTATTGTATGCTATTAAACATATATTTTAGCATGCTGTGTTCATGGCATCAATAAAATGAGAACATTATTGGAGATCTGCTAATGATAATAATAGCAAAATGAACCAGTTACGCATGTAGTCTAACACAAACATGCATACAAATGTCTACGGCTAGTAACAGAATTCCTCTGTTTGATAACAAATCTAAATAATTCAGCAGATAATAAACTGTTGTCGTGACAACCAAGCTGTTTGGGTATCGACATTGCTGTGTTTACCCAGCAATGTCAGACGGTGCTGTGTTCAGTTTCTTTCCATTGAACGTTGTCTTGAACTGTTCAGGAATCACATACTCCTTCTGCAACAGAGATGATTGACAGCTGTCAGAACAATATATTATCTTAACAAAAATGATTGGCAGCTGTCAGAAGAACCATAATATATTGCATCAACTTGTCCCGCACGCAAACTAAACCGCTAGAAGTTATCTGTTTGTTCTGTAAATGCAGAGGTTACAATATGAAGTAAAGCACTACATCTGTTCATGTGATTAATTACTTTGTGTGTGACTTCGATGACACTAGTCAATAACATGCCAATGATATCATTTATTATATTTTATATTCTATTCAAATATACCTTATATATTCCTTTATATATTCTTTATATTCCTATATATTTTATACACAATGCCCGTCCAAAGAACAACGTAACTGCCTTTGGATGGAGAAATAAAGTTGTATTGTGTAACTTAAACTAGTGAGAGCTACCAGAAATACATATAACACCAACAAAAATTATCACTAAGTTTCTGAATGACACACTTTATAATAACAGACAAAATGATCAAAGCTGTCAGGACAGCGTATAACAAATGTACACTTACGAATTGGCCGCTGGCGTCAGGAATAAGGACATTCATCTCGGAGGATTTTGCTGAGACGATCTCCGTCTTAAGCGAGTCCTTGCTCAGGTACATCATGCAGCCGTCAGTCTTGTCCACGTTGATTGTTGGCACCTTGCCCAACACCTGCAGGGGGCAGCACCACACATATGGGGATCATAAATTAATTCACCCAATATTTTCATGCATCTCCAGGCTACTGTTAGAGTCTCCATGCCACAATCAACTTACATTTGAAAACAATAATGTAAGTTGACAAAACATTTTTATTATACTATCTCCAATAGTAATGATGAAATTATGGTATTTACATGTTTATAAAACTTGTTCTGATTATAAAACCTGTGGATGAGAGATTTGCCATGCACAGCTTTCACAGGTGGAGAATTGACAATTTATTGGTGTGTGCCATTTTATTTCTGAAAACGTAGAATCCAATGTTTTTTCCTTGCCAATAAAACATTCCAGGACCTGAAGTGCTAGTCAAGGATTACTTCAACACCACGTGTGAACCCTGCAAATTGCATAACTGCTTAGTCAGGTCTGATACGTTCATAAAGTCCAAAATGTTATCCATTACAGGAACTGAACTTAATGCTTGCCCTCTCACCCAAAACTAGTAGAAAATTAATGAAGATGAGTAAGGATTGACTAGGTCTAGTGCCTGGGCAAGCAGTTTTCTTCTACATGGTTTTTTTTCCAGAAAGATTAACTGGGTCAACACTCCCTCTCCCCTCTCCCCTCTCTCCTCTCCCCTCTCCCCTCTCCCCTCTCCCTCTCCCCTCCCCCTCTCCCCTCTCCCCTCTCCCCTCTCCCTCTCCCTCTCCCCTCTCCCCTCTCCCCTCTCCCCTCTCCCTCTCCCCTCCCCCTCTCCCCTCTCCCCTCTCCCCTCTCCCCTCTCCCCTCTCCCCTCTCCCCTCTCCCCTCTCCCCTCTCCCCTCTCCCCTCTCCCCTCTCCCCTCTCCCCTCTCCCCTCTCTTTATGAAAGCTCACACTTAACCACAATATGCAAAAAATTAAACAATTTAACGGACAAAGAATCTGACATTTTGTCATCATAATGAACAGTAGTACCTCAAATTACTATATATAATGAAGTGATGCAAACTCAGCTGTCTGCTGTTATCCCAGTTACGCCAGTGTAAAGCCTTAATTAGTCATAGTGGTGACTTCTCAAGTTGCACATATTGTTGTGAAATCACACCTGAATCTGAACGCTTTTACAGTTGACAACGTCGATGGCCGATATGACGTCCTCAAACACCAGGCCCGTCTTCTTGCAGTTGTCTGTGGACAAACACAACACGTCACAGACGTCACCAGAATCACACACACAGCACGTCACCAGAATCACAGACACAACACGTCACAGACATCACCAGAATCACACACACAACACGTCACAGACATCACCAGAATCACACACACAGCACGTCACCAGAATCACAGACACAACACGTCACAGACATCACCAGAATCACAGACACACAACACGTCACCAGAATCACAGACACAACACGTCACAGACATCACCAGAATCACAGACACACAACACGTCACCAGAATCACAGACACAACACGTCACAGACATCACCAGAATCACAAACAAACAACACGTCACAGACATCACCAGAATCACAGACACACAACATGTCACAGACATCACCAGAATCACAGACACACAACACGTCACCAGAATCACAGACACAACACGTCACAGACATCACCAGAATCACAGACACACAACACGTCACAGACATCACCAGAATCACAGACACACAACACGTCACCAGAATCACAGACACAACACGTCACAGACATCACCAGAATCATACACACACACACAACACGTCACCAGAATCACAGACACAACACGTCACCAGAATCACACACACACACAACACGTCACAGACGTCACCAGAATCACACACACAACACGTCACCAGAATCACACACACAACACGTCAGACATTAACAGAATCACAGACACAACACATCACCAGAATCACACACATAACACGTCACAGACGTCACCAGAATCACAGACACAACACGTCACCAGAATCACACACACACACACAACACGTCACAGACGTCACCAGAATCACAGACATCACAGACACAACACATCACAGACGACACCAGAATCACAGACACAACACGTCACCAGAATCACAGATCGTTTTGTAGAATACGTAGACTGTCTCTTAAAGATACTCCAGTCAGTGAGAGGTTCACAGCATTTACTAACATGTGTATAATATATTGGTTGTGCACAGTGATTGTTCAGAGATCATTAATAAATAAATAATTATAGTACAGTTGTACCAAAAACATTGCTATCTAGGATTCAGGGCGCTGCCATGAAGCACAGAATCAGTTATATAAACCGCTTATTTCACTGGCTCATGCACGTTCAAACATCCTACGTCTGTCCAATGGTATTTGATGTGTACAATACGTCGCGGTTTGCTTACATCACTATCACGATTAGGCGTGAGGTTTCCGCCAACCTTTGCTGTTTCCAACAATGCCATAGTGACGTAAATGATTTGGCTGGCTCTGTGCCTCAACATGGCAGCGGTTCTCATGGTTCAATGTCTGTTCCAGGTGACAGCAATCACGGCCCTCCAAACAGCATGGTCGTTGGTTCTTAGTAGTTCTGTTGCAGTCATTCCACACCACGTTGACAGACTATCAATTGTTGTTATTCACTGTCATCCTCTTCATCTTTTCCCTTCAATCTTTCCAGTCGTTACTAGATTATTTGACTTTTTCGTTCCTGTGGGATGCCCTAGAAATCGTGCCTGTCTTGTTCTAATTTTCATAATCGTCTTTCTTTTTGACACCATATTATTGTTTTTGCAGAGATATGTCTTTTAATTAAGTTGTAAACAATTGGCTTTGAGTAGACAGGAGCTAGTCAAACCAAATGCAGCCTGAGCATAATATGGCAGCATTCAGTTGTCAATGATATTCAAGTTTGAAATATTATTTTAAAATATAGCATGGCTCTATTCTCATCAAATCATGGTCACATGTCCCCGTCCTTGGCCGACTTCGATTGAGCTACTCGAGTTACTCGCGTAACTCCACCGTGGTATCCGGTTTATGATAATTTAACTGCGCGCGCAGAACTACGCGCGTAATCCAACTGAACACCGATGATCGTGATCACGGACATAAACACCTTATGTAAATAAATAAAGTAAAGTAGACAGTTGTTTAGTGTGTAAATTGTGACGTTCATCTTCTTGGACTTTTATTATAATTCATAGAATGTGTTGACTTTAATCCATATTTAAGTCCTTAAATGATTGTGTCACGTAATGTTTAATAAATTTCTTATGCAGTAGGGGGCCTATGTAAGTTACTCGAGTGAATCCTGTAAAACTCGCGATTGCCTCGAGTAGCTAATCTAGGTCAAAAATGGTCACGTGCTCGAGTGATCTCGGCTGTTCGATTGGGACTCGGGTAGCCCTCGGGTTACGTGAGTTACTCGCGTAGCTCAATCGAAGTCGGCCTTTATGTTGTGACAATGTTTGTTCAATCGGTTCAATTTCCCTTCAAAGTTTACAAGGCATTTTGTTTATGGATGGATTTTCTGTAGATCTTTGTGAGATGACCCCCGAGTGTGTCATGTGACTTGTACGACATGTGACTCACCGAGACTGATGGAGTTGAGTTTCCCCTTCACCTGTATCGTGCTGTTGTCACAGCCGAAGATGTACACCGTCTGTTTCTGGTTTGTGTCCGAAATGACAACATTCTTGTTGCCATATTGGTGTTCCTGCAACACCCAGCGGCAGCGTAAGTAATCAGTCTGATTCACACAACTGATTGCTGATTCAGTCAAACGGATCACCTATCAAATGACTGGGTGGTCACTCCACAGTGTGACTGCTAAGTGAAGGAACTAGTGTAAGGTCAGTTCTTACAATAAAAAAAAATCACAATTGTATAATGTTTCCAGTACAGCAAAGGTAACAAACACAGCTACATTTCCCTCACAGAACTTTATAAGGTAACTGCAACAGTTATTGTGTTATGCAGCATAATGTGTAGTTTTCATGTGAAGAATGAATATCTACTTTAAAACTTGTTTTTCTCCTGACATCAAATGTGACGTGTGTCCTGTTTTATTTTTTTGTAACTTTAACAGTAGCCATCAAAATTGGATAATGTTTCCAGTACAGCAAAGGTAACAAACATAGCTACATTTCCCTCACAGGACTTTGTAACGTAACTGCAACAGTTATTGTGTTATGCATCATAATGTGTGGTTTTCATGTGAAAAATGAATCTCGACTTTAAAACTTGTTTTTCTCCTTAAGTAATTTCTGATAGGGGCCCTCTTTAAATTCCTGTAACTTTGCTTCTGGTGGGAATATTTGAATATGGTCAACAGTACAGGATATGTAAATAGTGTAGATTTCCATTTCTGAAATAAAAAAGCAAATGATCTTTTGTCAATCTGACTGGTTTTCCTAGACCGCCACACATATAGCGCAGTGTCCAGACCTTATCTCAAAGCACTTTACACTTTACTGCCAAACAAATTTTTTCAACTGAACACCACCACGCCCTCGCTTGGAAGTATTCAGAAACACTGCACTTGATGCACAAAAGCTATTCATACATTAATAGCCACCACTGTTTACTGTATAATCAGGTACTCATTCACATAGGCACATGAGTTGGAGTTACATAAAGTGAATGAACTAGCCCAAGATTCGAAATGACAGAACAAGATTAAAACCCAGGTTCCGTCAATATAATGCGACCCACATAGTTTACGAACATTTACACACCCTCATGTTAGTAATAATCTCAACAGGAAATATATTGAACCGTTCTATGATGCACATACATTTAAGCATCCTCCCACAACTTGAGGTATCCAAACATGCCGGAAGTGTGGCAGTTTTGCGCAATGTCACTCGGGTGTTTTTCACAAAACCAAAACTCACGAACATGTGTAGAAGCTTTATAAAGTATTGCAGGCCAAACATTTAATGAAGGTGAGTTACAAAAAACATATGTTTGGTACAAAAGAAAACATGTTAGGGACACTGCCTGGATTCACAGAAGAACCCCAGAAAGTTTGGCATCTGACATGCAAAGTGCCAAGCCAAGCCGAGCCGAGCGACGTCACGTGAAATTTACTGTAGCTCGTTACAATACATACAAATGAAATCAAGGCAAATACCATATAATAACATAACGTAACGTAACGTAACGTAACCGTACCGTACCGTACCGTACCGCACCGCACCGCACCGCAACGCAACGCAACGCAACGCAACGCAACGCAACGCAACGCAACGCAACGCAACGCAACGCAACGCAACGCAACGCAACGCAACGCAACGCAACGCAACGCAACGCAACGCAACGCAACGCAACGCAACACAACACAACACAACATAACATAACCTCTCTCAGGTCTTGTGTGAACACTATGACACACATACATGCTACCTTGACAGGAGATTGTTTACACGATGATGAAATAAGGGCACGTACCACAACCCACTTCTTCCCCTCGAGGGCACACTTGGCTGGCTTCGGTGGCTTGCTATCGCCTCCACTGCCGAAGGATTTGACAGTCTTTGCCGAAACTTGGGCAGCAGCAGAAGGCTTGTAGGGCTGGGCAGTGGTCAGACGCAGGGCGGGGTTCTTGTGAGTCTTCATGTCATTGGTCACCTTCTTCAGGCCTGTCAATTAAACACACCTGTCAATTAAACACACCTGTCAATCAAATGGTGATGCCAGAAATAAAAAAACGACCAACTCAAGAATGATAAAATGTCATTATAGTGATATTACAACATGGTGTGTCAATACAAAATTAGCGAAAGTAGTACTTTTTCTTAAACAGAATTGGGCATGCAGAAAATGTATCATTACTTTATAGCCCTTGAAAGCCCTAAAGGGAAGGTACCATCAAAACGAGCCAATCAAACATACATTTTTCGTGCATAGTGACATTTCCCTAATATAAAATTATGTTTATGCCAAATTATAAATATAGATCCTGAACAGTTTCTGAGCTATGGGAGCTAGCAGTGGATGGCACACGGCAGATACCATATGTCTGTCGGAGCTTCAGTTCAAATAACTATAAATTACCCAAAAATACAACAAACACATGCTACCATACCTATCAGCTTTATGTGCCACTTACCCGTTGTGACTGATCCACCCTTATTGAGGTCAGCGAAGAGGGCGCTCCTGGCGTCTGCCTCACCCCCCGCCTTCGACGAATCCTCCATCCTCAACATCTCTGGAGGGGGCGGGGGGCCTGGGGGTGGGGGTGGACCCCCAGCAGAGGGGGCAGAAGACACTTTCTTGGGGGCAGCACTTGATGCATCACCACCCTGAAGCAGAGTTCACACAATGAAATGGAGAAGCAGAGAATTCACTTTGATCCAATTATCTCCATTAGACATAATCCACGGGACCATTTCACTAAGATTTTAAAGAAAAATTCATCCTGAAACAAAATAGTTTGCCATATTAAAGGAGTTTTTAAAAACACAAAACTTCATTGTCATATCACTATGGACACTATTTCCTTGGCACACCCGCGACGTAGCACACCAATAGATTTCAAGGTGCAAAATCGGGATTAAAGCTCTTAACAACATTAATTAAATGGTCGAAAGGTGAAGGAATATGGCCACACGGTATTTACATAAGTCTGACATTTAAAAGTTACGGAAAAATCGGCCCCGATAAATAACAAACTGTCAGTGTTCTTTTTTCCCAAAGTATAAAATGTTATATACAATTTCAGTTAGGTGGTCAGATTGTAAATACTTTGACAGTTGCATAGAAAATAGGCAGACGGGCAAAACTGTACCAAAGTGGCAGATCTCTAGACAGCACTGTGTATATAATATATATATATATATATATATATATATATATATATATATATATATATACATATATATATATATATATATATAGTCTTCAGTCTGATAGACAAAGATGCTCCATGAAATCAAAATAATAATTAATGTCAGTAATAACATCTTCATTTGAATAAAAGCAGTCATTATTACATGTATAGGACAACAATAAATACCAAGTGTGCATGGCTACAAGTAACTGAATTTTTAAAACATGAATTTTAATGACAGGCCCAGTATTGGTGTACAGAAACAGCAATATGCACAAACAGACGACAGACACAAGTAGACCAGACTGTTATTGCCACAAGTCTGACATCGGGAAATAAAACACAGATTATGAGAGGCAGTGTCCTTGTTGGTCCCTAGAGGGCGCCTCACACCAAGTGTTCCACCAGTCTCAGCCTATGCCAGGACTTTTGTACCCTAGCATGTCTCAATCTCACTAGGTGATGGGGATGTGTACACAACTCCACCATTATTTATTTACCAAACTTAGTACATATATTGTTATTATACTGTCTCTTAACAAAGAACCTTTTAAAAATATTACCTGCTTATTTATTTATTTATTTATTTATTTATAGTACTTATTTATATACTTAATTTATTTACTTCACCAATTTTAGTGCTGATTAGCATTATTATAATTTTAATGAGTTTCATCAGCTGTGTCTGGATCACCAATCTGATCTTATTGCTGTCATTTCAATGTGTAACTGAAGAAAACTGTCTGTTTTTAATGTGATGTTTAAAACGGACAATAAAGTCTTTTAAATCTTGAATCGACTAGTGCCCGCATCAGCCACCAGGGAATCTTCAACACACAAGTAACAACCAGCGAGGGATATTGGGGCTAAAACTCCGGTGGACTGCAAAATCAGACTGCGTAAATCACATTCCTGGTCATGGCCTTCTACCCACCGACTTATACCCACCGACTTATACCCACCGACTTATGCCCGCTGACTTATACATTCTAGCATCGACATTGACATTTGTGAAGCCAGAACTGTTTGTATTATGAGGAGAAAAAATGATAACTTTTAAAGGGCCAAAACTGCCAGTTTTAGCTGACTACCCGCTGCAGTGTCATTCATTCCATCGTTGCAACAAGTACTTGTATTTAATATGTGTGAATAACTGACATGTTGGGTTATGTCTGGGTGGGTTTTTCCAGTGGCTTATGTCCGGATACCTAATTGCAGATGTAGCCAAGCTGGGCATTCAATGTCATGCATCGCACAGGAAAAACAGCAGAATTATTATTTTGCATCATAAATGTTATGTACATAAACTGTACTTGATATTTAGCAAGTGCAACTGACCACACACAAGCATTTGTCATTTCAAAAAAATATATAAGTACAAGTGCAACAAAATGTACTGTAATCAGAAGTACTAAACCTCACACCTAGTGCTTTCTGAGAGTAGCTGTAAGTAAAAATAGATTCTAACTGTGTCAGAATGCTCAAACTTTCCATAGACATAACTGTCCAGATGCCACGCAAACTTCCTGTCATTTGTACTTGTGAAGACAGACAATCGACGTGTTATTTCTGACAGCCTGTCAATGCAGAACGTACTATCTAACTGATCACTGCCAGAACATTATGCCTTAATTCCTGGACAGATGTCTCTAAGGTCAGTGTCCCCGTGAAACGCCGCAGGTTTCAAGTTTAGTTACGGAAGGCACGCATACTTTTTAGGCTTGGTACTTGCAGACCTATCTGTACCTGTCTGTCTTACAGGTGAGATGTATGTGTGATTGACGAGACCCCTGGAGCTATGTGGGGACAGCTGTTGTACTCTTCCATTGGGGGGAGGAATTTCTTGGGGTACAAAAGTATGTTTTGCATTGCACTAGTGCATGTTTCACAGTGCACTAGCATCTTAGTACACAACATGCACCATACACAACGAAATATGCACTAGTGGATGTGTCATATAGTATCAGTAGCCAGTTTCATTGAAACAATGCATAGTTATTGGGCTATAACAGTTGCGTTATGATAAAATCATTGTCCAACTTTTACCATTTTTCTATGAATAAACATACCCTACCTACAAATATATATATATATATATATATATATATATATCACTTTCCTCAACTGCATTAATGTATACTTTGCCAAACACCATTACCACCCCAGCATACCATATATGTGTCTGTCAATCAAAGGACGATGGACACATTGACAGGTGTCCATCATGTGGGTTCTCCCGGGCTGTTCACTGCCTTCTTGGCCTCACTTTGAGATCGGGAATCCCCGGTGATTCCTAGAAGGTGAGAGTGACTTGCTGGGAGACCCTGGTACAATCAACCATGGAACCCACCCTGGCAAAGCATGCAATCTATGAGTGGTGCTATCACACAGTGAGGTCTAATCATCCCTGGCTCATCCTTGTTCCAGGTCTGTCACAGGGCCTCTTGTGTCTTAAGGCCATACACTACAGTATTATGTTCACAAAACTTGTGTCATATTGTAAAACCACTTAAGGTTTTGTCCCACAAATGTTGCAGGTTTTTTTTTCCTGCTGATACATGAAATGTTATGTCATTGAGGCCATGAGAGAATTGTGGATAGGGACAATCAGATAGTCAATTAGACAGTGAGACAGTGAGACAGTGAGACAGTGAGACAGTGAGACAGTGAGACAGTGAGACAGTGAGACAGTGAGACAGTGAGACAGTGAGACAGTGAGACAGTGAGACAGTGAGACAGACAGACAGACAGACAGACAGACAGACAGACAGACAGACAGACAGACAGACTGTTAAAGAGACAGCCAGACAGACACCCTATCAGTCAAACAGCCAAACACACATGTGCAAGCACATACGCATGCATGCTAGACAGACTGATGGGCCGATGGACAGACAGATTGTCATAAAAACGTCTTTACAACCTTTCGTATCCACCACCGTACCCTAGCACTGTGACCCATCTGTTGGCAACTAGAATACAGAGAGAGAGAGAGAGAGAGAGAGAGAGAGAGAGAGAAAGAGAGAGAGAAAGAGAGAGGGGAGGGAGAGAGGGGGAGAGAGGGGGAGAGAGAGGGGGAGAGAGGGGAGAGAGAGGGGGTGAGAGAGGGAGTGAGAGAGAGGGAGAGAGAGAGAGGGGGGAGCCTGAGGAGAGAGAGAGAGAGAGAGAGAGAGAGAGACAGAGACAGAGACAGAGACAGAGACAGAGACAGAGACAGAGACAGAGACAGAGACAGAGACAGAGACAGAGACAGAGACAGAGACAGAGACAGAGACAGAGACAGAGACAGAGACAGAGACAGAGACAGAGAGAGAGAGAGATAGACAAAGAGTCTGCGACAGGTGCTGAGGTAGCCAAGTGAGTGATTGCTGTGTTTACTGCCAACACAGAGAGACACAAGCACACCAGACAACTTCATCAACATCTTAACCACCCAAACTGCCAAATGATACCCAACTACAGGTATGAGTGGGTAGACTGGTGAGGCCAACAGTTGCTCACTCACCTCAAACCATCTCACCCACATCTCAACCCAACAACAAACATCTGTATTAATATGCTGACTTTGGAACATTGTGAGTGCATCCCCTCTGAGGAGCCGATGTCCACTCATATCTCTCTACGCTCATTCGTTTGATCTATCAATGGATGATGTATTTCAGAAAATACATCAAAAGTTTACTACTAATTAAGTAATGAGTTATTTACTTTGGTGTTTTTTATTTACGTTCTTTTCAACAGGGCATTTCTCCTATCTCAGATAACTGAGTAGTGATCCACCAGATAGTGCCACAGTCCACTGCTCCATTTGAGTGTCCGCTGTTCTTAACAATCTCCTGGTGTCAGCCATTGTCAAGGCACTCGAGGCCAGGACAGATCAGTGTGTTGGGTTTTAACAGAAGCTATTAAACACTCTGTGTGTTTCTGGAGGCAAACAACATCGTCTACTGATTCTATTCCTGTGTGTTTTGTTGCTTACCCTAACACAAACAGCACGTAAAAGACTCCAACCACTTCACGGGAACACAGATGGAGTAAAAAGGTAAGTTCTTATACAGCGCAGTATCCAACCCTCAAGATTGCTCAAAGGGTTGTAACAGCACAGTGGCACAGTGGCACAGTGGCACAGTGGCACAGTGGCTAGAGCTTCAGACTCTCGACAAAGAGAACCTGGGTTTGAATCCTGTGCTGCCGT
The DNA here is from genome assembly GCA_964017155.1 of Oasisia sp. SBJ-2009. Taxonomy (NCBI): domain Eukaryota; kingdom Metazoa; phylum Annelida; class Polychaeta; order Sabellida; family Siboglinidae; genus Oasisia; species Oasisia sp. SBJ-2009. Next base: position 41,965,764 of record OZ024855.1, read on the forward strand.
GTCAAACCTTGTTAAATATTTTGCATGCAGAATTTCTACATTGCTCCTGTTCATTCGGCTGTATAAACAAGTACCTGGCTATAGACTTAGGTGGATATTTGAGCAGGGAAAAACACTGCGAGACATCAAAACTGCACCAGACGGGCTCAACCAGGTCCTCTTGGTGAAGGACAAAGCCTGGCAGAGACACAGTCAAATAGTTTCATGGAAGACTTCGAAGGACAAAAGATGAAGACGAAGGAAGAGACCAAATTAGACGTGACACGAGACTCCCGCTGGTAACTGCAGAGCTGTGTCTTGTACAAATTCACGAGGGGCCAAGTCGGCCTATGGATTTAAGTGAAATAAGTCTTGACTGACCACCTGGTGATCTCCCCAGTGGACCACATGGGCCCAACCATGATATAAACTCAAGATATTGCTGACTGACTGACTGATCACAAGCCATAATAATCACAGTCTGACAAACTAGTCATAAAATGTTACATCGGCCCCTGCGTGATCACAGCTAGACCCAATCCATCCACCCAGCTGGATAGCCACATTACGTGACTTACCACAATTTATGGCTTGCATTAATCTTCATCCGGCTTATGGGAATAAACATAAATTTAATAACAACACATTTTGATTAATAACACTGAATTATATGTGTGAAATAAGATATGCTGTTTTTCAGTTTATATTAAAGGATGCTCCTTCAAAACCATAACAAAATACCCCTTAGAACATGGCAGGTACAGTGAAGCGTCCAGTGACACTTGTCAGTTACATAAGTAGACAGAAGACTATGTACATCACCTTCATGAGTTCACACACTCAATTTAATTATTATTACAGTTATAAAACATATCAACCTATGTGAATCAGCTGGAGATAATGTTGATTTGTAGCTGAAGTCTACATGTTCTGTGCGGCCTCACTAGCTATACCAGAGCTCTCAATATACAGTGCATATATTTTTTTCCTGTCTCTCAGCGAATCGACTTTATGATGGGCATTATGCAGATAATCCTGAGACTTGACCATTATCGTAGATTTTACAAGACAACTCAATCTAAGCAAGTCACAGCTGTCACACACACACACATCCATAAACAACCACAGAAGACATGCTGAGAAATAATCTCACTTCCTGGTTGGATTAATGTCTAGCCTGGAGTCCTGCAGGAGTAGGACTGAATGAAAGCAAAATATTTGACCAATTTAGCATTCTCATAAACAAATCGATGTAAAATTGGCCTAATCAGGTTGTGGTGGAGAATCCCTGTATTTGTGGCATTTGTGGTGTCTGTAGACAGAACTAGACACCATTTTTCACTTTAGCTGCCGCCTTTGCCATTGGTATAGCAAATGACAAGTTATGGTGAGTGTAAAGGATATCCAGTGTAAACATTAAAAATAATAAATTGAGAGTGGGCGTGTTGGGAGTGTCAACGAACTTGGGGAGCATCACGTAAACATCTTAACAAGCGTAATGTTACGCCTACTAAATACATGGCGCAGTTTAAGTGCAACTATGGAGCGTACTCATGAAACCCAACTAGTGTAACTTTATGACGTTTTAGGTTTTCGACGAGTTATACCCCGCTACGACATCGTAAACAGGCTCTATGAAACCGGCCCCTGGAACCCAGCTTAAAACAACACTACCTGAAAGTCACAACGTCAACACACGGATGGATAAAATGAATATTTCCCGGAAACACACATAATGTATCTACGGATGGACTACCTGGTACCTGACCCCACCTGACCCAGGGAAACAAGTGAAAGGCATTAGAAGGCATTGAGTAAATATGTCGGGACAGTTATTAATACTTAGTCTGTCAACTGGACCGTGATCTACGAGGGAGGGAGATGCCTGGCGAATATCATAGCCTCTAAATGGTTCCAGTTCTGACCAGGTGAGTTATTACGACACATCTGCACTCGTTTAGCCGCAAGGTGGCTGTTGGGTTGCTCGTACATGACCTTTCACCTCCAGTCTATTAGTTTGAATGGTGACCAACATCATTATAAATGATTGCCATCATCAGTATTATCAAGACGATCATAACAGTCACCATTACTGACTATGGCTCAAGTAATAATAGGTAACCTTTGTTAATAATTGCTATTTATTAAAAGCATAATTATAAACACTGTTAATATATATATATATATATATATATATATATATATATATATATATATATATATAATACATACATATATATATACATGTATATGATATATATATATATATACATATATATGTATATGATATATATACATATACATATATTATAATATATATCCGTGGGAGATGAGACTGGACAGTTTGTGATTGGTCTCTACTGCTGTAGGTCTCTCTCTCTCTCTCTCCTCTCTCTCCTCTCTCTCCTCTCTCTCCTCTCTCTCCTCTCTCTCCTCTCTCTCCTCTCTCTCCTCTCTCTCCTCTCTCTCTCTCTGGCTCTCTCACTTAAAGTGTCCACAAACATTTTATTCAGCCCTTAAGAGACAACATTATTTTACGAAAACTACTATTCTTAATGTCCCTGCTGCACCTATAGTGTGCATGTACCCGGGTAAATGTAAAGCACCAATTGTTGCAATCAAGTTTTCTATATACGCTTTTTTCCAACATTGTAAGTTGTGCATATCTAGCTGAATTCCCCACACCATGATTCTACATAATAAACATTTAACCTAACCATCAGAAATGTGATACATTGTGTGGGTATTTTTGCATAGAATCCTGCAAGGCTGAAAGGGTTAAATGGGTTCTGTTGCTGCATAATTCTCCAAGCAGTGTTGTCACTGCTAGAGAGCCAGTAACTCATCCCTGAGAAGCTCAAACAAGTGGGAGAAGCCACTGCCCCCCCCCCCCCCCCTCCCTGGGCCACCGTTAATTTGCCAGTGTTTATTCAGGAGTGCCTCCTAAGTCCTGGGCAGACAGCTGAACCCCAGCTACCTGCTCCTCACCCCAACCCCTGGCATTTCCCCTCAGTGAGATAGGGAAGAACAAAGACATGGCTGGATGACAGCTGTCCCTCTCCCCCCCCTCCCTCCCTCCCTCCCTCCCTCCTTGCTCCATCATCCCTCTTCCATCATACCTGCCAGTCAGCCTGCTGAGGCAGCCTCCCATTTGTCATCGTCACGGGAGACTGCCATCAGGTGACAGATGTCCACAGAGGTCACATGACCACAGGGACAAAAACCCAGCCTCAGTGTTCCTCCTTGTTCACCAGTGGTGTCAGACCACATTTACTTTCACCAGTGGTGTCAGACCACATTTACTTTCACCAGTGGTGTCAGACCACATTTACTTTCACCAGTGGTGTCAGACCACATTTATTTTCACCAGTGGTGTCAGACCACATTTACAAATAATTTCTAACTGTCATTCTAACTGTCCTGGGAACCAAAATTATTATTTGTATCGCTATATCTGGTTGCTTCCAAAAGGAAACAGCCCAGTCGACTTTTACTTTCAGTCTGTTTGACCTGTCAGTCAGACACAAGCATCGTTATTGACAGTGTGGCATCCTTCCACAGTGTATTCAACATACCACGACCAGTTATTGTCTTGAGGTAGATTAAGCATCTAGTTATCCTCTCAGCTGGTGACACAATCACTTGCATAAAACCTAATGTGTAAAGAAGCTGGCTGTGGCTGTGAATGTTAACTCGGCTGAACCTTGTTCAGCTAAATTGTCATTTCCTGAGTCTAGGCCTAGAACTAATTAAAAACCTAGGCATGGGATTAAATTTGGTTTTCACTCAGCTAATTAATTAAACTCAATGTTGAAACTTAAAAATAAATTTTGATCCTTAACAATAATTTTGAATACCTGAAATCTGTCAACACCATAACGCGCCATCGGGACATTGTCTCTGGTGTGTCAGGGAAATAGTGTCCTTGGTAACATGGCAATAGATTCATGCGTTTTTTTATAAACAAATTATTTAGTTTAACAACAGATTTTGTTTAATGTTGAATTTTCTTTTAGAGCCCTAGTCAAATATCACTTATACGGTATGCTGATGAACACCACACCACGTCAAACGGTGAGTATTAACTATGTTATAACCTATGTATAAACAGAGGGAAGAATCCTTAGAGCATGTGTCGAGGGAGGGAAGAATGACACTACAGGCACTAATGGGATATTAATCAGGTGTGTATGCATGTGTGGACTGCACATTAGGGGAGTGGGAGAAGGAAGGGACACGGACTAGGGCTGGCAGCTGAGGGCTGCAGTCTTCCCAGCAGCGTGATCTATGCGTGGCAGGTGATTTCTAGGGACTTAGAAGTCTACGCGTGGCCCAAGTAGGCCCTGTTTATGGGTCATATATGCAGGCCCTGTGAGTGGGCCCTATAACTGGTAGTGTCAGTGGGTCCTGTCACTGGATGCTGTCACTGTCACTGGATGTCACTGGGCCCTATTTGGAGACACATGTTGAATTACGGAAAGGTAGTGTTCTTAGTGCCTCGATAGCTGTGTTCCTGTGTTCAACATTATGCTTCTAAACTACAGGGGCCAGTTTCATGAAGCCGTGTAACTTTATGCGCAATTACGCGGTCTACTGGTCGTAGCTAACAGCTAATAGACAATACGGCGTACGGCCGGTTTCATGAGACCAATTTAGCATTCGCGCCAGTAGCATTGACCCCCTTACGTCGCGGTGGGGAATCCCTGTATTTGTGCTGTGTCTGAGCATCCTTTTTTCTTTCTAGCTGTGCCTTTATCGTTCGTATAGCAAATGGGAAACTATGATGAATGTAAAGGATATCCAGTGTATACATTAAAAATAATAATGTTCAGAATGGGCATGTCGGGAGCATACCGTACATTTTCAACTTCGGGAGCATACCGTAAATATTTCAACCAGCGTAAAGTTACGCCTACTAAATACATGGTGCAGCTAAGTGCAAGTATGGAGCAGACTCATGAAACGCAACTAGTGTAACTTTACGACGTCTTAGGCTTACGACGGGTTATCGCCCGCTACGACGTCGTAAGTAGCCGCTATGAAACTGGCCCCAGGACATCGAGGAAGTATAATTTACAGTTACTCAAGTGTTGCAGTGACTTAATTTTGTTACTTTTCACTTATAATTTGTTCAGTTTTACGTTTTAAGAAAAAATTGGTTGCAATGGGCCGGTCATGTGGAAAGAATGGCAGATGAAAACTGGCATAGATCAGATGCCCAGAAAGTGGAGGGGAAAAGAAGGCAAGGAAAACTGAGAAAGCGATGGGAGGACTGCGTTAAGAGAGATCTGGAAAGAGTGGGAGGAGAATGGAGAACAGCAAACGAGAAAATGAACCGGATACTGTTGACAGAGAATGTAGTGAGAGAAAAGTGAGGAAAGTAAAGATGTAATAAAACACTACAATAACCATTGCAACCTCACCCCTAACAACATGGATGCCAAGAGGAGAACTACATAATTGTTATCTTAATTAGCCATTATCATTATACGACATCAGTAAGTTATATTTCTACAAACAATATACATATATTCATCATGTGCACATCAGCGGTCTCCATAGATGAACTTCACATTTACTTACAACAGTGTATCAACTGTATTATCACTGGCCTGCAATGCTGCCCTCTCACTACTGGTTGTGAACAATCAATGCACAAAAAGTTACTTTTTGGTGGACAAATTAAGTTGTCATTCATTCACCAGGTGGAGCCACTGTGTTGTTACGTTACAGCTTTGAGCTGTGGGTGTCCTGTGTCCACCAGTCACAGGAACCAGTTCACATACACAACTCTGTCTCAGTGACAGACTGACAGCGCAGGTGTGAACAGTCGGTGGCATCACTGCTTTTAATTTTTTAAGTTTAATTAATACTGTCTTTATTTGTTTCCGATGCTCTCTAAGGCAATTTTCACTTAATCCATGTAATGGTACCACTATATACAAAACTATCTTCACAGGATAATCAGGTGTTACTGCAATGCATAATTCTCCTCAACTGAAAATATTTTGAAGCTTGAAGGTATTACTTGTTGTTTAATGTTATTGTGATTGCAGGTCAATGCCTGCATGCAGCCATGTCTTTGTCTATGATATAATTGAATTATACATATACAGTGTTACTGTTTTATATAGACTTTTATGGTAACTGCACATCTCAAACCTTTGTGTGGCCATATTCAGTCAACCAGTGTTACTGTGTTTTAATCATGTCGGCAATTCTCCCAGGGGAAGGCACCACCCCATCAGCAAGAGGGCCATAAACAGTCTCCTCAGCTGTGGGATCGGACGTGGGGAGAGGAGACATAAACCCGACGTTAGATCACCCCAGCTGAAGGCATGCTGAGTGAAGAAGATTGCTTCGTTAATTCACGCGCCAGTGGGGTCGCAAAATATATAAATATAGTACACAGAATTAATATATTATTCTGTCTGTAAAACATCGACACAGTAAACCTGCCTGGAGAGGGCGGAGTTGGACCCAGACATGTTCTCTTCAGTGGCATGCTAACTGTCTAGGTGTACGTTAAGGAGGCAGACTGAGGCTGTAGACTGAGGCTGTAGACTGAGGAGACAGACTGAGGTGACAGACTGAGGAGACAGACTGAGGAGACAGACTGAGGAGACAGACTGAGGTGACAAACTGAGGAGACAGACTGAGGTGACAGACTGAGGAGACAGACTGAGGTGACAGACTGAGGAGACAGACTGAGGTGACAGACTGAGGTGACAGACTGAGGAGACAGACTGAGGTGACAGACTGAGGTGACAGACTGAGGAGACAGACTGAGGAGAGAGACAGACTGAGGAGACAGACTGAGGAGACAGACTGAGGTGACAGACTGAGGAGACAGACTGAGGAGACAGACTGAGGAGACAGACTGAGGAGACAGACTGAGGAGACAGACTGAGGTGACAGATTGAGGTGACAGACTGAGGGTGACCGACTGAGGTGACAGACTGAAGTGACACATTGAGGTGACAGACTGAGGTGACAGCCTGAGGGTGACAGACTGAGGTGACAGACCGACCTGTTTGTTCCAGCTCACTCCAGTCGTATGGTGTTGTTTGATGTAAGTTTGTAGTTCGCTGAGAACGCCAAACCACGCCTTTGTCCAGTTCACATGTGTCTTGTCCCTACAGCACATGACAGACTTAGCCGCTACAGCAAGGTCTCACAACTCACAGCACATGACAGACTTAGCCGCTACAGCGAGGTCTCACAACTCACAGCAATGACAGACTTAGCCACTACAGCAAGGTCTCACAACTCACAGCACATGACAGACTTAGCCACTACAGCAAGGTCTCACAACTCACAGCACATGACAGACTTAGCCGCTATAGCAAGGTCTCACAACTCACAGCACATGACAGACTTAGCCACTACAGCAAGGTCTCACAACTCACAGCACATGACAGACTTAGCCACTACAGCAAGGTCTCACAACTCACAGCACATGACAGACTTAGCCGCTATAGCAAGGTCTCACAACTCACAGCACATGACAGACTTAGCCACTACAGCGAGGTCTCACAACTCACAGCACATGACAGACTTAGCCACTACAGCAAGGTCTCACAACTCACAGCACATGACAGACTTAGCCACTACAGCAAGGTCTCACAACTCACAACACATGACAGACTTAGCCACTACAGCGAGGTCTCACAACTCACAACACATGACAGACTTAGCCACTACAGCGAGGTCTCACAACTCACAACACATGACAGACTTAGCCACTACAGCAAGGTCTCACAACTCACAACACATGACAGACTTAGCCACTACAGCGCAGGGGTAGAAATAACTCCAAAATCTAGGTAGCCATCCGGGCTACCAGCTTGAAATTTCTGGTAGCCCACACCCATATCTGGTAGCCCAAAATTTCTTAATAAATTACTCGGTATATAACTCGCTGACTAAAATTGTGGGCAGAGTGGTATTTTTGTTGAAACGTTGAGGTCCACATGCCTCTTTCTACATTCATGCAATGCATTTTAAAAACAGAGATATTTAATTAGAACGATTTACCATATCAACTATAATCCTCTACATATCAGAAATGGTAACAGTCGACGAGTCGCTCTTTTATGGGGGCCTTTGTTGCACTACTTTTGTTTTAGTAAATATCAGTTTAGCATGAATCACCGTTTAGTATGCAATAACTGGCGAAAATAGGAACTAAGTCAACTGCAGCACTTGTTTTGTGGGATCATGGTCCATTCATGGATGAATGAAAACTGATCAAAAATCTGATTTCTTGTCAGTTCATATAGAATATTCTAAAACGAAACACTTGTGTTGCTTTGTAATAACTATTTTAATTGTTTAAGTAAAAAAGTTCTACTATATTTAGTAGAACAATGCAAATATTTTGCTACGTATATTTAACATGTATTTGTGAGTTTACAAATATTGTGTTGATGAAAGGTATTTGTTCACATTTGTTAATTTCCCACTAAAATAATGTGTCATATGGCCATATCCAAATTGCATAATAATAACATTAACTTATATAACACTGTATATTCAAAAAGAATATTGTTCAAAGGTAGTTCCCCTTTTTGACATTTGAATACAACATCGATAAAGTTATTATTATAAAACATAAAATCAGTATAATTTAGCAGTGCCCATATTACAAAACAATTTTGCATTATTCAATTAATTAATTTAATATCGTTAATATCCTCAAATGTGCTGTATAAATTGCACATGTATTATTGTTTATTATAATATAGATACTAGGCTTACATACTTTAACATGTTTTAACATTATATTTTCTTTAAACAGTGTTTCAAATTGCCCTGGCTTGTTGTGTATAAAAGAAACAACTTTCCCATATTTAATACAAGACTAGTGGAGTTCTCAGAAATTGCCCTCCCACTACTTGGGGATACCCCTACTTAGAAGTGCAGCCGATCCACCTGCAACAATGTTTTAAACTACCTCATCCTTTCACTAGGTCGGTTTATTACGTAATCCAATCATAGAGCCAAAGTAACACATGGCTTCTAGGGTGGTCTTTGAGGGTGTGTAGTAAGTTTATTGGGTCGTTTATTGACACTGGCCCTGTTGCGCCAGCGATGTCTTTGAAGTGGTTAATTGGATACAATTGTTTCAACCCAATGGAAGCCAGCGAGTCGTCTCAGACACTTGACCTGCACTGATGATTAGGCCATCAGTGACCCAGATTCTGTGGTAGACCACCGGGCTACTGCTGTCTCCAATTGTAGTAGCCCGACAGCAATTCTGGTAGCCTCGGGCTACCGGGCTACCACTATTTCGAACCCTGTCAGCGAGGTCTCACAACTCACAACACATGACAGACTTAGCCGCTACAGCAAGGTCTCACAACTCACAACACATGACAGACTTAGCCACTACAGCAAGGTCTCACAACTCACAGCAGTGCAAACTCTTACTATCTACATTTTCATGGTATGCACAAATCAACTTGTGTCCAAATTGTAAGAAACATGCATTATTTTGTCAAATTAAATTCAAGTGAAAATGGGTGAAAGGGCAGAAAGGAACAATGGCTGGTGGCAGCCCGGCATTCTCTTACAATGTATACAACTTATCCACTAGGTGGCAACACCGTGCTTGCTAACTCAGGTTCCGGGGGAGAATCCACTGTAGAAAGGCTGAATACTCCCCACAGAAATGTCCACCAACGAAGCATACTTCACTCTGTGGACAAAACGCTTCAGTGGATGAGAAATATGCCTCAGGAAATTGATTAAAACTTACTTTTCACGAAAATCTTTGAGGACTCTGTTGGTGTAGAACTGGCCGGCATCAGCCATTTCCTTGACATAGGGGCCGGGGGCGGGGCTCTGAGACAGAGTGACACATGTCAATCAAACATGTCAACCCAATCAATCAATGCCAATGTAAAATACTGCATCAATGAATTAAAGACCAATTAAATAGATAAACTACAAGTTGAGCTATTACAATGCAGTGCAAATTGAATGCTGTATGAGCAGGAATGTAAGAAACATTTAATGTAAATTCAATCTACCATAATTGGTTCCAAATTCTGATGTCAGTTATTACATCAGTTTGTAATTATGATGGGCAGGTCCTATTTTAAGCTCTAACATCATAGTCAAAACAGTTTAATATTCTTGACAGATGTATATGGTAAAATATAAAAATATTTCTACACGCTGGGGGAACTCGACATTTTGGGTGCCCAACATTTTGTTTCTGAAAACCAAACTTTTTGGGGGGTTTTCACGACATGTTGAAAATTAATTCCAAGGCCTTGGTTTTAACTACCGATAATCACATTCGTGCCATGCAACGATTTCCATCAAAACACAGGATAGAGACGGACAACATATACTTACGACTGCGACCCATCCTAGGGCTGGGATGGACTCTGAGATGGCCGAGAGATGGTTGAACAAAGCACTGCCTCGATTCTTCTCTCGGAACTCCTAAAACAGATCACACAGTTGCACAGTGTTAAGGTGTGCTTTCAAACTATCCATTCTTCAATATTCAGAGAGTACTTATGTTTCTACACTATGGAAGACACAGTGACCTAACTTACTGATATGTTTTCTAGCTCATTGTTTAAAAAAAATGCAAAACCTGCCACAGTATGACAAAGGAGACTATTTCTGTGACACTCTGATATTCACAGCTTTTAGCAAAGATTAATTTTGGGGACATGAAATTAACTATAAAGAACAAAATCGCACTTAGACCTCACAGGAATGTTACAGAAATGACTCCGAGATCCCCAAGATCGGCATTTCCATTTGTGTACAAAATAAATTTAATATATCTAGGCTAGCGCTGTGCCTAAAATCTGTTTAGCCAATTTGGCTAAAGGTCAGAAATTTGTTTAGCCAAATGAGATTCTCTTTAGCCATTTTTTAGATCAATTAAATTACCCGGTTTAAAAGTGCAAAACAAGACAATATAATAAAAAAAAATTATACAATATCCACAAGAACAAAATGTCCTATTTTAATTAACTAAACATTTATATATTTAGCTAAACATATATAACGCAAACAAACATCCAGTAGAATTTAACAGAATATTGTCTAATCATAAAATGAAAGCTGTTGGGAATTTTGCAAAATATAAAGAAAAAGCTCCTAACACATACTATTAATGTAATAAAATTTACATTACAGGTGTGTATAACATAAATTGAAAGATACACTTTTATAACAAGGTAAAATAATTAAGAACCACCTACTCTACTCTTGCTGCCCCGCAGTGATTCAAACAGTGTATTGATAATAATTATTACCTATCTTAAAACTTCTTTTGACTGCTCAGTAATTGAATACAGTAATTCACCATGGCTGACTGTAATCCTGGCCTGGGTGACGCAGGCTATATTTGATAAAACACGTTTTTGATATGCATCTTTCTATCTGTAATGTTTCTGGTGGTGAAACTTGTCAAACATACATGAATTACAATCTATGTTGGCATTTTATTGAATAGTTACCAGATGGCACATTGATTAATCATTGACAATGCCATGTGACTGCGCCGGCGGTACTGAGCGATAATATGGAACCTGTAGGGTACAGCGTTGTACCTGCCTCAAACTTGTAATTAGTGCCATCAGGCCCGTCCCCATTGTCTAGTAAACACAATTCTTGATTGATTTAAGCTCCCCTATTGTCTGTGAGCATGGCTAAGTGGAGGGATTAGCGACCTATTGTTTACCCAGCGGGTCACGTTATGCCGACTGGTTATTTGGGTCAGTTGAATGTGCGATCGTTTAGGCAACTTTAACAGAGCTGGGTGTTGAATAATGCAGTCATGTATTGCTGATAACATCAATAATAATGACAGATATAACGTTTCGCCAATTTGGCGAAGAGGTTTAGTTTATTTTCGCCAAATAGAAAACCGTTTCGCCTATGGCGCAAATGGCGATCGACAGCGCTAGCCTAGTATATTCTACTTCTGACAATGTCCTCATGGTTCTGCAGCAAGTGCCGGGTAATTAAATATAGTCTGTGAATTTGTGGAATCACTTACCTGCACTTCCTGGATCTTTGTGGACGTTGGTTGTAAGAGGTTGACCAGGACATCCTGCAACCAACCACTCAGTCATCAAAGGGCAGTCACAACAAATAACAATGTAAAAGTAAATATTATATACAATGTTCAAATTATGGACCATTTTATTACGAGTATAATTATGTGTATTATTACTACTGTGCTCCATCAGAAATTACCTTCAAAGTAATCAAGCAACATTCAGTGACACAACAGTAGCCTACAACAGGTGGTTTCTAAACTAAATCTCTTCAATCTACCTGATGACGGTTAATAAGCTGCCTATAGCAGTGTAGTGTTAGTAGGACATGGGCCACCCAGACAGTGGACCACGTCAACTAATTATTCACTTAAACACTCGTCAACCCGAGCCTGTGGACACCAGCCCAATAAGACAGACGGGAGGTAATGACACCCTCTAGGTCTCTGCAGGTGACATCTGTCATTTAATAAGTGTCCAACTCTCCCAGCCGGCAGCCAAACAGTGAAAAGTTCTTATATGTCAAACGTCTACTGAAGACACATTTGTTTCGTATTGCTTATTAATGTAATTCGAAATGAACATTATATTTTTTTACTAGATTATTTGCTAATATTATCAATACATAATTATACACTTATTTATTGACATTATTGTTACGTAATTATTATATATATATTTTTTAACATATACTAAACTATTTATTACTAATAATAATTATACATGTACTGTCATTTATCAGTATCATTGTAATTTAATTATACACTAGACCGATTATTATGTATTTTTAAAACTAATACGTAATTTATTTATTTATTTAAAAGTGCTACGCTTTTTAATACCGTATAATTTTATTTATTTATATACCTATAAATATATCTTTTTTACAATTATTTTAAAACACTAGTATTTGTCTTGTTGTATACATATATATTTTTATGTCTTTTAAATTGTAATATGTTGTGAAGCGCCACGAACGATTATGGATGTGGCGCTATATCAAATAAATATATTATTATTATTATTATATACAGGTAGCGCAGTATCCATGCCTTGGGACAGCTCAAAGCACTTTACACTTTACTTCCTGGCAGACCTGTTCACTCAGACATCATCTCAGCTTCTCTGGGAAGCTTCCAGCCACACTGCAATTAATGCGCGAAGGCTGCTCATATCACATCCACCATTGTCTATAGCCAGATACTCATTCACCCAGCTAAGTGAACTGAAGTAGTGTAGAGTGAAAAGGCTTGGCCAAGGTTTGACGCAGCAGCACTGGGTTGAAACCCTGATTCTTTCAGTCGAGAGTCTGTAGCTCTACCCCCAGAGTCGAACAATTCCATAACCAGAGGAACGTAGGGCTAAAGCCTTCACACAACACAAGTGTCCAATTGTTTGGACTGTTGTGGGTGTGTTACACATCACCCATGACAGATCTGCTCACTCAAACACCATCCAAACTTCACGAGGAAGTATTCAGCCATGCTGGATTTACTGACTATTTGTTCACATATGCCCACCAGTCACAGACATTTCCACAGTGAGCTGAACAGCGAGAGAAAATCCGTTTGAACCTTCGAAACGTCGACAAGTCGGTCTGAATCTGGACTATCTCAGCTGGGAGTCTGATGTTCTAAACAAATAGCTACCAAGCCCTACAATGGTCATCTTAATGCTAACAAACTACGCAGATCCAGTTTCACAACGTTCCCACCCAGAGTCCATAACTTGTTACACCAGGCAGGAGTTGAGGACACAGACGTGAAGTTGAGAGATGCCTGGCTTTACTGGTATGGCTACTTCCACTAACGAGAGAAAGAACACTACCCAAGAAGACTTGCCAGTTCCTGAGAAGAGGAAAAGAGGGAACCCAGCAAAAAGATGTGGCAAGACCCCCTATACTCCAGGTCCGAGACCAACCTTACAGGAAGGTACTGACAACACCCACTACTAGGAGGGATGACTGGTGCTGACACCTACCTGCGCTGGCGGCTTTGATCTTGCAACGGTCACCAGAAATGCTCGCTGGGCAGCGAAAGCGTTCTTCACTACGTCAACCTAAAAGATGATACAATTAGGACATAATCAGGCATATGTCCATAAAGTTATAATAGGCTCAATCTTGCTACAGACTTTACACCACATTCTATGCACTTGGATTTAATCCCATCCTATTTCTGGAAAAACCTGCCCTGTAGGATCATCAGGTTCACCACCATTCATAGAAGCTATAACAGTAATGTTACCAAGTTACTGCAATACTTAATAACACCCAGAGTCAGAACTACTGCATGTCGCATTTCTGAACAATCACTCAGGATTAATGAATGCTTGTGCACAATGTCACCCACTTAGGACTGGGGACACTATTTAGGCATATAAAACAAGTACACATGGTTGTGTACTTGTTTTATGATAATTAATAACAAACGCCTTCATATAAAAATTAAGTTTTCAAACATCGTATTATCACCTTAGTTCTTATTTACAATGATTACAGTAAAATAACAATTACGTTCACATTTAAAATAAAAAGCTAAGCAAGTTTCATGAAAATTAAGTTCCAAAGATTTGACAGTACATTTGAAATATACGATCTAGTGAATGTGCTGCAAAATTACCTATATGGTTTTAGATGTAATAAATAAATAAATAAAAGTATTTATAACTAAATATAGTACACTACTGACTGCAGTGCTGGCCAGAAATGAACAGTATGGCCAGAAATGAACAGTATATTCACTGGGACACTACAGTAAGAGGTATCCCATTGACGTCATACCTGCTTCTTGACATCGCCCCCAATCTGGTCACTGAGAGCGATGAAGTCGGCCAGGGGTCCATTGATGATCTGATCGTAGGCCGTCACAAACACCGCCGTCACCTCTACAACAGACAGAAACAACCATACAGTTGGGTGCAGTCGTATCTGTGAGGAACAGACAAGTAGATGTTAGAAACAACCATACAGTTGCATGTCATCACCTCTGCAGGAACAATGATATAACTTAAACAACCATACAGTTTGATAAGGAGACACTCAAAGCAAACTTGCTGTTGGAAATGTTCACAGGTTTGGAACACAGTTGGATTTGTTTAAATCCCATTTTATGCCACTGATTTGAATTACAAGCTTGCCATTTTATCATTTTTTTTAAATTGATTAAAACAATACTTTTTTAAATCAATCTCGGAAATTATAAAATGATGATGGAGAGAGAGGGGGAGAGAGAAAGACAAACTCAACAAACTCAACTAACATGGAGCCACTTAAAAAATCTCACGTTTCTAATTCTAGCAGTTACAATTAAAATTCCCCGACCCATTTAAATTCCAGCCCACTTCCTTGAAATCTTAAGATTCCGCTTCCGGCGTTCGATGTGAAACTAGACTTGGAGAACAATGCGAACTTGTCCTGGACCGGCCTGGGGCGAGCCTGCCAGCAATCACTCTCTCACATTCCCACTCTGTCTAGACACACACAACCCACGGCCAGCCGACCTAACAGAGGAATGACGGCAAATATACCACTCGCACCCCCTCCCCAGGGCACAATCACCAGGTATACTTGCTAATCACCTGCTCAACCGAATATAACTCTATCCCTTGATTGCCACCAATACCGCATGACAGTGTCAACAGAATCATGGCTATGCTGGCAGTTGGTATGTCATCTAAATTGTTTTATTCATTAAATTATCTGTAGTTAAATTGTGATAATAGTGGCACGTTGTCCCATTACTATAAGAGTTATCGGGCTCTTGTGATAATAATACAACATCTATAGGTCTATTTACAACAAGACCTTTACAATAATTATAATACAACTTCTATAGGTCTTGTTACAACAAGACCTTTACAGTAATACATCTTCTGTAGGTCTTGTTATAACAAGACCTTTACAATAATACATCTTCTGTAGGTCTATTTACAACAATACCTTTACAATAATTACAACTTTTATAGGTCTGTTTACAACAACAAGACCTTTACAAAGTAAATTCAGAGGTGCAGTGTAATTAATCAAGACTGTTATGCATACATTTGCACAAACTTAACCAATAACCAAAAGGTTATTTTTTTTTCTGTCTTATTTACTTCCTAGACTGGAAAAGATAAATGTTATAGAATTAAATGTCTGACCAATCGTAATCTTGTAGTAAACATTAAAAACAATATTTTAGAAATTTTACCAGCCACAATTTAGGAGATGTTATTGTTGTCATCTACCACGTTACAAATGCATAACATTTTTACGACACTAAAAATTAAATATTTATGAGATTGTAAGTAGACAGATTATAGACAATTTATGGGACATCACCACTGGGGAGAAGAACAAACATTTCAGGTAAGTGAGATACTAACAGTGTATACCTGTGCATTGTCTAAAGGTATACATGTACTTACATGTATAACAAAAATATGCTAAAAACAAATGATAACAGTCCATTTTTTGTCCATAAAACACATTTACCACTATAAATCACAGTAAGCACATTGCAGAATTGAATGGCACTGTCTTACTTTTACAAGAACATTACTACTAAAGAGTCTTAAACAAACAAATATAAGGATGGAACTATGATATGCATGTTAAAAACACACATGCAATGTTCATAAGGTACTTTGCCAACAACAGGAAATGATGGTTAAAATGCTACGATAATTTAAACATGGACTAATGTCCTTGTTTGAATTAGACCACACCGGGCACCACAAAACATAGCCACAAAAATCAATTACGCATAAAACATGCCAAAGTAAGTAAAAAGAAAAAAAAACATCTTAAACAACCATACACAATGCAACGACATAACCCGGCACTAACATATAATTCCTAAAGTTCTAAATTAAATTCACCTCAAATACAAAATACCCATACGATCGCGCTCACACCATACACCCTGTACCCGTGGTGACAACGTACCTTTCTTGGGAATAACAAAGCAACGTTGCCGGCCATTCATAAACATCTTTGGCCGCTAGAGGAACGGTTCTAATGTGTGCGTCCTCGGACCGGGCCACAGCAAATGACTGCACGGCCCGGGCCGGCACACAACATGTCGACAAGACACAACTGCCGCCAACCGCTACCACCAGAGGGCAACAGCTGACACAGGTTCGGCTTCTTTAAGGGCTCATTTCAAAAACAAACCGCTCACTCAGTCCTTCACGACCGTGATGTGGCCCAAAGTATGGTGGCCGGGATTCGCCTGTGTTGGGAGTTGGCAACATAGGTGGGTCATTTTGAAGGGTGCTAGACTACAAAAGGGGTTTTCGATGCCACCCAGGTAAGGTCTGTCATTCAACACTAGTTACCCAGTGGACAGTAGCCCAGTGGACAGTTGCCCAGTGGACAGTTGTCCAGTGGACAGTTGTCCAGTGGACAGTTGTCCAGTGGACAGTTGCCCAGTGGACAGTTGCCCAGTGGACAGTTGCCCAGTGGACAGTTGCCCAGTGGACAGTTGTCCAGTGGACAGTTAGCCAGTGGACAGTTGTCCACTGGACAGTTGTCCAGTGGACAGTTGTCCAGCGGACAGTTGTCCAGCGGACAGTTGTCCAGCGGAAAGTTGTCCAGTGGACAGTTGTCCAGTGGACAGTTGTCCAGTGGACAGTTGCCCAGTGGACAGTTGTCCAATGGTCAGTTGCCCAGTGGTGAAATGAAGAAATAGACACCAGCTTGGTGAAAACAATTCCATACATGCAATAACTTTATAAGTCCTTTTTAATACAGTATAATATCTAACTATCATAATATTTAACCCTAACCATAAAATGCAGAATTATAAGTTCTTGTTTCTCCAATTTACGCATAGAAACCATTTTTGCCACTGATAAAATGTGCACATTTTCATTGTGTGACGAGTCACTGTCCTCTGTCCTCCAGGAAATTGTCCACTGGGCAACTGTCCACTGGACAACTGTCCACTGGACAACTATCCATTGGGTAACTGTCCGTACCCCCATTAGGCATGTGTGCCAAAATCAGACCACCACGAGGAGCACCGTACACGACATGGTAGCTATTTGTCCATTTTTTTCCACGCTGGCAATAAACAAGTGATTACATTGACTTCAGAAGTTCTAAATCTTGATACGGTGAGGAAACATTTGCCGGGCGAAATGCCAAACTGTCACTAGGTGAACTTGAAGGCACAAACCACCTACACGGGCCTGAACTGACTTCTCATGTAACTCCTCACATGTTACACAGCCTGTGTGCAATATCACACACATTGGTGAGTGTGAAATGAAGGCTACCAGGTACAATGCCCACTGCCCACTGCCCACTGCCCACTGCCCACTGCCCACTGCCCAGACGGTGCTGCTCTCACAATGCTGTGCACATACATCAACACTTCTACGGGAACTTTAAATATGTCCTTTTGCCACTACTTTAAAGGGCAGCTGAAATGCTTGAACACACATTGCCACAACGTAAGAACATACCATTGAGAGGATATGTGACCATGATTTGATAAGAATAGAGAAGGTGGAGAGAGTTGGAGACTGTTGGTAGAGAAGGTGGAGAGAGTTGGAGACTGTTGGTAGAGAAGGTGGAGAGTTGGAGACTGTTGGTAGAAGGTGGAGAGAGTTGGAGACTGTTGGTAGAGAAGGTGGAGAGAGTTGGAGACTGTTGGTAGAGAAGGTGGAGAGTTGGAGACTGTTGGTAGAAGGTGGAGAGAGTTGGAGACTGTTGGTAGAGAAGGTGGAGAGAGTTGGAGACTGTTGGTAGAGAAGGTGGAGAGTTGGAGACTGTTGGTAGAGAAGGAGGAGAGAGTTGGAGACTGTTGGTAGAGAAGGTGGAGAGTTGGAGACTGTTGGTAGAAGGTGGAGAGAGTTGGAGACTGTTGGTAGAGAAGGTGGAGAGAGTTGGAGACTGTTGGTAGAGAAGGTGGAGAGTTGGAGACTGTTGGTAGAGAAGGTGGAGAGAGTTGGAGACTGTTGGTAGAGAAGGTGGAGAGAGTTGGAGACTGTTGGTAGAGAAGGAGGAGAGAGTTGGAGACTGTTGGTAGAGAAGGTGGAGAGAGTTGGAGACTGTTGGTAGAGAAGGTGGTGAAAGAAAAGTGAGGAAAGAAACAATGAAAAAAGATGATGGTAACAGGCACCCGGCACCACTTACAATGACAATACTCCAAATTCAGCGTATGTATATGTAAATTTGACTAGTGTTGTGCCTAAGTCGTGCATCCAGCATGGGACTACAGCAGCAGCCTGCTCCTACAGGAAGCTGTTGGCAGCGCTCCACAGTCTAGACTTCCACTTGTACCAGTGCAGCCCTGGAATGTCCCAGTTGGCCTCACTTCACCGTCACAGAGCAGTTCCCACAGACTCCCAGACACAGACGTTTTCTTTTCTCTCAGCATTACAATGTACAGTCGTCAATCGGACCATGTCCATTATAGATACAATCATCAAATTATGTTGTACCTGTGAATGACTAACTACGTCTGTTCTATATATATATATATATATATATATATATATATATATATATATATATATATATATATATATATATATATATATTTACATGTACATGTGTTTTAATATGTGCTAAGTGTAGGGGTTGGCTCATGAGCCACATAAGTCTTATATACGCATACTGGAATGAACCAAACATGTTGCTAAATCTACAGCCAACACCCACATATCTGATTCTGACATCCAGATTAGCATTAATACATTTATGTGCACTAATATATTTTCACCCACGAAGACATTTAAATATACAGGTGTGATACCGTTGCATACCCTGGTATGCGCACATGCACATGTCAAGGTAAAGCCGGAGAGTGTAGACTTAGAAAAAAACAGGTTTGCGTAGAGCGCAGCGGAGTCCGCCGGCTGACGGCCAGTGTCCTAGACTGGCTCTAGACACACCGTCTGGCTCCAGTCACCTACAGACTGCCAGCACAGCCAGTCTACGCGACAGGCATGTGCTAGTAATTATGCCAGCAGCGCATTCACTCAGGTCTATCTGTAGCAACTTTAAGAGTGGCCACAGAGTCTGTGATGAACGCAGTTACATAAACTAAAAGAACTAAAAGTCAGTTTGAGTGGCCAAGGAATTAACTGCACAAGTAATGCATTTAAAATTTTAAATAATATAAACAATAAGATTTAGATAAATTAAGTGTTATTTTCACACCATACATGAAAAATACCTGTCAGGAATTTGTGTCAATCAAATTAGCCATCATAATGTTATCCAATTTTAAAAGCACATCTGTCGCATGTATAATTTGCAAATGATGACAGGAGGTTATTCTTGACCTGTGTCCTGATGAAGAAATCACTCAAGGCTCACAATCAATGGGATCTGTGACCTTAACCTCTGACCTTTGATCAACTCATTTCACTGTGAGTTCACTTAACAAAACTCCCGTAGTTTACAACTGAAACTATGCAATCACAACATATTTTTTTCAAATAATTTTCCCTGAAAAAAATCTGTGATAATTTTTTTGTAATCATAACTTATATAAAACTGATGCAAAATGTCCGGTTGATGGTGGCATATGTTTACAAACTTGTTTCTGTCGTAACAACCCCTCTAGGAATGTTGATGTATCGACAATTGCCTTGAGACGGTCCCCAGGTGAAACACCGCCAATATACTACAAATGCAGCTGTACCTCCGTAACACAGTGTTGCAATTAGGGCCTATTATCACCAGGCATGTTTGACTGGAAGAAAGCAAGCTGCTGTCAGGTGGGGGAAGACACACACAAGAATGACCACACGACATCAGTGTCAGCGTGAAACTACACTGTTGGCTGCGAACACACGGGAAGACCATGGTTCATCGGGGCCCATTTCACTAACATTGTTAAGACTAAGAGCTAAATTGTGCACTTTAAAATCAATTTTGATCCTTAACAGTGATTTTGAATAGCTGAAAACTGTCAACATCACAAACCCCTAGTAACAGTTCAGAAGTAAAAAACGGAGTAATGTGAAAACACTTTTAAAAACCTATGTTAATATGCTAACTTCTCACCCATGTTAATATGCTAACTTCTCACCCAGGATGTCAATATTAAACTTCACAGAGTAAAATGTGGCCACCTGATCAGGTGACAAATGGAGTGTATCGGTTAGCTTTTATGATACACTAAACTCATTTGTCATTGACAAATCACAAGAAACCTTAATATCTCCACAATCATTAGGAAAAAATATATATTGTATAACACTTTGGAAGAAAAAATAGGAAAAAAGAAAATACAGAAATTACAATTAACATACACGAAAATATGCTAAGAACCTACAACCCCACAAAAACCACACGTCAATGTTCGTAAACTCATTATTTTCTTAGTTGACTACTTGCGTTTCTTTACAGACAATCCAGATCCAACGGCCGTTTGGCAGAGAGAGGAATGTTTGTTGGCCTTGGAAGCGCAACCTTGTGCCGATTTCTGCCCAAATGCTGGCCTGTTCTAAAAAGTTAACAAGTTACCCACGGAATGTGTTAAGATGCAGTCACCATGGACAGACAGATTCCTGCTAACAAATCAAATTAATCAGTTTTGATCCAAATCATCCAACTTTTATTCATTAACTGAATCAAAATAAAATACCAATATATATGAGGAGTCTGGACAGGGCTTTATGCAGATAAAATGTTTGCCTTGTTTTAAGTTTTTCAGTAGACATGTCGATGTTAACTGATATACATACAACACAGCTTAGATGTGTTTTATGACCTGGAATAAACTACCAACACACGTGTGACACCTATTTACACCCATTTTCAAGGCATAACTGACAATATTTATGATTTTTGAAGACTTTTTAACTCCATTTTTACCCGTCCACCACCTGTCCACTGATATTTCTACCCGTCCAGAATGGGTTTTACCCATCCAGATGATGGGCGGGGAGGTCTCACTCTCTGAATAAAGATATCGTCATAAAGACACTAACTTAACCAGATTTGTCCCCCGGAGTTCATTGTAAACTTAAAACATGTTTGATAATTAAATATGTACTGTATGTACGAAACGTCATTTGAAAATATACCAGGCACGGAAACACGTCACATAGCATGTTCTAATTTTAATATATAGCACACACCATTTTTCTTCTCAAGCTGATTTTACTAGTTCACCCCATCCGGCACTGCTTTGGTTAACTATTAAACTTATTATTGAATAATATTTGGTTAATAGCTTTATGCAGAGAGCCATCCACCCATCATTTGGATGGGTAAAACCTGTTATGGATGGGCAGGGTTGTTTGATTTAAATCATTTGATTTAAATCATTTGATTTAAATCATTGATTTAAATCACTCAAATTTTTTTAAAAAAATCATTGATTTTTTTTATTTGTATTTGTTGTTGATTTATATGAATCTACTTGGCTGGGTAGAATGCTTTGTTTGTCTCATGCATCTATAAGCCTAAGTATATAACCCCACACCCATGAAAAGTGATTGGTCAAGGAAGATCAATTTGAATGAACTGGCATCATAAAAGGGCTCTATAGGCAACTGTTATGCAATATTAGCAGATTTAAGCTGATGGGGAGTAGGAGTGCTCCCTTCTTCCGAGTACTGCCTAGCTTCAACATGCTGAAGATACAGGCGGGCGAACAGGAAAAATCAGAAATATATATATATATATATATATATATATATGTATATATATTTTTTCGTTTTGGGTGCATTGCAGTGTATCAGAGCCGTAATTTGTGCATGTAAAAGTAATGCGTGCAACAACAACAAAAATAGTTATATCTAAAAGGTGGAATAATGGAAAGTCTGGATATTGCTCTTAAAAGAATCAAGGCTGTTTTTATTTACAATATGTTGGGGGAGGGAGTTCCAAAGTCGAATGGTATTTGGGAAAAAAGAATACAAGTGGTAGTTACATCTGGAGTGAGGGATAACGTAAGACAAGGAATGTTGCTTTCTAGTGACTGTGTTTGAAGGAATTAGATATTTATTTGCAGGTATGCCCACTAGGTCATTTGATATTTTATATAACATGCATAGTTTTGCATCTTTTCTACGGTCTGCTAGGGATCTCCAGCCTAATGACTGGAGCATATTGGTGACACTTGACGTATTATGGTGGCGATGTAAAACATATCGAGCTGCTCGGCGTTGTATCATTTCAAGTTTATTTATTTGTGTAGCGGTGTAAGGGTCCCAGACAGTACAGCTATTTTCCAGGATAGGTCTAACAAAGGTGAAATAAGCAAGAGTTTTTATTTGGATTGATGATACTTTTAGATTTCTGTGGAGGAAGCCTAATGATCTATTTGCTTTTGAAGAGATGCTATTTATGTGGGCATTCCACCGAAGGTCAGATGTTATGGTTAGGCCAAGATATTTAGCTTGTGAAACAGTTTGAAGTGGTTGTCCGTGGAGAATGTACTGGGTTTTAGTGATAGTTTTATTTCTTGTAACAGGGATGACATGGCACTTTTCAAGGTTGAAACTCATTTTCCATTTTTGTGTCCATTTGTCGAGTGTGTTAAGGTCTTCCTGGAGTGCAGCTGTGTTTATCTTAGGCTTAAGAGCTATATACATTATGGTGTCGTCAGCAAAGAGTCTAACTGTAGAAGTAATATTGTCTGGAATGTCGTTAATGTAAAAAAGGAATAGGCAGGGACCAAGTACAGAACCTTGAGGGACTCCTGATGTTACAAGGACTTCAGAAGAAGCCTCGCCCTCTATCAGTACTCTTTGTGATCGATCGGTTAAGAATGCTTTAACCCAGGAATTTGTTTTGCCTTGGATGCCATAGTGATGGAGTTTGTCAACTAGTTTGGTATGGCTGACCTTATCAAATGCTTTAGAAAAGTCCATCACTATGACATCCGTTTGAAACATCTCCCCAGCTGGAGGGTATGGGAGGGATATTGATGAACAAAGGCTACCAGGTCCAGTAGCCATTTGTAGCCCACAACAGTGCCATGGATTATGCAAAAGAAACAGATAAACCTGGGTCTCAGGCTGAGACAGGGCTTTATGCTGGACCAAAGTATTGCCAGTCACACATGTTTTGGTGGACACTTGGATGTTAACTGTTAAGGCAGTTTACAAAGTTTAAATGTGTCTGATGACCTGAAATGGACTACAAACACACATATGACACCATTTACAATAACTTTTGAGGCATAACTGACAATATCTATGGTTTTGGGAAACTGATTTTTGCTCCTTAATTGTTTACCCGTCCCCCACCTGTCGTCCACCCATATTTCTACCTGTCCACAACAGTTTTTACCCGTCCAAATGACGGTGGACGGGTCTCTGCATAGCCATAAAGCAATGGGTTGAGATCATCAGGAATTCCATTTACACAGGCCATGAGTACGAGTATGTGTTCTACCACTTCTTTGTGTTTATTCACAATGTCTGGAAGGAAAAAAGACTGGTTTTATTTTGAGAATACTGTGGTGCCAGGAATGACTGGGTGTAAAGCCAAATGTATGTTCGAGGTATTTCATTTCTTATTGCAGTGAAGCTTCCAAACCGTGTGTTTAATAGGAAGCAGGTTTTCAGTTCAGAAGCTCCAAGTTTATTTATAAATAAAAAAATCCTATTTAAAAAAAAAATCCGATTTAAATCAAATAAATCCGATTAATTTGATTTTTTTTTTAATAAATCATGATCTTTTCAACCCTGTGGATGGGTAGAAACATGGGGGGTGGGTAAAAAGTTGAATGAGTACAAAAATAGTTCTTCCCAAACCATGGTCAAACCCAAGGTTTTAACACCGCAGCCAGGATTCAAACCCGGGTTCTCGTAGTCGAGAGTCCGAAGCTCTACCCCTGAGCAACTTGTTCATATCTCCATGTAACTTCTGCTGTCCCTAACCCTAGCGTACATGCAGCACATAACAAACAATTTCATGATAAACACAGAGCTATTAGAGAGGAGCTGGGGCACTCCCCTGTGGAACGAAACGTGCACAGATCTCATTCAATCTCAGATGTCTCATCATTTAGTATGGTATGTGTTTTAAGTTTTTATACCATCCGTGTGAGGGTGCGGCGTGTTTAAGAGCCCCAGCTCACATGGATTAGCTCTGATAAACATAGTTACAACATGTAGGATATGGCTGACCTGACCACTCAACTTTTCAACTGAAATGATAAACAACCATCTTTATTTTCACCTAAATGTATCGCCAATGCTAGATCAAAGAGCAATGGCATAACTGTGCAAATAAACATGTATAGAACGAAGAAACTGGAAGTCGGCTCCAGTGAGGAGATATATTTACATTCAAATTAACATATTTAATGCACACAGGTTACTGATCAACAAACACAAAGCATAACTGATCAAAACAGTGACAGACTGACAGTACGCTCAATACGGCATATATGCCAAGGGTAGAAATTTAAATTTGACCCCACTGGACTAGGGGACCATTACCCTTAATGTTATTCATTCTCACGAGAAAGTTTGATGCATAGCTTTATGTAGAGACACGTCCACCCGTCATTTGGACAGGTAAAAACGAATATGGACGGGTACTAGTCGGGTAGAAATACGGTGGACGGGTTGTGGACAAGTAAAAAAATGAAGGCGCAAAAAAGATCTTCCAAAACCATAGATATTGTTAGTTATGCCTTGAATAAATGGTGTGTTTGTAGCCCATTTCAGGTCATCAGGCACAATTTGAAAGTTTGTAAACTGGCTTAGCGGTTAAAATACATGTGTCCACCAAAACATGTGACTGCCAATATTTTATCCTACATAAAGCCCTGGTTCGATGTATGCTTATAAATTACTGTTACTCTATGGATGGGAGACATGGCAAAGCACGAAGAGGATACTAAAAGTACAGACATTCATCAACAAATGCCTGCACAGAATCCTCCTACACCTGAAGTGTTCAGACAAGGCACACAACACTACACTTTGGGGACGGACCAAACAACTACCCATAAAAAATGAAATATAGAAAAGAAATGGAGGTTTATGGGGTGCATGCTTAGGAACCTCCAGAAACAATCACCCATCAAGTCATCATATGGAACCCCCAGGTAAGAACCAAGAAGCAAAGAGGAAGGCCACAGAACACCTGACAAAGAGACACAGAAAAAAACAAGAGAGACGGGATACACCAGGAGAGAGATGAAGAAGATGGCCACCAACAGATAACGGTGGCGTTCTTTGGTCAATGGCCAATGCTCCCAGCAAACAAACAGGCGTAAGTAATGCTCATAAATAATGAGCAAGATACCCAGGAAGACAGCAGATGTGTCGAGATGATCTTACCTGCGTCGGTGGCGCCACTGCTGCCGCCTCCACCAGCTGCGACACTCTCCAGCCTCGATGTCACCTTCTCCAGACGCGTCACCAACTCCGACAGATTGGCCGCCATGTCAATGTCGATATCTTCCTCGAGAACGACGTCGCGCGTGTCCACCGGATCCTTCTTTTCTCTCCCGTTCCTCACTGCTGCCGATTCCTTCTTTTCGCTTTTAGAAAGAGGCTGTTGATTAGTAATCACTGTCTGGGGTTGCGATTTTATGGGGGCTTTTTTTTTGGCGTCCGATTTAGGTTGCTTATCTGCTGCTGGGGGGTGTTTATGTTTGGTCTTGCGTTCCTCAGGAGGGGATCCCTTGCAACATAAACAGCTGGCAAATACACCACTACTGTCGGACATAATAGTTAGTATTCGGTGTGTTTACATTGAAGCCGGTGCTTTAGAGTGCTCAATAGGTGGCAGCAGTGAGGCATGTGGCGACAACTCCTGATCTGTGGATGGTGTTATGGTCCTGATAGATCGATTTTTCGCTGGTGTTTGTAGCAGCCTGAACCTAAAGTGCCATAAAATTAACAAACGTGTCAGCTGACAATTTTGGCGCTTGTATAGAATCCAGATCCACCTTAATTTTGTTGTTATATGAGTACGTACTTTAGCTTAAATGCCATACATAATTTACCTACATGTCTTTATAAGCATGTTAATTTTTTTATTCGGATAAAAATTGATGCTCTGAAGGCCCAAATAATGCACCGATCTGTACCATTGTTGTCGCTGGTAATCACACAGTGCGATTTAAATGAGCAAAAAAACAGTGCATATCAATGAAAACTATAGTGTTATTCTGATCTAAAAATTTATTAATGGAATATTTTTTATTATCCTGTATATTTAAACACAATGTATCTATAACAGCAAAGTTAAGGTGGGCCTGGGTTCTACACAACTGTCGCATTTTTATCAGTGATATATTCGTGTGAGAGAAATTAACATTTTTTTCAAATAAATGTAATCCAAAACTGTTCACAGCAAACATTAGTTGTTCAAAGCCGAAACTACGTCTTCAAAGCTAACACAATTTAATAATTTAAGTCCAGTCACGACTGTCACATATGTTTTCACAGTTGCAGTATTTTGTTATTTGGACAAAACAAACAGCGTTAAACACTGATCCACTGACAACACATTAGCAAAGTATTTCACATTCAAACTAATCGTCCTATTCAGCTCACATATTGACTTTCTCACATAATCCTCTACATGAGACAATGTGAACTATCCACAAGTTGTTAGAGTGGGAGGGGTACTACTGACACAGTTAGCCATCCACAGAACAGTTGCCGTCACAATGTCACCACAATGTTGTGTACTACCTTAAGTAGCACCAATATGCATTAATACTATA
The DNA here is from genome assembly GCA_964017155.1 of Oasisia sp. SBJ-2009. Classification (NCBI taxonomy): domain Eukaryota; kingdom Metazoa; phylum Annelida; class Polychaeta; order Sabellida; family Siboglinidae; genus Oasisia; species Oasisia sp. SBJ-2009. The sequence continues at coordinate 41,993,425 of OZ024855.1, forward strand.
TAGACATGTAACTCAAGTTATGCAACTTTGTGCTACCTAACTTTAACACCATGGTTCATTAAATACAAAAATTAAAAGTAGTATTTCTTATCTTACACTGACATTTTTGCCAAGAACAAAAGTAAAATGTAGTAATCCATCTCATGCACTAGAAACATGCAGGCTCTGTGTGTCTATATGTAGATCCGTTATTTACTTTTTATAAAATTAGAATCTATTGGCTGACATGGTGTTTCACTGTTTGAATTATGAATCAGTCAGAAACACCTATGTAACACAAATGAACTAAACTTGATTCTTGTTTGACGTTACAATTCAACCATCTAACACCACACATGTGCATCCATTATTAAAACATGCACAAGCTCATAACCATGCCATAAGGATAACAATTCAGTTATTTCCCAATATTACAATTAAAACATGTTTTATTAATTTGCAGAAACTAATCACACTTTACCAGAACAACCAAAATTATTAGGGATATGTATTGGTTTATCAATAAGGTCGTGACCCATTTGAAACATTTGATAATATGCAGATTTTTTAGAAGTAAAAACTTGTTCATATAAAAGACAACATTCACTTTTAATCACATTCAAATTTTAGAACGTTATATTTCGCATAAACAAAGGCACAAAAGCGGATGTTCGGCATACAGCGCAGACGGTTGTATCCGGGTAGGACGTACTTTGACTCGATTCTCGGACATGATTATATTCTGACTTGACTGGTCTAGTTAGAGAGTTAGAACTTAGGGGTGTGTGTGAACGACGACCTCCGAGTCCGACTCCGTTTACGACCGTGTAAAAATGTGCACAATTTTCAGATTCTTTGTCGATTAATGCTACGCCAACAACACACTAACTGCATTTGTGAAAGCGCAGTAAGCTGTCACTTGCATAATCCAAAGAGAAGAACGAAATTCGCCGAATTTAATAACAATTTGACGTTTCCGAACCGACAGTGAGTAAGTGACAGTGAGTCATGGGCGCCGCCATGTTGTGCCTCCGCCAGGCTAAATAAGGAAGCAAAGTTTCCAAAGTGATTTGCTTATAATGTCTCTAAACTGGCAGCAAAGTCGACTGCACATTGCCCATTTGTTCTACAGTGGCCAGACACCAACAGCCGAACAAGCACCAAAAATACGTTGCACCTGTTTACCTCGATTTTCAGAACTCGCACCGGGCGTGTCACATTAAGGCCTCTCGGTAGGTGGCGTATCTAACCGGATCTCTTTCAACGTCGCAGCGCCCCCTGTGGAACAACAAAACAAAGAGTGCCATTCATAAATTACGGCGTCCGTTTTTTGTTCCAGCTGCAGTACGCATGTAAATACTTCTTCGTCCTCGGAAACTAATTATTAACTTCGAGCACACACTATTTCAGCTTCTATTAAAGCATATCGGACGCTTGGATCTGTATGTTACGTCTATTTTCATCCAGTTCCCTCTGTCCCACAAACCATGCCATGGCATGCCATGAGTCATGACGAGGCATTCCCCGGTCTTAGACTTAGATCCTGGTTTCTTCACCTCTTACCTCAGAGTTATGAGTATCAGCGTCAGCCCCCCCCCCCCCCGCCCGCCCCCTTCCCCCTCCCCCGCAACCCCCTCCCTCACGCCACCCCAATAAGCCAGACAGTCAGATAGACGTGCAGACGTGCAGGCATAAGGCAAGCAAACAACTTGCACGCACGCACGCACGCACGCACGCACGCACGCACGCACGCACGCACGCACGCACGCACGCACGCACGCACGCACGCACGCACGCACGCACGCACGCACGCACGCACGCACGCACGCACGCACGCACGCACGCACGCACGCACGCACGCACGCACGCAGACAAGCAGACGAGTGGGTAGGAAGGCACAAACAGACTCACAGTTATAATAATATCGAAAGTTTTTTTTTTGAATCTTGAATCTTAGGTTTTCAAGGAAACTTGTAATGCGGACATCGTTAATATTAACCACTACGCGTACCTCTACATGGTGGGTCAGAACTCAAGGAACCCGCGAGTTGCAAACCACCAAAGAAGAATAAGAAAGAAGAATCTTTTCTACTGGCAGAAAAAACGCCTACTCATAGACATTTTGACGATTACGTGACGAACTCCATAAAATGGGTTAAACCACGGGTATCAGATTCCGGAAGACGAATAATTACAAAACTAACACATGAAACAAGGCAGTCGTATAGTCATGCGTGTATCTAATAATACCACACTTTCATGATTAGTTTGTTGATGAATTTTGGCAAAACCAAGCGAACAGCGTTGGAGGCTAATAGCGTTGAAGTTTCAGTCAGGGTATGTAGTATTGAGACACCAACTCTGTCTTCGCATACACACAACATGCGATGGGAGGACCGTATTAAGAGAGACTGGAAAGAGGAAGAGAAGTATGGACAATAAGAGCAAAATATAGAAGAAATTTGATATTTATTGAGAGAATGTAGTTAGAAAAAGTGAGGAAATAAAAGAGGAAAAAGACGACGGTAGCCATGGCCAACCTCACCCTGATGACAGGGACGCCAAGAGGAGAACAACAACAATATGCATTTTGACCTTAGTCTAGTGATGCAGGCAACTATTGCAACGGAATATGCTTCGATGCAGCAATGTGTCTATGTCTGGAAATATAATTACTTAGAAAATTATCAAACTACGACAGTGGGTATATTTATATAAAATGGGAAAGGGGTTATAGGCCCTAATATTATTGTCTATGAAGTTATATGGAATCATACGCAAAGACGGGGTCTAGGCCTTACACAATTACAAGTTGATACCGATTAAATGACGAAATCTGTAATAATGTGACAGAATATAATTATATTTATCTAAGCACAACCTGACATCGACAACTCCATTCAAGGCTGGTAACGCAGAAACGTTTTATTAACTTCTCAAACAGACGACTGGTTCATAATCCATGTGACTGTAAGCCTATTGTTAATGTCTACGTCAATGAATGGAATTGTCATCATAGCGACATTCAGTGGATATCCCGTCGTCAACATCACCGATCGTTAGAAATGTCTCCTGTCCACTGGCCGATCGGCGCATGGATGTCTCGATACACGTGGAAGCAGGCTGGCAACGGCAACAGCAATAGATCTATCGCACTTGACGTTTGCTGGTCGGAGCATTCCACATATCCGACGGAAGGTTCGTTTTTTTGTGTCCGGTCGGAGCGAACGCTTCTCGGTAAACTTTGACGAGCACCCAGTTTCGCTGCACGTACGTACAGTGGACGACGACGGAAGCTTCGCGCGACGTTCATCGGTCCTACGGTCCTCGACGTGCTGTTGCCGTCGGTGTCGGCGTTGGACGAGCGGAGATCGCGGGTCGGTGTTTCGGTTGCCATTCGCTAGTCGTTGATCGGTCGTCTCGATGACGACAGGCTTGCCCTAGTCTATAGAATCAGAACCAAACACTCAGCCGAGCTAACGTTCATAGCCGTAATATTAAAATTAAACTAGTGTTTATGATTTAACAACATATCGTCACGCCCACTGCAGTCGTACTGGTGCCCACCTCTCTAAAAGAAATATAAAAACCGAACCTGTGTGCCTACCAACGCGTCGAAGCATAGCGATTCTACCGGCGAACAGGACGGACACGTGAGGCACCTAAAATGCAAAGATAACCAGTCATCAATACTGTCACTCTAGCAGTATTTGGTTAACGCTATGGTAGATTTCTATATAAATAACTACCAAGACGGAAAAGACTGTGAATCAGATATAATACTTCTACAGAGAAATTTCATAATCTTACCTTGGGGTGTGGTTGCGCCGACCGTGGCGTACTGCGTCAACGGCTGCACTCCACACTCCTGCATTGCCTTCACGTGTCCCTTTGTCAGCGGGCCTCGCCCGTGGCCGCTACGGATCTTCGCATCTGTGTCATTCTCTTTAGTGCTGCGATTGTTGTGAAATTTCTAGCGGCCAACTAGGGTTACGTAAACGTTTCGTGACGTCGCAGACACATTTGACGGAATATAAACCAATGGGCTTCCACAAATCCACGTTAGTCGCTAGAGGCGCTAATACGCAACTAGACCCTAGTTGTGTATCAGCGCCTCCAGCGACTAACTTGGATTTGTTTGCATGTTTTGCTGAACGCTTGTTTATATCATCCCCAATTAGCTATTGACCAAGCAGGCGCGTAGCCAGCGATAGTTTGTATGTGGGCATGCCGTATGCGTGGTCAATAGACAGAACAGCATGCCGTATGGTCAATAGACAGAACAGCCAAAACAATGCCATCTTAGCACCGAATTCAATCGAAAGTCCCGCGACGTTTCTTCGACTGTAAATGTACATTAATTAAACATTTTGCTTTCATATTGAAGGACCTGTTATACGATTTCAATATTTAACTATGTATGAAGACGTAGCAGTCTCGTGTGATGCATACGGCAAGCTGTAGAAGATTTTAAACATCCTTTCCGGCATCGAGCCAGCAAACCTGTGGTCGGGTCAACGGTCCATCGGTTGTAAATGTTCATTAATGTACATATTATACCTTCACATTGACGGACATGTCAGACTGTATACATATTTAGTTATGTGTGAGGCTTCGGAGTCATTCGAGTTCAACAGCTGATTGTAGGATGATTTAAACAAGCGTTCCACAAAATGTTTGCAAAACAGTGCCGCATTTTACACACGTCAGGAGTACGTAAAAGACGGCACAAAGACCCTAGTTGTGTCAGAGCGCCCTCTGTCGGATTAGTTATTGTGGTACCTCATTAGCGCGTCGAACAAATCCCGCGTGTTTTTATAACGCTTACAGCCACGTAAGACATCGAGGATGCCACGGTATCAGTTATAGCGTGACATCCGACGTACTATTGTGGTATTTCGGTGTATTTCTTCATCTTCTTCCACTCCCCAAGTTTTTGGGGATCGACAATGGGGTGCTTTGCCGAAATTATGTATGACAGTCCCAAACATAGCAAGGGAAATGACAAAGAATAAACATAGATCATCAAACTTGGCTGTTGTGTATTTCCGTGGTATTTCTATGCAATATCAGTATACACTTTAACACAGATACTAAACCTACGTTCAGGACAATTCAACAAGATACAGCGAACTTCATACTCCCGCTTTCAGCTATAACCGACAGATACCTCATCGAAGTAAAAACAGTGCCGAGTGCGTTGGTCTTGCGGACGCAGGCCAATGTGCTAGGTATCTCGGAACAGATTGGAGCCCCAGGGGTGCAGCGTGAAGGGCCCACCAGCGGGTGCCCGTGGATACGTCTCAACCTTCACCATTCCAATCGCCAGCTATGGGTAAATAGTAATTTCCCCATTGGGGCCCGTGGGGAAGAAGGGAGTTGGCTTCAGGAAGGCCAACCGGCCGTAAAACCCAAGCTAAATCTAATGAATATGTCCTCCACTCATATAGCGATGAGTGTGCTAAGGGGTTCCCTGTAAGCGACGCGGTTCACAATCGCCCCGAGTGACTTTGAACCGAGAAATATACGAGGGCTACCGCGTGACAACCATCGGTCGCGGCTAAAGAAGTAGTGGTAGACTCAGAGGGGTGTCATGGAAGGTGGGTACCATGACAGGCAAGGCAATGGAAATTCCCGATATCCTACGCAGGAGGAAGGTAGATGTAGCGAGTGTGCAGGAGGTGAAATAGAAAGGTTCCAAGGCGAGGAACGGATAAATAACACTCACGCGCCACGGCAAGGGTCCCCAGAGTTGGAAAAAATGAGAAATTGGAAAGGGCCACGAGACAAGCCGAGTCGGTGATTTTTGGTGCTGGATTAAATGGACATGTTGGAATGAGTGGAAGAAACGCAGCCTCACGTGGTAACAGAGGTTTTGGTGAAAGAAACGATGAAGGAGACTGTATAGTTGGGTTTGCCGACACATTCGATCTGGTGATAGCAAATAGTCCACGTCTACGTGGTTTACGAAAATGGAAAGCCAGCTCATCAGCGGGAACAGGGAATTGACTACATCTTGACAAATCGAAGACATCTGAAGGATATCATTAACTGTAAAACAATACCGGATGAAGCTGTGGTATCTCAACATAGACTGGTCGTGTTGGATCTGAGGACAAGACCAAAGAAGCAGAGTCGATATCGATGAGAGTTTAAAATCAGGATCAAGTGGTAAGGACCATACAGTAGCTGATGATTACGCCAAGGATGTCATCAACGGCGGGGAGGATGACGAAGAGTATGATTGGACAATCCTTTGTGTTACAATGAAACAGACGGGCAGTCGTCACTGTGGGGTCACGGGGGGGGGGCAAATTTATGCAAACACCGGAAACCTGGTGGTGGAATCCAACAGTTCAGAAAGCCACGGCAAAAAAGAGAACACTTAAGAAGTGGCAACACACGAAAGCGCAAGAATGTCATGCGGAATACAAAACTGCGAAGAAAGAATCGAAGATAGGACAGAATAGGGTAGGAAATAGGCAAAGGGTAGGGTTAGGAAGGGAAGTCCTGTACAGGAACATATATTCCCTCTGTACTCTGTTACTCTATAAACCAGGCAGGTTTTTGGTCCTCCGTTCCCTGCTCTGCTAAGTGTCAGGGCTTGGGGGGGCAAGGAAAACCTGTTTAGGTGCGGGGCCAAATGGTGTCCAGTACTTTTTATGCGAGCAAAAACGTTTAACTAGATATCTGGTAATGTTGTTTACTTTTTAACTAAATGGAGTTACTACTGGCTTTCTGCAGGGAGCAGAAAGATTGCAAGTTGTATGGAAGTCTTCTAGCGAATAATCGAATGTATTTTGGATGTGATTTGTCATTGGACATTTCGAAAACAGAAGTATAAACGATATATCTACGCTGCCCCAAGCAATGCTAAACTGAGCACTTTGATTGATCATAAAATTAGGAGGCTGTCTTTCATAATGAAACGATATTTCCAAATGACAGTTACAACGTCACGCTGAGCGGTAAAAGTCGACCGCTGCAGGTAATACATA
>OZ024855.1:42002901-42007901 GCA_964017155.1 Oasisia sp. SBJ-2009
TCCCTGTCCCTGTCCCTGTCCCTGTCCCTGTCCCTGTCCCTGTCCCTGTCCCTGTCCCTGTCCCTGTCCCTGTCCCTGTCCCTGTCCCTGTCCCTGTCCCTGTCCCTGTCCCTGTCCCTGTCCCTGTCCCTGTCCCTGTCCCTGTCCCTGTCCCTGTCCCTGTCCCTGTCCCTGTCCCTGTCCCTGTCCCTGTCCCTGTCCCTGTCCCTGTCCCTGTCCCTGTCCCTGTCCCTGTCCCTGTCCCTGTCCCTGTCCCTGTCCCTGTCCCTGTCCCTGTCCCTGTCCCTGTCCCTGTCTCTCTCTCTCTCTCTCTCTCTCTCTCTCTCTCTCTCTCTCTCTCTCTCTCTCTGTCTCTCTCTCTCTCTCTCTCTCTCTCTCTCACACACACCTCACACACACGAACACACACACACACACACACACACACACACACACACACACACACACACACACACACACACACACACACACACACACACACACACCTCTGAACTCGCCATGCCGGCCGCCGTCTCAGTGCACAGCTGGGTATCATCGGAGGACGTGGGAGGCAGTCTTCCCAGCTGATCCCAATTTCCCAGGCATTGGACCTCGCCCTTGTCTTCCTGGAGGAGCAGTCACATCACTGGGGCGATACTTCCTGTCTTCCCCCGGCGACAGAGGTAACGCGACACGCAGTTGACAAATGACGCGTTATTTATGTCATCGCACCAAGGATGGCATATCCGAAAATTCGCACGTTGGAGTATGGGGCACCGAGACAAAGGTCACTGTTTGGGTAGTTAATTAGTCACTTAATACGTCCCTAAAACTCACGCGCACATGTTTTATTATCATTCGAGTCAAAATTACAACGTTATTCATTGTTTTACCATCTTTGAAGTATATGAAATGTTCGTATACAATTTCAATATCTAGTACGTTTAATAGCTGTACTTATGATCCATTATACAACACATTGTTTTACGTAACACAGAATAATTACATTAATTAACTTTACGAAGAAGGAAACCACGATGTGTTACGTTTAACAAATGAAGCTAGTTTAGAGAATTGTTCAACACTTTTAACATTAAATAATTGGTTAGTTTAAGCACATTCTGTCTTACTCTAAAATATCGATGTACAGATTGTCGTCGAATAGTTGCAAATGCAAGAAATAAGAGACTGTCATGGAATTCCAGTGTGTTTGTGCCACTTGAAACTTCTGTCTACTGGAATGACGTCATTTCTGGTATCACGGGTGGTCTACCCACTAATACGCCAACTTCTTGAGCAGTCTAACAGTTACCCACCATTTGTCCAGTAACCTACTTTTTCGCCGCCTCATATGTTTATTTGCTTATTTCAGGTTTAAACTAAAACATAGCATAAATCGTACAATGCATAAATAAAATGCTCAGCTGAAACGGGTCCAGGCATCAAAGTCAAAATAACGCCGCAGTGGTGATAATTTCTGCAATTAATTTGTTCCTACCCTAACTTGGGAGTATGGTAATTGTAAGTGCATCTCTTCCGGGGTGCCGATGTCAACTCGCGTCTGTCAACGTTCATTCGTTTCCTTGAAATGTTAAATTGTGATCCGTAGATTAGCGAAGTACATGTTTAGACGCTACCGTAATTATTTAGAGTTATTTTCTTACGAGTTGTTTTACACTGTTGACTTTTCCAGAGGGCCTTTGTCTTAATCGAGATGATTGAGTAATGGTCTCCAGGTGGCGCCACTATATAGTGGCGATAGTTTAACATCTTGATTTGTTCCTCGATGGATGGGTGTAAGCTAATTGTTTTAATTATTATTACTTGACTGCGTTGCTGAATCCCTATGCATTAATCTTAATTAATTAAGTAATTAATTACTGACGTCATAATCGGTGTCACGGAGGTGACTGTCTTGCAAATGAGGACGTTTAAGCAGTTCAAATGAACTTAACCGTGAGCTGTTATTGGAAACCAAACCCTCTCCGTAGCTCGCTGTATATTTCGTGCAATTGCAGCCACATCTGCCGCGAAACACCCTCGAAACGCCGTAACGGTTCCCGGTGACGTAAGAGTAACATCTGTCTCGCGTTACGTCATCGTTCTGGCCCCACGGAGCAGCGGCCAGCGTCTGGACAATGGCCGGAGACGGGCAATGAGTGGATGGTCGCAGGTTTCGGTTATTGATCAGTCTTTTACTACGGAGTAGTGGTCGGGAGGAGAGGCTTAGACGTGTGTCGTGCGTGCCAGATTGACGGCCAGACAAGAGCTTGTGCGTACGGCATTGTGGCGACGTCATAATCGTTGGAGTCGTCGGTAAACGTGAAGACGTAAAGCGTTGTGACGTCAGTCAACTCGTGTGATCAACACACCGTGACATTCTGTATGTCCCCGTTGGTCTACTCAACCGTAGGCAGCCAACAGTCCCAGATGCACAGTGCGACGACATTGATAGAAAGTATTCATTTTTCACTCGTTCTCTGATCACCCACCCTTCATTACCTCTGCCCACTTTGTTTCCCTCCCACATGTCCTGTTTCGCCAAGTTACTCCTTCTGTCTAATCCAGCTTCCCAGTCCTCCCAAATTTCACTCTCGTCATTCATGGTTGAGTTAAGTAGGTCTACAGTACGTAAACGTGTAGTGTCTCACGTCGCTGGCAGTATAGGACTGTCGCTGACAGTCTGGCACTGTCGCTGACAATGTGGGACTGTCTGTGACGGTGTCAAACTGTCTGTGACGGTGCCAAACTGTCTACGACGGTGTGACTGCCTATGATTGTACGGAACTGTATTCGACGGTCTCAAACTATCTGTGACGGTGTCGGACTGTCTGTGACGGTGTCGGACTGTCTGTGACGATGTCGGACTGTCTGTGACGATGTCGGACTGTCTGTGATGGTGTCGGACTGTCTGTGATGGTGTCGGACTGTCTGTGACGGTGTCGGACTGTCTATGATGTTGTCGGACTGTCTGTGATGGTGTCGGACTGTCTGTGACGGTGTCGGACTGTATGTGACGATGTCGGACTGTCTGTGATGGTGCCGGGCTGTCTGTGATGGTGCCGGGCTGTCTGTGATGGTGCCGGGCTGTCTGTGGCGGTGCCGGGCTGTCTGTGGCGGTGCCGGGCTGTCTGTGACGGTGCCGGGCTGTCTGTGACGGTGCCGAGCTGTATGTGACAGCGCCAGACTGTCTTTGACAGTCAGACTGTCTATGATTGTACAGAACTGTCTGTGACGGTGCCGGACTGTCTGTGGTGGTGTCGGACTGTCTGTGACGGTGCCGGACTGTCTGTGATGGTGTCGGACTGTCTGTGATGGTGTCGGACTGTCTGTGACGGTGCCGGACTGTCTGTGATGGTGTCGGACTGTGTGTGATGGTGTCGGACTGTCTGTGACGGTGTCGGACTGTCTGTGACGGTGTCGGACTGTCTGTGACGGTGTCGGACTGTCTGTGACGATGCCATCATCTGCGTCGGCAACGGTGACGGCGTGTAACTATTGTGACAGCGTATGACTGTCTGTAAAGGTGTGGAACTGCCTGTGGTGGTGCGTGACTGTCGACGACATTGTGTGACTGTCAGTGACAATAAGTGACTCTTTGTGATATGTGATGATGTACGATTGTATGTGATGACGAGTGCAGCAGTCTCAATGGCGGCATATGACTGTCTGTGGCGGTGGGTGACTCCCTCTGTTTGGCTGCCCAGGACCGTATGTGATGTGGCGTATGACTCTCCGTGACGGTATATGACTAGCTATGGTTGTGCTGGATTGTCTGTGGAGATGTGGGATTGTCGTCTCTGTGACAGTGTATGGTTTTCTGGGAAGGTGTGGAACTGTTTGTGACGATATACGGTTGCATGTGTGTGACGGTGTATTGCTATGACGGTGTAGGGGGAGTGTCACCACTCTCAAACGGAGAGCGCGACCCCATCATAAGAAAAATAAAATCACTAGATGGCGCCCTCGTTCAACCATTTTCATTGAGTACAGTGATTCTATAACTTAGTCTGTGAACGCGTGAAAACAATGAGCCGCTGATTTCGAAGGTCCTTAACTCGAAAATTAGTACGTACGGAAACAAACAAAAACATGTTGGCGACGAAATCTAGTACGTGTTGTGATAATCTGTGTTCGTAGAATATGAGAGGAAAGGCACACCCATCATCAGCGCATGACGTAGATTGCTCGGCGTTTGTACTGAGCAGTGCTGACAAGCAAAAAAGACTAACTGGTGAAGTTTTTCACATGCGCCAAGATAACAAGATTAACTTTAAGAGCTAAATTAGCCAAACAATTAACTTCTGAACCGGGTATAATAAACGCGAAATGGGATGTTATTAAACAGTTACCAGCGCTACGTACGATACCATTTGTACACGTGCGTAAATAGCTCCAGTTGGGTTAGACAAAACGCGGTTTGCCACCCACATATCGAAACAGCAGAAAAACATCGTTAACCAACGGTCGCGTGCCACCTTTGATGACGTTGTCTTGCCTTAGTTTTTGAGCACACAAATCATTCTGTCTCGGCTATCCAGTTTTAACCGAGCAGCATAAACTGCGTTACGTCGGCGAGAGACGGCCAACGCAGCTGTTCTCGTTGTCTACCGGCGCTCTCGAGCGAGTTTGATTGACAGCGTCAATCACGGCGTGCGCGCGCTGCATCGCTGCGCGTGGCGGCGAGAGGCGGTCGCCGGGCGAACTAGCGCGGTCACGCGTGGACGCGTCCTTTGTGGCGGTGAGGTGACAAGTCCGGGCGCGTTGCCTGGGCGGGCCGAGTGTAGCCTCTAATTGCGTATGTCAGTGTTGCCGCTCGCCCGACAACACCTCTTTGTCCGGCTAGATTAGCGGCTGATCGTCGGCGGCGATTCCACAAAGACGATCCAGGATCATAGTGCGCAGACACAGCCGTCTACATTAATGTGTGTGATACGAAATTCAAATTTTATCTCGTGATCGCAAACACAACATACATAAAGAGGTCGATGTAATCCTAGGCGCGTGTGTTCGCTTTGTCG
>OZ024855.1:42020401-42030401 GCA_964017155.1 Oasisia sp. SBJ-2009
AACGACACAACGACACAACGACACAACGACACAACGACACAACGACACAACGACACAACGACACAACGACACAACGACACAACGACACAACGACACAACGACACAACGACAAACCGGCCGGGTAGACCTTCAGTCTCTCAACTAAGAGGACACGGATTCGAATATGTCTGCCAGGGAAGTAAAGTGCAAAGCGCTTTGAGCAATCCTGATGGTTGGATACTGCGCTGTATAAGAACTTACCTTTACTTTAGGCACGATTGTGGGTCGTTCGTAATTGTGAAAACATTTCGGAAGTGTATAAAGAGTACGATTTTTCTTGATGCATTTCCGACTCCCCAAAGAGTACATTAAACAAATTGTGATTAACACGTTCTGACAACACAAAGTAGGATATATCATTGTTTATGCGCGCGGAAGCTTCTGACCCTCACATAGCGGTAGTTTGTACGCATCGGACAATTCTGAATGAGCAATTACCGAAGATCGTTTTTTTCCCCTCCGAAATACACGGATTGACGCGGATAGTGTAGCGGTTAGCATGCCGACGGCCCGTGGTCAATACCCGATCACGACAGACATAGTATATTTGGTGTTAAAACCTGGCTCTCAACATTGGGGACTGTGTATCCGTCGTGAATCGGAGAATCGTCTTAATTTGGGACGTGAAAGAACTATCGAGGAACACAAGCGCCCTGGCAGTGACCACCCTGGCAGTGACCACACTCAGTGCCAGCATAGAAAGGTCGGCTTGGCGTAAATGTTCTGAAAAAGATTGACTAGTTCAAATAAGAACTTATAAGACCGCACCGTTGTAACTACAATATATAGAGACTAGTCAATTCATAGACTGATTGCCGAGTGCTGGAAACAATTTGAACTGGAACACGCGAGATGTCCGTGTAACATTTTTACGACGTCCGATATATTCCGTGACAAGTGTGCCAGTTTCGTTAGACTCGTATCCACGTTTGCACTTGATGCTGATCTGTCTCAGCAAGTGGGGTTTATCTTTATTTGTGTCGGTGTTAATTCCCAATCCCCGTCTTAATCCGCAGCAATCCTATCCAGGTGCTTCACGTACATTATACAAGCGGTTCTGTGACCTCGTTTCGAGGGAACCCACAAACTTAACAAATCCGGTGATAATTATATTCACGGTGACTACACGAAAATGCCAAACAAATATCCTTGGCGGTTTTTATCATGTACGAGCTTCGTTTTGTGGTGTGGCATAATGATTTGTCTTTTTGTCAGACAGTCGAGTTGAAAGCGCACGTAGACCGGGGCCAGACGGACTCGCTCAGTCGTGCCTACACTCGGTTGAACTACTTGGAATGTCGCCCAGCCTAGTCGCCCGTCTGGGGTCTTAGAAGTAGGAGGGAGCTTCCCGCTACCCATCCACGTTATTGTGAGGTCAGGGTTAGGTTGGAAGGAGGTATTACCGTATTAGCGCAGTGGCCCAGTGGCTTCGGATTATCGGCTGTAAGAGAAACCGAGTTCGAATCAAGTGCTGCCGGGTTAAAGCTTGAGCAAGTTACTTCATTCGTACACTCTACATTGCTCTAATTAGTCAATTCTACTTTGTTCGTCCATTCTATATTGCTCTATTTCATCCACAATACATTGCTTTAGTTCTTCCATTCTACATTGCTCTAGTTCGTCCATTCTACATTGGTCTAGTTCGTCCACTCTACATTGCTCTAGTTCATCCATTCTACATTGCTCTACATCGTCCACTGTAAATTGCTTTAGTTCGTCCATTCTACATTGCTCTAGGTCGTCCATTCTACATTGCTATAGTTCGACCATTCTACATTGCTATAGTTCTTCCATTCTACATTGCTCTATTTCGTCCACTCTACATTGCTCTAGTTCTTCCATTCTACATTGCTCTATTTCGTCCACTCTACATTGTTCTAGTTCTTCCATTCTACATTGCTCTAGGTCGTCCATTCTACATTGCTCTAGTTCGTCCATTCTACATTCCTCTAGTTCGTCCATTCTACATTGCTCTATTTCGTCCACTATACATTGCTCTATTTCGTCCACTCTACATTGCGCTAGTTCACGCAGCTATATATGTATATATATATATATATATATATATATATATATATATATATATATATATATATATATATATATGTATATGTATATGTATATGTATATGTATATGTATATGTATATGTATATGTATATGTATATGTATATGTATATGTATATGTATATATATATATATATATATATATATATATATATATATATATATGTATATATATATATATATATATATATATATATATATACATATATATATATATATATATCTATATATATATATATACATATATATATATATATATATATATATATATATATATATATATATATATATATATATATATATATATATATATATATATATGAGTAGTGGATTACCTGGCCGTATACAGTGTTGGACGATTATTTTTCGCGTATTAATTGCAGTGTGGCTGGATTTTTCCAAGAGAAGTTGAGATGGTGTTCGATTGAACAGGTCTGCCAGGGAATGTAGTATGAAGCGCCTTGAGCAGGATTGGATACTGCGCTATTTGAAAACGTACCTTTACTTTTTACTTTACGTTTGACAAGATTTACATTGGGTGTCACGTCCACCCATTTGTACATAGAGACGTAACTCGAAACGTGCTCCATAAGAACACCATAGAAATGTTCGTACACCGATAAGATTCAAGTAATGTATTCCCAGTATCAAAGACCTGAATCGACGCAGGACACCGGGGCACTACGTCGGTTGTTTGACGGGTAGTATGACGGGTAGTCTGACGGGTAGTTTGACGGGTAGTTTGACGGGTAATTTGACGGGTAGTTTGACGGGTAGTTTGACTTGTCACCCCGTCTCAACAGACAGAGTTTGTCTAGCATAGATCCAGTACATTGTCATCTTCTCTCTTGACCCATGTACGTTAAAGTGAAAAAAGGCAACAGTTTAGTGTTATGCACCTAAAAGAGTTTACACTAGCTAATCATTTGCATCTACAATCCATTTTTTCACCTTAGTGGTTACCTCAGAAAGTGGTCTTAAAGTGGGAAAATCTAGCTAAATCACCGACACCATGAACCGGTCCATCTTGGACCTTGCAACCAATCACAACCCAGCAGTTTGGAAAAGTAATACGTCAGAGAGTCGTTTGCTGGTTCAGCTGTCATAACAGAGAGCCAGGCGGTACGCTAAAAGTTGCCTTACGTCGGTTTACCACGAAATCGCGACAGCAATATGCCACACTGTTCCTCATACGCTTATGGTAACAGTACAGTGAAAGACAGTATCACTAAGATGTCTTCTTGTTAACCTTTGAATCGAGCAGAACTGAAACAGTGTTTCGGTGGATTCGTTGGGACAGTCACAGACACAGCGCCGATCCAAGACGACCCCATTTTATTGACCTAACCATCAAAACGACCACCAACAGCCGCCAAACTTATCCTAACGTATGTTACATACATATACATACACTACGTTATTAAATAAAATCACTTGCATTCCTCTAACGAAGAAAATCCATAAAACAAACGCGCTGATGTCGACGGCAATTTCGATGACCGCTGGCCGGTACCGTAAAATCGCAAAAATAAGTTAGCCTTACACAAAATGCCATTAGACGGCACGTTTGTGCGCACGAATATTGATAAACTTTACTAACTGCATTCGCACGCGCAAAATAGTTTAATTAATTGTAAATAATATAGTAATAATTAATTATTATCATCACTATGATTTGCAGGAAATTATAAGTTTTATTATAATATAGTATTTTATTTATATAGCGTTACATCCATAATTGGTTGTGGCGCTTCACAATATATTGCTATTAAAAATACAATAAGAAGAATACTACCCACAGATAATATTTAAAAATAAATAATGAAAATATGTGTGTCTATGTAATTAACTAAGTGACCTATCAGTATTAAAAAGAACCCATACAAATTCCATAACAACAATAGTGGTAAATTAATGTAAAGGTAATAAATAATTAAGATGGTAACATAATTACGACGTAACAATAATTTTCATTCAGCACATACACACAGTTGCATAAGAAAATATTCTTGAAGCTATACATTTTTCTACTCATGAATTATATTTCCACCACCAGATATGTAATAATAATTATTTTTGGACAAAACACTGTATTAATTATCGGGACAATAAATCACTGAAATTTAAGCAGAATATGAATATAATATGGGAAATATATGGTGGTAGAAAAAGAAGGTTTTGGAGCATTCAAAAATAATAATATGTTATTGTTTCGTTATCATTGTTAAAAACATCGTTTATATAATATAAGCTTGCATGCTTGCAGTACACGCGGGATGTTTATAGAAATATTCTGAAAATTAACAATGTGACATCTTCGAACAACACGTAATTTTATGCACACACATTTAATATTACCTGTGGGTAGCATTCTTCTTATTGCATATATTTTAATAACATCATATTGTGAAGCGCCACAAACAATTATGGATTTGGCGCTATAAGAAAAGAAATATTATAATTATATTATAAGAAAACTTAACATTTTCTGAAGATCTTTGTAATGATAATAATTAATTATTACTTGATTAATTAAACTATTTCGCGCGTGCTAATGCAGTAAGTAAAGTTTATAAATATTCGCGGGCACCACCGCGCCGCCTAACGTTATTTTGTGTAAATCTAACTTTTATAGCGATGTTACGGTAACCGAAGTCGAAGAGCCTGAGTTGCCGTCGGGATCTGCGATCGAGTTACTTTTGTGAATTTTCTTCGTTAGAGGAATGCAAGTGATTTTATTTTATAACATAGTGTATGTATATGTATGTAAGACAAGTGATGAGAAGTTTGGCGGCTGCTGCTCGTTTTCATGGTTAGGTCGGACAGTACATGTCATTGTTGACACCAGTCGATGCCGTGTCTGCCTCTGGACTGGTTGTTTCTCTTCTCGTCATTTCAATTTCCCTTGGGTCTTCACCACCACGCACCTCTGGTCTGTCTGACACCGTCAGGGCTTTGTCTTTGTGGCTGAAATCTATATCCAGCCACTTCTGAATCCGTGCTATTTCCGTCAGACGAAGAATCAGAAAATCCATGTTATTATTTACGCTCTTTTGTGAGCGCAAAGTCACAGCGCCACCCGACGGAGTTGCCAAGAAGTAGTACGACAACCGCCTATCAGTGGCGGCGAGTCTCATACGTCACTGTTTTTCTAAAATGGCGTTTTCCATAGACTATCTATAGATATATGTTCTACAATTTTTTTCTGCTAAACCGCTGACGTTAAAAATGTGATTGAGGTTGGAAATTGTTAGTTTTTCTTAGCTCTATTAGGCCCATATCACCAAACCGTTGCCTTTGTTTTCCCTTTAATATTCCCTTGTCGTCCTCTGGAAATAAAACTCCCGCACAGCGTCGAAATCCTCGGGATAAAGGGAGTTCATTCCTGAATCTAGAACACACATACAGAGACACCGATTGACCATTGCTTTGTTTTATATGAACAACTGGCTGTTTTGAGATAATGTGGAATTATCTAGTACTTTTTGAAGAACGCCAAAGGGATGGTTTGTGGTGTAATGGATGAATGGAGTTGTGTTTATGAGAGCAACACCGCAGCCGTATAAGAACATTTATATAACAGTCTATAATTATATGGTTACACATTCTTAACATTTTACCAAGTTCTTCAAAGAAGTGCGTTCAACGGAGAGAGTTCTAGTTTTCTCCAAAAAGCCACTGATACATTAGTCGTAATAATGTTTACGTCCGCCGCCCGCCCTGTCAAATAACCGCCGACACTGGCCGTGGAAGCGTATTTTTATGTTGCGAGACAACACCTGCCAAAACATGTTTATTGTTTACATTTTCTGCGAGTACTGGACGGGACGTGGGATGTTGCACAGAGCGGAAGAAATGGGTTGATGAATTCTGGATCATTTTCTGGTCGGTCTCGCTGCTCTCTCTTGAGGGTGTGGGTGTGGCTGTGGCTGTGGCTGTGGATGTGGATGTGGATGTGGATGTGGATGTGGATGTGGATGTGGATGTGGATGTGGATGTGGATGTGGATGTGGATGTGGATGTGGATGTGGATGTGGATGTGGATGTGGATGTGGATGTTCGTGTCCGTGTTCGTCAGAGGGCGGAGAGGAGGGAGACTCACTAACGGGGAGGGAGGCTGAGTGACGGGGAGAGAGGCTGAGTGACGGGGAGGGAGGCTGAGTGATGGGGAGAGAGGCTGAGTGACGGGGAGAGAGGCTGAGTGACGGGGAGAGAGGCTGAATGTCGGGGAGGGAGGCTGAGTGACGGGGAGGGAGACTCAGTGACGAGGAGGGAGGCTGAGTGACGGGAAGAGAGGCTGAGTGACGGGGAGGGAGACTGAGTGACGAGGAGAGAGGCTGAGTGACGGGGCGGGAGGCTGAGTGACGGGGAGGGAAGCTGAGTGACGGGGAGGGAGGCTGAGTGACGGGGAGGGAGATTGAGTGACGGGGAGGGAGATTGAGTGACGGGGAGGGAGACTGGGTGACGGGGAGGGAGATTGAGTGACGGGGAGGGAGATTGAGTGACGGGGAGGGAGACTGAGTGACGGGGAGGGAAGCTGAGTGACGGGGAGGGAGATTGAGTGACGGGGAGGGAGATTGAGTGACGGGGAGGGAGACTGGGTGACGGGGAGGGAGATTGAGTGACGGGGAGGGAGACTGAGTGACGGGGAGGGAGACTGGGTGACGGGGAGGGAAGCTGAGTGACGGGGAGGGAGATTGAGTGACGGGGAGGGAGATTGAGTGACGGGGAGGGAGACTGAGTGACGGGGAGGGAGACTGGGTGACGGGGAGGGAGGCTGAGTGACGGGGAGGGAGACTGAGTGACGGGGAGGGAGATTGAGTGACGGGGAGGGAGATTGAGTGACGGGGAGGGAGACTGAGTGACGGGGAGGGAGACTGGGTGACGGGGAGGGAGGCTGAGTGACGGGGAGGGAGACTGAGTGACGGGGAGGGAGATTGAGTGACGGGGAGGGAGACTGAGTGACGGGGAGGGAGACTGGGTGACGGGGAGGGAGACTGGGTGACGGGGAGGGAGATTGAGTGACGGGGAGGGAGACTGAGTGACGGGGAGGGAGACTGGGTGACGGGGAGGGAGACTGGGTGACGGGGAGGGAGGCTGAGTGACGGGGAGGGAGACTGGGTGACGGGGAGGGAGGCTGAGTGACGGGGAGGGAGATTGAGTGACGGGGAGGGAGACTGGGTGACGGGGAGGGAGGCTGAGTGACGGGGAGGGAGACTGGGTGACGGGGAGGGAGGCTGAGTGACGGGGAGGGAGACTGAGTGGCGGGGAGGGAGACTGAGTGGCGGGGAGGGAGATTGAGTGACGGGGAGGGAGACTGAGAGACGGGGAGGGAGGCTGAGTGACGGGGAGGGAGACTGAGTGACGGGGAGGGAGATTGAGTGGCGGGGAGGGAGATTGAGTGACGGGGAGGGAGACTGGGTGACGGGGAGGGAGGCTGAGTGACGGGGAGGGAGATTGAGTGACGGGGAGGGAGATTGAGTGACGGGGAGGGAGACTGAGTGACGGGGAGGGAGACTGAGTGACGGGGAGGGAGATTGAGTGACGGGGAGGGAGACTGAGAGACGGGGAGGGAGGCTGAGTGACGGGGAGGGAGACTGAGTGACGGGGAGGGAGATTGAGTGACGGGGAGGGAGATTGAGTGACGGGGAGGGAGACTGAGTGACGGGGAGGGAGATTGAGTGACGGGGAGGGAGATTGAGTGACGGGGAGGGAGACTGAGTGACGGGGAGGGAGACTGAGTGACGGGGAGGGAGATTGAGTGACGGGGAGGGAGATTGAGTGACGGGGAGGGAGATTGAGTGACGGGGAGGGAGGCTGAGTGACGGGGAGGGAGACTGGGTGACGGGGAGGGAGGCTGAGTGACGGGGAGGGAGACTGAGTGACGGGGAGGGAGATTGAGTGACGGGGAGGGAGACAGAGAGACGGGGAGGGAGACTGAGTGACGGGGAGGGAGACTGGGTGACGGGGAGGGAGACTGGGTGACGGGGAGGGAGACTGAGTGACGGGGAGGGAGACTGGGTGACGGGGAGGGAGACTGGGTGACGGGGAGGGAGATTGGGTGACGGGGAGGGAGACTGAGTGACGGGGAGGGAGACTGGGTGACGGGGAGGGAGACTGAGTGACGGGGAGGGAGACTGGGTGACGGGGAGGGAGGCTGAGTGACGGGGAGGGAGACTGAGAGACGGGGAGGGAGATTGAGTGACGGGGAGGGAGACTGAGAGACGGGGAGGGAGATTGGGTGACGGGGAGGGAGATTGAGTGACGGGGAGGGAGATTGGGTGACGGGGAGGGAGATTGAGTGACGGGGAGGGAGACTGAGAGACGGGGAGGGAGATTGAGTGACGGGGAGGGAGACTGAGTGACGGGGAGGGAGATTGGGTGACGGGGAGGGAGATTGAGTGACGGGGAGGGAGACTGAGAGACGGGGAGGGAGATTGAGTGACGGGGAGGGAGACTGAGAGACGGGGAGGTAAGAGAGGGAACGCATACTCCAGCAGCCGGCAGACAGTTCCTCGGCTGTAGATCTTCGGCTGACAGCGACGCGACGGATTTATGGTCTTAGATGGACATGACACAGGTGGCTCTTGTGGCTGTGATGGTGGACGTGGTGGTTATTGAGTTGTTCGAGGCTGTTTGACTTCTTCGTTGAAAGACAGAAACAATTGTTTCTACAGGTTCACATCAATGCCTTCTTCCAAAGACATTCTCCTGCAAGTCACAATTGAGAAACTGTTCAGAAGAAACGATTCAAGAAGAGTACGTCAATTTCGCCATACCTTATTAAATATAAACATCGTGTTCTTGTTCTTGTTCTTGTTCTTGTTCTTGTTCTTGTTCTTGTTCTTGTTCTTGTTCTTGTTCTTGTTCTTGTTCTTGTTCTTGTTCTTGTTCTTGTTCTTGTTCTTGTTCTTGTTCTTGTTCTTGTTCTTGTTCTTGTTCTTGTTCTTGTTCTTGTTCTTGTTCTTGTTCTTGTTCTTGTTCTTGTTCTTGTTCTTGTTCTTGTTCTTGTTCTTGTTCTTGTTCTTGTTCTTGTTCTTGTTCTTGTTCTTGTTCTTGTTCTTGTTCTTGTTCTTGTTCTTGTTCTTGTTCTTGTTCTTGTTCTTGTTCTTGTTCTTGTTCTTGTTCTTGTTCTTGTTCTTGTTCTTGTTCTTGTTCTTGTTCTTGTTCTTGTTCTTGTTCTTGTTCTTGTTCTTGTTCTTGTTCTTGTTCTTGTTCTTGTTCTTGTTCTTGTTCTTGTTCTTGTTCTTGTTCTTGTTCTTGTTCTTGTTCTTGTTCTTGTTCTTGTTCTTGTTCTTGTTCTTGTTCTTGTTCTTGTTCTTGTTCTTGTTCTTGTTCTTGTTCTTGTTCTTGTTCTTGTTCTTGTTCTTGTTCTTGTTCTTGTTCTTGTTCTTGTTCTTGTTCTTGTTCTTGTTCTTGTTCTTGTTCTTGTTCTTGTTCTTGTTCTTGTTCTTGTTCTTGTTCTTGTTCTTGTTCTTGTTCTTGTTCTTGTTCTTGTTCTTGTTCTTGTTCTTGTTCTTGTTCTTGTTCTTGTTCTTGTTCTTGTTCTTGTTCTTGTTCTTGTTCTTGTTCTTGTTCTTGTTCTTGTTCTTGTTCTTGTTCTTGTTCTTGTTCTTGTTCTTGTTCTTGTTCTTGTTCTTGTTCTTGTTCTTGTTCTTGTTCTTGTTCTTGTTCTTGTTCTTGTTCTTGTTCTTGTTCTTGTTCTTGTTCTTGTTCTTGTTCTTGTTCTTGTTCTTGTTCTTGTTCTTGTTCTTGTTCTTGTTCTTGTTCTTGTTCTTGTTCTTGTTCTTGTTCTTGTTCTTGTTCTTGTTCTTGTTCTTGTTCTTGTTCTTGTTCTTGTTCTTGTTCTTGTTCTTGTTCTTGTTCTTGTTCTTGTTCTTGTTCTTGTTCTTGTTC
>OZ024855.1:42037901-42097901 GCA_964017155.1 Oasisia sp. SBJ-2009
TATACAATTGTCAATGTTCGAACTATTTACAAATTATGTGATATTTTTGTTGTTTATTTTTGCCGTTTCTCCTAACAAACTTTTACACACCGGATTAAATTTACACTTAGGATTTTGACATCACACGCACACGCTTCTAGATAATATCCTTTTAATTTCCTTGCAACTTACCTAGTATGTTAAATCATATTCTTGTGGGCGTTATCATTGCTAATGTCTCTCAAATATAGAATCATTGTTTAATTACTCTCTTCTGTATTTTTCATTATCCCAATGCATTATGTGGCTTAGCTTTGTGTGGAACATCTTTTATTTTAATCCATGTGTGTTCCAGTAATTAAGATCACTGTCTATTTTTATGTATTTGCTGATTGACAATCCCTAGCCGTCCAAATGCATTCTGGTCGTGCCATTGTTCACTTCGGAAGTTCGGAGTAATCTGATTTGCTAAAGTTTAAACAAAACACGACACGTACATGTACGTTGTCATTAACTACGCGAGCAATATCATATTCTCATACATCACGGATCTCGTCTTAGTTGGCAAAATACGAACACGACATATATCTGTAAACGAAACATCTCGCCAGCCTTTCTCGTGTCGCGATGTCATAACCACTGAACCGTGACGGATTCAGCCGCGCGTGGTGACCTCGATATCCCGGCGCTGGCGAGCGAGCGCTTATGTTGACGAGCCTTTCTAACAGATTGGACGAATTACGTGGGCATATATCCTTGGTTTATTAGGCTCTGTCGGGCCACGTCTTTGTGTTCGGCCGATGCCGGACAAAGAGACGACAGACGCCGACAGGAAAATAATACGCCAATCCGTCGACAGACGATTATCGAGACAAAAGAGATTTGTGGGCTAAGTCGTGTGAAGTCACTCGCGAGTTCAAGACGTTTTCATTTTGCTGCCACGTAAACACGTTCGCAAACTGTGGTCGAATGTTGTAGACTCATTACGATTTACTGGCATTTTGTCTTATAATCTACCACGCACAATTATATAACAATTATACAATCCATATTTTATTTATCTTTAGTTACGCAAAAATACATTTTAAAAACCAATGTTCGTTTTCTGATTGCTACATTTTTAATTAATAAAGAAAACTGTTGCCATGAAATAGTAATGGGATGTTGAGTTTAACAAACTTGTTTTAAAGTCGCATTCCAAGTTAAACCAAAATGCGTAACTGGTTTTAAGAAAGTGTGCGCACAACACGAATACTATTTACACACATCAACATACTTGCAACACTTTGTCAAGTTAGCAAGTCGTGTTACCTAATCAATTCAGAGACATCCGTCTGTTTTGTCAAATAATGATTTGCGCCGCAATAAAATAAGATAATAAATTATGCGCTTACAAAATAATCGGTCGCCAGTTCCGGTGTGTGGTAATAAATGGTGGTAAATGGACGATCATTTACCACGGCGTCGTATTTGTGAAATACCGTGATAAACGGAAGTATGTGTTCAGGGATTTATTACTAATAGAAGTGGTTCGTGTATAAATAAACCCAATTATATTATGAGTTGCTTAATTTAGAGTGAGTGGCTCAGGTGTAGAGCTTCGGACTCTCGACTATGAGGACCCGGGTTCAAACCCTGCGGTGTTAAATCCTTGGGCAAGTTTTATTACTCTACATTGTTCTAGTTCACTCAGCTGTATACATGAGTACCTGTTTATAGACAGTGTTGGATATGTGTACGAGCTGCCTCCGTGCATTAAATGTCGCATATTGCTGGATGCTTCCCAGAGAAGTTGAGATGGTGTCTGATTGAACAGGTCTGTAAGGGAAGTAAAGTGTAAAACGTTTTGAGCAATCCAGACGATTTAATCCTGCGCTATATCAGCACTTACGCTTTAATATTGCACTAAAACGTCAAAATAATGTTTATAGCAGTAAGAGATATATTGAAATTGTAATTGTGTCGATATGGTTTGAAGACAGTGTACCTTAGAGATAGATGAGAATTGTAATATTAAGATATAACTGTAGACAAGACGGTGTAGAAGGTTTAAACATGTCGCCAGTTAGACGTGAGAAGTGTTGCAAAATATATTAATAAAAAATTATATTCAAACATTGTGTTGTAACTTGTATGCAATATATGTTATTTACGAATTTATATCTTGCTTAGGTTGTAAGATTGTGTATTTCTTATAGCAACTATAAACGTCGGGGATTACCATAGAAACGTATTACGTTGCCGTCTATTCCCTTTCCAACACATTATTGCTTGTTTGTTAATTTATTTTATAGCGTCTGTACATGTTATAGGTTGCTTTTTATTAGAGCACAAATTCATTGTAATTAGTGTTGGACATAAACTGGCGATTGGTTGAATATTAAACAAAACATAATAAGTTGTATTTATTTTAACGTCACAGTGTTGACGTTGTTTACATACATTGTCTCGTGCTTTTCTTGCCGACGGTTGATATTTATCGTGCAAAATATGTTAATCATATTAATGTATGGAAATGTGTGTGTGTGTGTGTGTGTGTGTGTGTGTGCGCGCGTGCGTGCGTGCGTGTGTGCATGCGTGCGTGCGTGCGTGCGTGCGTGCTTGTGTGTGTGTGTGTGTGTGTGTGTGTGTGTGTGTGTGTGTGTGTGTGTGTGTGTGTGTGTGTGTGTGTGTGTGTGTGTGTGTGTGTGTGTGTGTGTGTGTGTGTGTGGTGTGTGTGCACGTAGTCACAGCGTACAGTTTCAATGATTCGAGGGCGATATATATATATATATATATATATATATATATATATATATATATATATGTGTGTGTGTATATATGTATATATGTATATATGTATATACATATATACATATATCATGTATATATATGTATATATATATATATATATATGTATATACACACATATATATATATATATATATATATATATATATATATATATATATATATATATATATATATATATATATATATATATATATATATATATATATATACTATAAAATAACTTACATAATTAAATAATGGCTACGAGAACTGCACTTGCCCACAAGCAGACACTGGTGCCGCCGTCCACGGCCCCGCTGCCTCCGTTTTACCCACACGATTCGCGCTGGCAAGAATCGACACAACTTTTATACCTAGGCCCGACTTTCTATTGACGAACGCATTACGCGCTGTGTGTCGCCTGTACACAGACACACGAGTCGACCGCCGCGTTATATTTATAACATATTTATTTCATGCTCATTGTGACGCAGCCAATTTAACGGACAAGAGTGACACTATGGAAATACGACTTGTAAATTGGGTTATGCCGCGGTATAACGGGTAGTTGGATGTGTTCAGCATACTGCCGGAAGAGCGGACACGCTAAGGCGCGTTACGTGTATATCCTGTGCACATTGATAATCGATCCGGCCAGTAAAACGACGCCCGGGAAATGTCAATAACAAGACGGACTATGTCGACCATTGTGTATAATTTATTTTCATATAATACAGTAACAAAATTCTAAGACATATAATAAATAGCTTTGTACAATACATCGTGGAGACTGGGCGATGTTTGCCCTGTTCGAGCTTTGGGTGATGCAAACTTGTGTTCGTTTCGATTCGCCCCACTTCTTCTCCGAATTCCGCAACCAACGCCAGTAACTGACGAATGGCTTTACACATTCACATAATTTTGTATTTTCGCACCGAGAGTTCCCGTCACCAAACGACCGTGGATCACGTGACCCGCATAAATAAGAGAGTAACAATTGTAGTAGAGAACATGTACAAACAACGACTGGTGTTTGACATTATTAAATAGTTTTACGTGCATGTTTTTATGGTCTACATTTTTTTTTATTATAACATAATAACATTTTATATGAGTAGAATTAACATAATATATTACAGTGAACTAACATTGTTCTCATCCATACTATATATATGTATATGTATATATATATATATATATATATATATATATATATATATATATATATATATATATATATATATATATATATATATACATGTACATGTACATATATATATATATATATATATATATATATATATATATATATATATATATATATATATATATATATATATATATAACAATATATATATATATATATATATACGAACATATTTGTATGTATGCATATTTATATGCCTATAAATGTACATACATAGACAAATATACACATTCACTCGACGTATGTACGTCTCCGTGTACAGCGTGCCACACTACGATGTCATTAATAAACCATTGTACATGAGACAATATCATTTGCAGTTCGGCCTTCACGTCACATTCTTACACGTGAGTGTTGACGTTTGCATGTATATACATAGTTACATACGCACGTACATAATACATAAATACAGATGTCTATGTATATTATTTTAACTACGAGTTAAGCGTTAAGCTACGATAAAGGCCAGCTAAATTATATGGAGGTAACGAAATGCGGACGTGTCGCGCCTCTCTCATCACGTGGTGTCCACGTGATGACCACGTGATTGTCCCTACATTGGTTAAGCATCTTTTATTTACGTGCGTTACGTTAGAGTAATCGATAGTGCCTTCGACGACCGCACATGTGCGACATATAAATAATAAAAGTTCAGCATTACTAATGGTGATAGTAATAAGTTAACGGCTAAATAGAACGACGATCGGGTCGGGTTTAACATAAATTAATAAAATAACACATTATATCCCTTCGGTATATGTCTGTGGAAAGTGCATAAAGGCACAGTTATCGATATCATGCTGAATGTCAGCTCGCAGACGGCAGTTGCACTTCCGGCATGGCGAGCGCGCGCATGCGCGTTGTCGTTGTCATGTTCAATGCCCGTCGATATAGAGGTGAGAGGTCGTGGAAAGCCGACAAACTGTACACGTCGGTTTTTTGCGTTTCTTTCGTTCGCTCGCGCTGCCGGAAGTCGCCGTGTCGTCTGCGATGGTGAGATTCGGTTTTACACAAAATACCACAGTCTGCTTTCGTTACTACGCCCACTTGCAAATACGAAACTTACGCAAGACCCGTCTCGTCGCGAACGACGACGACGACGGCGTGTTTTATAAATAATTTGCATAGTAGAGATCATTCGTGCGTTGAAAGTCATGTTTATGTTTGCTCTGCGTCGTCGTATCGCCCGGCGAGTGTTCGTTACGCACATGCGCGTCGTCGCGCTCAATTCCTGCCACGTTGACTACATGCATTCGCGCACTCGTGACGCGCATGCCGGGCTCAGATCGGGTGATCGATACGTCGGTCACGTGACGCCGCATGAGTGATGTGCAATATTATTAACATTATTACGATCTATATTACAGAATAATTATTATAGTATAAATATCCGTTGCACGTTCGTCGGGTGCATCCGGTGGCGCATGCGCGCTAGAGATTCTCGTTGGACGGATGATTGATAGCTAAAGACGGATCGCCTCGTTTTTTGTTTTGTTTTTTGGTTTCGCTCAGCCGGGCGTCGGCCTGCGCCGGCGCGATATCTCGCAGAATCTCGCGTCGGTCGTGCGCACGCAACCCAACCGGAAGTGGTCGTGCGCGTGCGCGTGCGCGATACAGTTAGTTCCCTGGGAGCGTCGTCAGATTGCCCGTGATATTCGTCGTGTCCACTGTCTGTGTGTTATTGTCCGAGAGTGCGGTCGGTCGGTCGGTCGTGGACTGGCCTGGCCCGGTCACTGCAACCGGTCGGCCTGGATCTGCTGCGGCTGATAGTGCGCCGTGAAGTGGCTCATCGGCTGCGGGATACCGAACGAGTAACCGGCCGGCGCCGTGATGTACCCGGCCGAGCCGGCGGCGGCGGCAGCGGCGGCGGCGGCGGCCGACGGAAGGTAGGTCTCGTAGCCGCTCGCCGCCAGTTGGCCGACCGAGGCGGCCGTGGGCAGGCCGGCGTACTCGAAGAAGCCGGCCGACGCGGCTGCCGTCGCCGCCGACGTCGGCGACAGAGGGCTGTGCGGGCTGACGGACGGCAGCGTCATCCCCTGCGCCGCCATGAACGACGACGGGTAGTAGTACTGCGGCATCCTGCAACAGCAAGGAAGGTCACGTGAACATGGGAGTCTTACGTCACAGGTGACACTAGTATGACGTCACCGATGGCAAATGTAATCAAACATAAGCGCAGTGACGTGACGACAGGTCAGCAGTAACCGGAAGTGAAAACGAACGAATGTCACGTTATGTAATTAATTAATTATTAATCAATGTTGTTTTGTACTTACGGTTCGGTGAGAATCATAATTATAGTAGTAAAACACATTTCATTTATTTTTCAATACAATTTATTTAATAAAATGCATTTAGGTATTATTATAATTATTATTGACAAATAGAAAGACAAGTACACACACGAACACGCACACGAACACACACATATTTATGTGCATATTATATGTATGCATATATAAATATATATATATATATATATATATATATATATATATATATATATATATATATATATATATATAGTATATAAATATAAATATATATATATATATATATATATATATATATATATATATATATATATATAGTATATAAATATAATATATATATATATATATATATATATATATATATATATATATATATATATATATATATATATATATATATACGTATATTGGCACACGTATATATGTGATTCTCCTAGAAATAAATTGAATGCAATCACTCAACCATCACATAACGCCCATGGGAGATTTTCAAACCTCGAGTTAGAAGCAAAACGCAGAA
Source organism: Oasisia sp. SBJ-2009 (assembly GCA_964017155.1). Taxonomy (NCBI): domain Eukaryota; kingdom Metazoa; phylum Annelida; class Polychaeta; order Sabellida; family Siboglinidae; genus Oasisia; species Oasisia sp. SBJ-2009. The sequence goes on from OZ024855.1 coordinate 42,044,653, forward strand.
AATAGGTTGAAACGAAAACAAACCAGAAAATCACGTCACACCAGATCACTCGGCTATCCACGTCTTGTGTGTGATGCATTTTGTAGTACGATTAATTACATAAACATCTTAATTTAATGTTAATGTAAATAATAATGTAATAGATATTTCATAATTACTTTGCAATACATATATTGTTGGTTCGATGAGAACCTTAGATTATATTCTATTATATATTATATTTAAATGTGAAAGGATAAATCTGCTTGCCAAGAAGGAACGCTGTTCTCGCAATGTTTATATATGATAATGGCGTTGCTATGGAAACTACATGATGTGTTTACGTGTCGTCGTCGTCTGAACAGAGCGCACCGGATATCCGTTACATAATAAAATAGGGACAAGCGACGGAATACGAAACAGTGGCTGGCTGCGTTATTTGCGAATGCGAAACTGCGGCTGCATCACACCAGGAATGGATAGCTCAACGGCAACAGAGGCACCGAGCAGGAATGGCTGCCGGCAGCGTTTAGCCGCTACTCGCTAGAGAAGTGTTGCACTAGAAAGCAAAACTTTCAGTTCACGATCATGCCACAAAAATACGAAACGCCGTTAAAGAACACACGTGTACCCAACTGGCATGCAGTTGATGGCAGTCCGTTTCAAGTCGATGGTTGCTAGGAGCTTTTCTAACAGTATAGATTCAATGTTATGGATGCATGGTAAACTGGGATATGAAATCATTCTAGTTGTTATTGGTGACATGTATTTCCCAGAGCGTTTTAAAATTGCAAAGAAACCTGTTTTTTTTCTTAACTGAGACCATGCAACTGTTGATACCTACAATACACACTCATACAATTCTCTATAGCCTCGTTTAGTATATCTGCTGTCTATGTCATTACGAAAGACACGGCATATCAGCATTTATTTTATACGCAGACAAAAAGATTCTCGTGACGTGTACGCTATTTAAGATCACTATACACAGGTAAATTGTTGTCAATATGATCTGTCCAAATCAATATGCGAGACTCGTGACAAAATACAATGATATTGTACCATATGCCGGCGTCCACTTGATAGTAACAGACGTGTTACAATCATTGTACAGCGCTGTGTACCACATTGAATTGATCATTTTTCGGAGACACGAAGTCTGGAACCATAATGTTTTCTCTAAGCACAAAACAATCAGTTGTTCAGGACGTAATTGTCCGCTCCCACGCGCAGAATACTTGGGCCGTGCTCAGTCGACCGTGGCAACATTAGTTCTCCATAGACAAACCGCTTCACACAACGCCTAAACGCCTGCTCATTAATATTTATCGCTATTGACTCTGTTATCGGTCTAGCAGATGGCTAGAAAACACGTGAAACATACGCCGATAACACCGTTATCTCAAAACAAGTATATCTTGTTCGCAGCTCCGCGATTTATGTATGTTGTTTCAAAAACTAGGAACTGTAAGCCGCGCGCATTACTATACAGTTTATTGCATACGCATATACCGTCAACTGACAGTGGTGGAGATATTTAATTACGATTACTATTAAGAGTATCCATACTCTGCCGCTAACCTGACACCGAGCAACGTGTATGATGGAGAACGACAGCAGGGCGGGTCGGTTTCACGTGTGTATATTTATAGCCGTCAGCCTCCGCATCACCAGCGACAACCACGCCTTAGGCCGCCCGGAGCTTCACAAAAATACCACTCGACAGGTATTTCGGCTCCGGGGAATCAGAAACGGTCGCTGCCAAGTGCACCGTGTCAGCGCCACGCGCGCTCTGCGGGGTTTGACAGCGCGAGAAGAGAAGACCTCGTGTGCTCTTTCGTGTACACAGTTGTCACAAAAACTGTTGTTGTCTATCAACGGTAATGCACAAAGCACAGACAAGCCTGGGGTGGTTTCTATTACACGTTAACAACGCTTTGATTACTCACATCAATCACGACAATTGTCATGGCTACCATCGCATTTTTATAATATATAGTACGTTAATTTAAATAGTCGACGTTGCTCTATTTGTCATGCGTTCACCGTGTGATAAAATAAAATAAATGAACAGTCGGAGTAATTTATCGACAGCCAGTCCAGCTTAAATCTCGTATTCACGATGTCTCCACGCCCGAGTTAACGCGTGTCAGAACATACGTACAACTTGTTCAATTGTCATTGGTTCGCCAGAGCTGTGTGTTTTGCCGGTGGCGACACCGTCACGTGCGGCTGCACTAACGTCACGCGTGGCCGACCCCGGCGTCGCTGGCGCGCGACGATCTTAATTATTCATTCGCTAGCTGCGGATACGCATTAAACGCGACGCAAGCCGAGTCCGCTTGACTCGTCGCACAACAATGAACGACTGCACGATATCCGGCTGCAACCGGTTCCCATTAAGCCTAATCCTGGAGATACCATTGGATAATCCTCGCGCCGGCACAATGTAATCAGGCCGCATTGTACGCGACGATTTCATATTAACGAGACTGTCGAGTTGATAAGAACTCGGCGCAGTCAGCAAGGATACTTTTTGTTAGTAGGTTGTTCGTTACCATGATTGATGTAAATTGTGTAGTTTGGGCATGTCGTCTGTTAAATTATTATTTTATATCCAACTGTTCTCCTATTCGTAAACTGTTGCGCGACCTGCGAGTTGTTTGTAAAATTCGTCACCGGTTTGCAAACTAAATACAGCTAGATTATTGGTCATGTGTGAATAGCAGACATTAGCTCATCACCAATGTTGTACTCATGGAAAATATCGATCGACTACCTATAGCAATGATGTCAGACGAGCCTCGTTCTCGGCCCTGGTTGGTCAACGCACTGCGATGCGACACGTTAACAAGACCGAATCGTTTATTTATACGAAACTCATAATCCCTCGGCCACGTGTAACGCTTACAATGGACACATCGAACTGTGTGTTTACCCAGCGCATCAATCGATTCGTGACACCGTCCAGTACAAGAGAAGGACTCGAGTCTATCACGTCAGCCACAGCTGTCCGTCACGAATTCCCAACAAAGCATCAGACATCAGACAAAACAAAAAATGTACTTGATATTATCTGGAAGAGATACTACAATGAAGCTGCAAAACAAAATAAGTTCTTATGTTTTCACTTTTACGATCTTGGTCATTTCCTTTGGCTCCATGTCACTGTTTTATATTGACAATTATAATACTACTAACGAGTTGGAGTGACCAATTCTACAGTCTCGATTCAAAAGTGTTATTATTATTACTAGTATTACTTTTACTATTATTATTAGTAATAGTAGTATCATTATTATAAGCACACCTGATAGCACACTTTAAAAATTAGAAGTGCACTGTTCACTTTTAAATATCTCAGTTCACACAGTTCTCCGTCGCTTCCTTCCTTGACCTTCATACGAATGTAAGTCGATAAGTTAAAGACGCAGCGAAACCTCTCCACCCACGCACTCCAATGGGGCGTCTGCCACGAAGCGCAGCGAAGATGGGCGATAAATAAATATATACATGAACGTGGAAGTGTAACGAACACCCGCCGACTAGTTTGGTAGTAATTAACACTCGGTCGGCGATAACCAGACTGCGTCAACACGCGTGAGAGTGGCAACTGGCGTCCGAGCAGCGCTAGATTAACGACTAGGGGGCGCGCGCTCGTTTAAAGGTTGACCGGGCCCGGCGCCAATGCCAGCTGTCAAAACCTCCCTCTCGGAACCCGCGCGTGCGTCGCTACGCTCCCGCATCGGAAAACCGTGCCGGGCGCGTGAATCAGCGACGAACTACGAACTAGTTGCACCCGGCTGGGTGGGTCGGGTGCCTACCCGAACCGAACCGGCGATCATCAGCGGTTATTACGGTTCATAAAGATCGGGATTTACGCGACTGCGCAATATCGTGTTTATGATTGTAAATATGCGCGGATTTATGGCGAATGTGAAATGGAAGAGCCTCGGCGGTGTGGAGGGAGGCGGGAGGCGGGAGGCGGGAGGCGCGAGACACGCCGAGGTAACGGCGTTTCCCGGGATGAGTGATTGCGAGGCTCCCCCGCACGCGGCCGACGGCATACCTGCCGTTATAGCGCGGTCGTCGACTGACAGCAACACGTGCAGTTTGCGTCATGTAACCCGACCCGGCTGGCACTCGCGCACTCGGCCCGTTGTTTTCCGAAAGCGCAACGAACACCCAGCACTGAACGAATATACCTAAGACTGTTAAACTCAAACGTGAACAGCATTCACAAGTACGTCACCTTCTTGCAAAAGATCGTCACAAGCTGTTACGTTTGAAAGGTTGCCTCACGTCCAAAGAATGTCACGGTTAAACTAAGACCTGACCTACCATGTTTGAAAGCACTCATATCGATTCAGATTAAAAAGGATTCACTGTGAGGAATGCTATTTCTGAAGAAAAACTGCTGCCGGTGGGGGTTGCAAGTTGTAACTGCGTTTGTGACGAAGGTGTCTTAGTCATTGCAGCCACCAATGTGAGATACACTAGTGCATACATCAAAGGTTCGATTCTACTCGAATATCAAAGTTTGCAGACAACAAAGATGTAACGACGCATCGCAAACAGCGGCAGCTGAAGACTGTAGTGAGTGATGCCTTCAGCTGCCGCGACCTCCAGCACCGCGTCAATAGCTCAGTCGACAGCCGATGGAAGATGGGCGACCTTCAACGAAGGTCACGCTGATATCTGTCGCTGCATCTCTCTCTCCCGCTCTCACTCTCTCATTCTCACTACCTCCCACTCTGCCTCTGTCCCTCCCTCACTGTCTCCCTCCCCCCTCTCTTCCTCTCTTCCTCTCTCCCTCTCTCCCCTCTCCCCCTCTCCCTCTCTCCTTCTCTTCCTCTCTCCTTCTCTTCCTCTCTTCCTCTCTTCTTCTCTCCCTCTCTCCTTCTCTCCTTCTCTCCTTCTCTCCTTCTCTCCCTCTCTCCCTCTCTCCCTCTCTCCCTCTCTCCCGCTCTCCCTCTCTCGCTCTGTCCCACTCTCCCTCTGTCCCTCTCCTTCTCCCCCCTCTCTCTCTCACTTTCTATCTCTCTCCCTCTGTCCCTCTCTCTCCCCCTCCCTCCCTCTCTCCCTCTCGCCCTCCCTCTCTCTCCTTCTCCCCCCTCTCTCTCTCCCTTTCTATCTCTCTCCCTCTATCCCTCTCTCCCTATTTCCCTCGCTTCCCCGTCCTACCGCCCCCCACTCTCTCCTCTGTATGATGGATGTAGACAATTATTGTTGTGTCACTGTCAGTGTATAACTAAACCGATCCGTTGGAGCGCATTCCCGCGGCAGTCGTGTGTTCAGTTATTATAAGAATGTATCGAGTTTTTAACGGCAAGACTTATTGGTGAATATTTATCTTCGCAACTAACACAATCTCACAGCAAAGCGGCTCAGGTAACCGCCTTACGATTCGCAACAAATGTCACGCCACACCTGACCTCTGGTGTGGCATTGCAGCACTAAACGTCATGACGTCAGTGAAGTGTCGCGCCAGTTGTGCTCCCGTCTTTATTGTGTGATCACTAGTAACTATATAGTTAAGCTAAGGGTCAAACGTCGCCATGTGAATAGCACAATAATTAGTTTTATACTCGAGCGTCATAATAACCACTTGGTACGTACAGATCTTAAGTACCGTTATTAGATTCCCATAGGTGATAATGTGGGACGTATTAATTGAACGGTCGTTCCACAAAGCAGCAGAACACACTGTGCGAAATATTCGTCACAGTAACAAGAACTACTTTGAGATGTTTTGTATTTGAGGTCGACAAACCCACCCGAGAACACGGTGTAATATTAAAAAAGGAACCGAGTATATTATGTATTCCGGGTGAGTTGGGATTTAAACTACCCTGCGTGGTATTGCATAAACAGGCACACGGGCGATAAATGGTGTTGACTGCGGAACAGAAGACGACGGAAGTCGAACGCCAAAGTAGCCTTTTGTTAGTCGATAGCTTTGCAAAAAGAAACCAAACTCGGCCGGTGATAGCGACGTCGCGAGCTGTTCTGTAACAGGACACGGTCGACCAGTGCAAGAGATTGCCATCCACGCTCGCCGACAAAGCAGACCCCGGCGTTGTGACGAGTGAATCACTGCGGGTCGTGCTATCTGATAGGACCAGGCACGGTACAGTTGCGTACAACGCACACACCTCGTCGCTTCGTCAGCGAGTGACAATTTGGTTACAACGACCCGGATCAAATCTAGGAAGCACAGTATCGCACCGCCAGACGCGGAAACTGGACCCGAAGACAGCAACAGACGGCTTTGTTGAAGGGTGTCTTCCGGCGCTATCCATCGGTGCTAAATAGCGCCGTAGTGGTGTTAATCAGCGCTTATCTCGGCTGTTCCCACGAGACGGACGGCTGACGGTAGGGCCCGTGTAGTCAAGTCGAGGCGGACTGATAAACCGTGCGTCCGCCCACTGCCCTCGCAAGACGTCGTTACGTCGTGATCACAGCTGTTGATTAGCGGGTCACGTCAATGCTGTGTCGCGGTCAGGTTTCTGAGTGAGTGAGTGTGTGTGTGTGTGTGTGCGTGTGTGTGTGTGTGTGTGTGTGTGTGTGTGCGTGCGTGCGTGCGTTTGCGTTTGCGTTTGCGTGTGTGTGTGCGTGTGCTTGTGCGTGTGCGTGTGCGTGTGCGTGTGCGTGTGCGTCTGTGTCTGTGCACGTGCGCGCGCGCGTGTGTAACTCATGTGCCCATCAGCTCAGGGTAAACTATCCCGCCTGTCAAATTTTCGTACGTACGTTATGTATGTCGATATGTAGCTATGCTAATCCTTAAACACGCCAGTGTTAGACCGTAAAACATAACACCGAGTCAATTTCGGTGAGTGCGTATTCAGTGGATGTTTGGCAGCGACCCCCCCCCCCCTCTACCCCCCCCCCCCCCCCCTCTCCATCCACCGGAGGTAAAGCGGTGATCGATGGGAGGAACTACTTAAAACACGGCTCACCAGACCGGCCGTATTGCAACTTTTTCTCGCTATAAACAGCTCGGGCACGTGGCGTCAGACGAGACACATTCTGACGGCCGGCTGAGGTAGAGACGAGGGTCGCTACTCGGCAGTGCGTAAACTCTTATTTGAAAATGTTTATTTATCCCGGATTGCCTCGTAATCGATATATCTGCCGCATTTAAGCGAAGGTCGTATCGGCTTTGCGGTAACCTTTTCTGTAAGTCACTGGGAAGTAATTGTATACATATTGCTGATATTTTTTTCACAACTGTGCATGCGTAGGTGTATGTGGGTGTGCTTGTCTGTGTCTGTGTTTGGGTATGCGTATGTATGTATGTATGTATGTGTGTGTGTGTGTGTGTGTGTGTGTGTGTGTGTGTGTGTGTGTGTGTGTGTGTGTGTGTGTGTGTGTGTGTGTGTGTGTGTGTGTGTGTGCGTGCGTGCGTGTGTGGGGGGGGGCTACACATATCACGGGAACGAACTCGTCTTCATGAACTTAATAGAACTACTTCAATGACCCATAGATCTCCTAAACACACCTAACGACTCCTGTGCGAACCCTATACGTCACCGTGGGCCAGTGGGCACTCCTACAGTGGACACATCCCGCTGGTAGACAGACCGTAGCCGACGTGATGAAAGCGAAACGAACTCCCGAGAAACTCATTAGAGCCCCTGGTCTCGAGTGCCGAGCCGCCGGCTGCCGGGGCACGTTGAACAGAGGGGAGTCTCATCGGTGTTTACATTTGACCCAACGTCAAATCAATGCGTCCTGCATTCGATTACTGATCAGCGAAATGAGATTTGCGAAGGCTGTTTGTGGGAATACTGCCGTCTGCTTGTATTACAAACTATGGGACTGAAGCACACGTACACTGGTGATTCCGAACGTACGTACAGGTGTATATACAAAAGCAAGTTGTATAGGTAAATCGTATTACAATCCTATACTATAATATATATATATATATATATATATATATATATATATATATATATATATATATATATATATATATATATATATATATATATATATATATATATATATATATATATATATATATATATATATATGCTGTAACGTGACCAGGAAGTAATTTATCAAGAGGCTCGTTTTGCATCGTATAGCAAAACTTATCGGTCTAAACAAAACTTGGGGGAATCTTGTTTACGGGTTATTCCCATAGTTGGTTTCTAACTGTGATGCCCGGATCACTTTGGGAACATTAAAGTCAGACTTCAAAGAAATGAGATTGCTCTCCCGTCCAATGGTCGGGACATCGCGAGGCACTGACGACCGGACCACAAAGGTGAGCGCGGAGTCTGGAGGCGCCTCTTCCCTGTCATCCTCCACGACCGTCGCGCGTCTCTGGATGCCGCACTCCCGTTCAAGGGGCGTGATTTCCCGTGAGAAGGACAGCTGGACCGCGGCTGGGGTTGCTTCCATCGCATCGTAATAACACGCTTTGATGAGCGGGCACGCGCCGTCGTCCAGGGCCGGGTGATTGACAGCTCCGTCTGTCATTAGTTGATTGACAGCCGTCTGTCTGAGAGACGGACGGGACTTTGTAAGTGGGGAAGGCACCCGGGAAGGATGATGGGATGTGTAATGGGACGGGGCAGCCAGAGCGGAGTCCAGATCCACCCGCGGACGACGTTTCCTAATTACATTTGCAGTTCGTTTTCAATTAAATATCGCACGTGTGTTTATAGAATGTTCGACTCGCGCGCTGACATTTACAACAACAGAACCCGCAGAAAGCGCACGTTTAGTGACGTGTCCGCTGACGATATTAGTGTCGTGTTTTCGCGTGGGAAACGAATCAATATATTCATTTTAAAATGTCACCTTAATTTGCATGCACAAACAATAGAACGCATAACACTGAAAGGCAGAAAAAGTAGTAACGTGGTAACAATCCGCCCTGCATTTAGATATTAAACCCATATTGTTGATTGAAATGCGTGAATACGTATCTCGCTTAAAGTGCATATACGCGTACTTCGCTGGGGGAAACATTAAGCCACTTTGCAACTAACACGCAACATATTATTATTACACAAATATCTACCACTATCTAGCCAGGTACTCAATTCGTAAAGCCGAGTAAACTGGTGGAATGTAGGGTGAACGAACTTCCCGAGACCCTGACACGTGATATCACTAGGGGGTCCCACGCGAAACTGGGTATTTACCTCGCAGGCACAACTGAGGAGCAGAGAAACCACTCGAGGCTCGGCGACGATTCGCCGTCATTCGAGATGAATATTTTTTCATCGATGTTTTTTTTTCAAGGAAGGCTTCATGCACAAACACCAGCTTCCCGCGTCTCGCCCGGCTTGTTGAACGAATTACCCCGCAGGTGACGCACGCACCAAATCATCCCGCTGAGCGTGGTGTTAAATGCTCGGTGTGGCTGGCGAATATTTAGCCAATATCATCAACACGGCCTTAGATACGCACCGACTTGGGCTCAGTTGAATTGTACCCTTTCGTTTCCCTGTTAGCCCAGCTACCTGGTGACACCGCCTCCCAGTGTGGCCATGCTAAGCCCTTAAGCCGCCTTACGACTCGTGAAACAAAGGACGGCACTCCACGTCGACTTCCTGACCCGAGAGTCGGTGTGGGTGAAAGACATCGGAATTGCGAACACAGCATGGCGACTGATCTAGTGTGATAAGCCGCCGTGGTTCCTAGCGCACCTGCAATTGCAGATCCCAGCAACAACCGCCGTGAGGACCTGTCCGGACACGTCCAATCCAACAACCAGCCGTCAAACCAACGCGACCAGAACGTGTGTACGCTTGGCAAGCAAACGCAAACAACGTGTGCTACAGGGGGACATTATATTATTCAACGTCTGTGAGGACACGAATCCGAGGTTGACTCCTGCGTGACGACGCCAAAGACTTGGCTCGCGAACGGTGTCAAAATGTGCATTTATTAACGCGGCGAGCGCCGCTTAATTTACACGTCCGATTCACGCTCACGGCCCGGTCGTAAGACCGACAAGCCCGTCACTGCACCGTGGCCGCGTCGAGTTTCATATCGACCGCTGATTATTCAATATACGTTAAACGAAACGTGCCGATGACGCAACGTTGCGCCGATTCTCAGACCTCTGGTCTTGTGTTTTCTTATGGCGAGGTATTGCGGGTAAACATTTATTTTTAGGTCTAATTTACACACGGGTGGTGTTTTTGCATGTCACGTTCGGACCAGTCTAGATCTGTCTCTCCTTCTCTCTGTCTCGATCTCTGTCTCCCTGTCTACATGTCTCTCTTTGTCTCGCTGTCTGTCTGTCTGTCTGTCTGTCTGTCTGTCTGTCTGTCTGTCTGTCTGCCTGCCTGCCTGCCTGCCTGCCTGCCTGCCTGCCTGCCTGCCTGCCTGCCTGCCTGCCTGCCTGCCTGCCTGCCTGCCTGCCTGCCTGCCTGCCTGCCTGCCTGCCTGCCTGCCTGCCTGCCTGCCTGCCTGCCTGCCTGCCTGCCTGCCTGCCTGCCTGCCTGTCTGCCTGCCTGCCTGCCTGCCTGCCTGCCTGCCTGCCTGCCTGCCTGCCTGCCTGCCTGCCTGCCTGCCTGCCTGCCTGCCTGCCTGCCTGCCTGCCTGCCTGCCTGCCTGCCTGCCTGCCTGCCTGCTCTCTCTGTCTGTCTCGCTCGCTCGCTCGCGCTGTTTCTCTCGTTCTCTTTCTCTTTCGCTCTCTTTCTCGTCTGCTCTGACATCCGCCATTACCCAAATAATTCTTCCCGTTATCTGTACTATTGCAATACGTTTTAGCTAAAACAAACTAACAAGGGAACGACGTTAGCTTGACCTAAACAGATGCACGTGGGACCCGTCCCCCCGTCACGCCCTAGACCCCCGTCTCCATAAACATAATCACCCCATCTGCAACCCATAGAGTCGCCCGTTACCCCGCCGTGTGGCGGATCATTGCGGTTAGTTAGACCACGACAACACGACCGGTCGTCGCGGCCTGCCTCGCCGGCGAGAGGAGCGAGTGGCCCGCGTAAGTGGAACCGCGTGTATGCCATCAAACTCACGCCGACACCCCGCTCATCCCGACACGCTTCCGTGGGCTGACGTACGCGTACCCGCTGATCCCGTGGTTTGACGCAAGCGACCCACATTTTAACGAAAATTAAGTTTACGCGCCTATCGTAAATCATGGTCTATTGGTCGTGTCTTTGCGTTCACCACCAGTCGATGTGTCCGTGTATCTCGAAGGGAAGATGTGTGTATCGGTTAGGCAGGACGACGTGGGTGACACTAAAGAGGCAATCTGATTGCGTTATCCTTTAAGGTTATCTGCACTTATTAGGCGCTGTCTGTTCGTATCATTTCATTAACAAGCAGTTAGCATATATATATATATATATATATATATATATATATATATATATATATATATATATATATATATATATATATATATACAGACTCTAAAAATGCATTTTCATCATTTATTCACATTACAAACTTAATAGATAACCATTCTGACAGTGGCTATGTCCTGGTTGCATGTAACCAAGGTACGTGCTCTTGTGAATGTCCTTGCGAATTACGATTTTAATCCCAACAAAACGTCAGTCTTTAGTTTTACAAAGGAGTAACGGGTTAAAATTGTTTACCAGAAGTCGACGGACAACACGCGACACCTTTTAAACCGCTAACAAATAAACCAAAATTCAGCTGTGGTCTTCCAAAAATGCGGCCAGTAAGTGGTCCAGTGGCTGTAGTCTGCAGTCGTCGTAAGTGTCCACACGTGGCACCATTAGAGCGGCCGGCCATCGATTCATCAGTCGGATGTTGCACATTTAACATCTGGTCGAGCGACGTCGACGTCATTAGCGTCCCGAACAGAGCTTAACGCTTTTATCTCGTCCAGTTGTTCCGCTAATGAGTTTGCTTCCCCCCACTGCGAGCGCTCGGCCATTCCGGCACCTCTCGCGCACCGATATCACGTCTACCCGCCACAGACAACTGACGTCACACGACAAAAAACGATCACACGTCTACCCGCCACTGACGCCACAAAAGCAATGATATACATTAGTGCTACTGAAACGTCATCGGAACTGGGTGAAGTTACTAAAGTTGATAAGTTTTACGCTCCGCGATTATATTGAGTATATATTATATTATCCTTCGTGTGTATCTACGCCTGGACTGGTTTCATGTGCGATTAAGAACGTTTACTCATATTGTCTTGGCATGTGGCGTAGTTTATTTAAAAAAGAGATCGTAGCTATTTACTCGAATTTTCTCTTGACACTAAGTAAAGCACGGCCGACTGAAGTGGTACTCGTTTGCCAGGGAATGTTCCAAAACGGAACCGGCGTAAATTGGTGGAATAACTCCGCTAAATGCACCCAGTCCGCGTGTGGACTGACCGGAAACGGGTGCATCGTGGACTAGACACAGTGGCCAGTTGTTGATACTACTGGTGACACATTCAACTACTCAAGCACCCGTTCTTGTCCTACGTCCAATATCATTGTATTGATTGCAATACCGTGGACGAAGGTCAGTTACAGCTTCGGGGGGAGGGGTTATGACCCCACCTAGCTTAAACAAATCCTGGTTACCTTCTGCGGAAATCTCTATTGGTCAACAAACCAATATACTTTACACAATATCATTACGACGACCAAGCCACCAGCTAATATATTATAGTCACGTCCTGGGAACCAGATGAAGAATCTGTTTAGGTCAATCTACCAGTGAACCGAAATTGATTGCGAGCATCGCGAACCTCTTATCATCGAACGATTTACACCCTTTCCATTAAGTGCTTCACAGAGAAAGACTCCCAACAGGCGCTCATTAAGCGGGTATCTACGAGCGGTGGGTGCTTGACCAGCTGGTTACGCCGGCGTCGTCGACCGCTGCCATCGGGGGTGGGGGGGGGGAGATAAACGACGCTATCACGACTAGGTTCGAGATTAAGTGGCGACCTTCAGGGTAAAGCTTCGGACTCTAGACAAAGAGGACCCGGTTTCGAATGATGTGCTTCCGTGTGAACCCTTGTGCAAGTGTTTTCACTCTAAACTGCTCTGATTCACTCAGCTGTTATGAAAGAGTAGCTGGCTGTATACCGTGGTGGATATTTTTACGAGCAGCCTTCGCGCATTAATTTCAGCGTGGCTGGATGCTTCCAAGAGGAGCGGATGTGGCACTGATTGAATAGGTCTGTAAGTAACGTGAAAAGCGCTTTGAACATTTCCGAGGACTGGATACAGCACTATATAAGGACTTACCTTTGCGTTTTACATTTGCGTCCATTCGCTAAACTTCTTGAAAGCATAGACCACGAATGGTTTGAATGGAATACTTAAATATGTGTATAAGAAGAAGGTTTTTTGTCGTTTGATCACTTCACGTGGATTCGAATGGCGTCAGTTGGGTTTGACTATTTCACATCGTCGAGCAGATTTCTGTTTTACAAAGACCTCGTTACTGGTTTATGATCGCGGATTATAAACAATAACTAATTATGTGGCATGCATTCTTTTTGACGTTTTCGAGTCTAAGTCAGTGTTATACATGTAAATGCATATACGTCTTGCTCAACACTGGAGACAAGCCCGACTAAACTAGCCAACAGACATCCCTAGTTGTCCTCGACAACTGATTAGACCCTCCCGGCCTATCCCCGCCAGGCCGCGGCGCCATCGTCGAGATAAAGGGCGTTTTCCCGGCACCGTTTCCAGCAGTTTCGACCGGAACGATCGTCCGATAAATCGGTGTTGTTTCGGTGGCAATACCAGCGTCTGAGGAAACACTTCGTGCGCGATTATCGAACGCAACGCTCTGAAGCGTTGCCATGGCAACAATCGGTTTCGCGGAATGACATCCTGACCCCGTTCATTGGCTCTAAACGAAGCCGGGTTACACGGTTATAAGCCGGCGACGCCTTGGCCCGAGTTTCTAGGACGCGCAGAAAAACAGCCCCGTACCACACTAGCGTCGACCGGGCGGGCGGGAGGGAGAGGGAGAGGGAGGCAGGGAGGGCGATGAACCGTCAGGATGGCCGGGAAGTTTACGGGCGTCAGTTGGTGAAACTACAGACGCCGCCTGTGAGACACGTCAAGACGTCGGCAGCGACGTCGGAACGTAAAACGTTTACGGGGGAAACTGAACTGTCCGTAAACGTTGCCGTGCGTTGTCAGCCTCGCCCGAATGTATATCTAGATGGCGCTACTGTGCCAGTCTGTTTTTCTCGCTGTAGTTGGTATTACACTTCAAATTCGATGCTGTGTTAACCGTAACGAAAGATATACCGGTCGTCAAAATGATCTAGCTCCAAATCACGCCGTTTACCTGCAATAGAAGCGACGGTCTCCGCAGCTAAGATCTCGTCGTGACGGCCGCCATGTTGTTGTGACGTCACTCGGGTGCCCTGATGGAATTCTTATCGAGCGGATGTTGCAATCCTCAACGTCGACTCGTGAGGTTTTCGGTTATGACGTAATCAAAGGTGGTTAATTAAATCCGTTGCAACCAAAGCCTACGCCGCTTTGCACAACCAACCGGAGACGCACAACCAAGATCGAAGCAGAAACCACGGGTGACACGCCCAAATACGTGTGAACAACCCGGGTTAACACCCAACACTTGTGTAAACAACCAACACTTGTGTAAACAGCCAACACTGGGGTGAGTGCCATCCAGAAAGACGCAGGTCAAAGGTCATATAACACGAGTTAAGAATTAACCACACTCGGCAATAAAAAAAACATAAAAAAAGAAACGCAATCGTCTGAATTGGCTATCGTTACGCGAATACATTTATAATGATGCCGTCATTATAAATCGTATTTCAGCTGCTCAAATGCATCAAACTACCTCCTGTTTGTGTTTATGCAATAACTCTATTTTGGACTTTTTTGTGTGTAAATATCATGCACATATCCTTAATTTAAACACATGTAGGACAACTTTTTATAAAATTGACACACCCCGTCGAACTGTCAATCAAAATGATCTGAAATAATATATGTTAGATATGTTTCTCTAAATGTTACGAAACCATGTCTTGCTACGTCACAGCAAATACCATTACTCAGAAAACACAGCCAAAGTAATTCCAAGTGGAGAACTGCATCTTACGTTGCACCTTTCCTGATCCCGTTTTGTCCCGTTTCGCCTTTTCCCTTTTCACTTGGCAGCAGCCGCTGCATGCTACGTATACTGTTCCCTTTCTCCCCCACCTCCCCTCTACATTCCCGTCGTTTCATTCAGAAACCCGCCGGCCGTAACCGCTTTGGAAGGCTGACGAAATGCAATGATTCGGTCGTTGTAAAACGCTACTTTGTGCGGAACTGGCGAAACGGGAACAACCCGCCTGAAGACTGAGACGTAGAGCGAGAGTAAAATACGCAGAGAAAATGGGAGAAAGAAATGACGTCAGCACGGCAAAAAAGGCAAGCACAAACGATCACTCAATGACTGGCTACTGCTCATCTAGTGGAAGAAACAACGACAACCATCTAGTCGCCGCCGTCGACGCCACCTAGCAGCGGCGACGGCGGCGGCGGCGCAGTACACACGAACAACGCAAGCAAACGGTGCTATACCGGAAGTGGCGGCGGAGTGGGCAGACCGGACCAGCCAATCGCGATACGGCGCTGCATTCACTGCGCGGTGGCAGCTGGGTTCGATTCGTGCGTGTTCCTAGCTAGCAATCAGACATTGCCCGCTCCGCAATTAGATTTAATGTCATCTAAAAGAATAAAAAACACACGGGAAGTCAGAAATTGTTTTCGGCTGATCGTTGCGTTTCGATTTGCTTTTTCTCTCGTTCACGTTACGACGACGAATGCATTCTAACCGAATCGGTACGCCCTACGTTCAGCAATGGACGACACGCTGGCTCAACCAGGGAGGCGTTATTTATTGATAGCTAGGGAGGGAGCGGTTTTTATCTTATTCGCTATGCCTTTGTTTACCAATACGAGGAAAGTTACGTGTGAAAGACTGTAATTTTGCAAAATTATAATAATTACAATAACTAATTTATGAAGTCCATTATCATGAAATATTTCTTTGAGCGACACCTGGTGGTCAGCATCCGGCAGTTTCCGGTTAGTGTAGAACGTTTGACGTTGTCTGGGCCCCGTGTTGTGTGTTCGCGTCAGGTTCTGGTCTGAATTCTTCGGACTGATAAGTTGTGTTCTTTTCACCGAGATGTTCGCTTAACGTGTACACGTAATACACACTCACACACACACACACACATACATACGCACGTACACTCGCAATTCCTGCTGTCCCCGGATACAACGACGTGTCCCATTTCGACTGAGGCCATAATTAACGGGATAAGCCAGACGGCTGATTCGATCAGCCCGCGTAACGTAACGTATTTATCCGTTACTGGGGCGATGTACGTAATTGGTTTTCGCGCGCAATCCGATTGTGACGTCAGCATTTAGTGCGCCTACTAGATTGACGGATAGGCAGCCGTAGATAGCCGCCGAAGATTGCCGAAACCTGTTGTCAGTCGTACGGCGACGAATCCACGCACTTATGCAGCGGTTACTTTGATAGGTTTCCGCGGCGTTCGGTTTAACTGAATTGATTAATTTCCGATTTAATTTGAATCGCGCAACAATGCGAATATCGTCCCCTGACAGGTCGCTTAATCCGAGGACAGAGCTTGCGTGAACACAGAAAGAAGGCAAAGGTACTTACCCGTATTGGCCCTGCATAATGCCCGGGATGCCAGCCTTCAGTGCCGCCAGTGGGAAGGCCGAGGCAGCTGCAAGCGGAAGAAACACATGAGTATCAACTGGCGAAATACAACGTTTAATACGTCAGCGATACGCGCGGATCAAATGTCAAATCAAGCACAGGGCTCAAACATTGCGGTGCACAAATAGTTTCATTATAAACAGCACTTTGAAATGAAACACATATCCGGCTTTGGGCAAACAGTCGGAGAAATCACAAGACGGCGGGAATTGCGTTATTGCACAGATCGAACATTCGATCAATTTTAATATCCTCGCCGCGGCTGGCGGCGGGCTATTTCGGGCGCCAGTAATCTATGTGGGAAACAAGCGGTTAATTCGCGCGTGAAATGATAATTGTCGCATTCGCCATTGTGTTTCTGCGGCGACGGTAAAAACGGAAGGGGAAGGGAGACTAATTCGCGTGACAGCGACTGCCACCGGGGCGGCAATGATTTGAGGCAGGAGTGGGACCCGAGCAGTGAGTAGACGCAGGCGAACCGGGACGCCAGGGCGCTAAGTGATTCGTCCGAATTGCTCACTGGGGAACACTTGCGCGGAACGGGCCGTTAATAGACACCGATCAACGCCACGGGCCGGGTTGCGTTGTTACACGGAGTATCAGAGACGCGTTGGCACCGTTTCGATAATTATAAATGGAACGCGACGCGTCATTCAGTACTTGTTTCTATAAAAATGGCGGATTACTACCACAAACAATGGGATTAATGAGCATTGTAATATTGAAGGATTCGTGGGTGTTATAACTGTCTTGTCTGCAGCGATCGGTTCTGTTTGCCGTCCAGTCTGGTGTGTGGGTTAGACCGTTAACAAATGGCCGTGGCCCGTGGCGATTGATCAGTGCACGGCGTCAGGGGAAGGCTGATCGGGTCTACCCGGGCAACGCCTGGCCCGCGTCAGCGTTCCTCGACATGTTGCAGTTGACAGGGCGGCAAGATGCAGGTATTTCTGGATGCCCGCGTCCGACTACACACAGACGTTTATGTCGATGGTAACGGAGACATTGTAATTCGTTAGCGGCAGCGGTGTAGCGCCGAGGTGTTTGGTTCATCACCGTCACTTCGACGTCTCTCGCTTCGTTTGCTCGCCGCTCATCCCAATGAGGTCACGATGGCGTACGGCCGTCGGCGGCAACACGAGCTGGGTTCTGCTCGGCGTTTGAACCGCAAAGCTCGGTTCAAGCACCGGGCGGTGAAGTGGGACAGCGCCCCTCGAGATAGACACGCTGGAAATGCCGGAAATGATCCGCCGCAAACACGCGGCGTCTGCAAAGGTGTTTCACGCACCGGCAGAGAGACTTTGGCGAGCGTAGTCAGTGCAGTAATAGATGTAGAGTCGGTGAGAAAGAGAGGAGGTGCGGAGAGATGGGAAGAAGAGAGAGCGAAAAATAAAAGAAGAGGAAGAAAGTGCGGGAGATAGAGTCGGAGAGAGAAGAGAAGAGAAGAGAAGAGAAGAGAAGAGAAGAGAAGAGAAGAGAAGAGAAGAGAAGAGAAGAGAAGAGAAGAGAAGAGAAGAGAAGAGAAGAGAAGAGAAGAGAAGAGAAGAGAAGAGAAGAGAAGAGAAGAGAAGAGAAGAGAAGAGAAGAGAAGAGAAGAGAAGAGAAGAGAAGAGAAGAGAAGAGAAGAGAAGAGAGAGACTAATGAAAGGGAGACCTAGGAGGAGACAGAGAAATGGACGATGAGAAGAAGAGACGTGACTTGATGGCGGGATGAAGGAAAGCTAGAAAGGGAAGTAGAAGGATCAGGAAAACGATCACCCACCTGTCTGAATGCCCCTGGGCTTGGCTCCGAGGTATGCGAGGTTGACGTTGGCCTTTCGGCCGTCGATGACGGGGTTCGGCTCCTTGCAGGCGCGCTCAGCCGCTGCCCGGTCGGCCATCGTCACCTACAACGGCAGAACGAGACACTGAACGGTGCGTTGTAACGGGTACCAGGTGTCGGGTGTGGCCGCAGTGGTTGCGGTTCCGAGAACAGACAGTTATTTACTACTGGATTAATTTTAATTATTTATATACATGAATATCTTTTCTTTATTTTTTTCTATTAGTATGTTACCATCATTTGTAAATGAACTATCATTTCACATTGAACAAATGCTGGATATTTTAGACACTGAAGCTTGACTAAATTATACACGCTACAATTGTTAAATGATACACGCTACAATTCGGCGCGGACACGCGGCGCCCGGAGCGGTCCAGTTGCCGGACTCGGCTCCATCCAGTGTCTGACTCCAAGCCTCGTTAGTTCGCGGCCTGTATCTTATCTCCTCGTGGTCGTGGTATTAATCGACGAGATTATCGACGACATGCGCCAGTAAACAGAAATAAATCTACCAATTACTTCTATTTGGTACATTGTCTTATGTAAATTGATTTTGTTTCAAAATTGCTTTACGACCCAAATACACATTTCGCGTTACAGTCAACCATCAATTACCATTTGCGCTGTCTATATTGTACACGCATACGTTTTTATGGATTTAAAGTAATCACTGACGACGGTTATAAATATAATTGATTTAAATCCGACATCACACGGCAACGTTCAATATGGCGACTGCCGCAAAGCAGTGTGGGTCACGGGCGACGCGAACTTCTATCACTCGAGACGCTGGCGCGTACATAAACCGTCGGCAAATCGTTCGTAGTGGAAACGTTACACGGCGAGACAAGCATGAACACCTCGAGACGCCAGCCAGCGCGCACGAGTTCGGGCAGGTTCGGGTGACTAACACACCACGCAATCTACTCGATCGGCGTCTTGGCTACTTTATCGCCAACACCGAATCCGACACACAGAACGCCGTTGAAACAAGACGTGGCCGAGCGCTCGAACACGTGCATGGCGCGTATCACGTTGCAGTCTGTCTGTGGGCGACAATTGTCTGTGCGCCGTACAATAACCGCGCAGTGTTTTTGCGTCTACCCGGTTAACGATTATCATTGCAATGACTGGGATCTGCACGACCGGCTTTGAAGACAAAGGCGCTGTGGCAAGTCATTGATGGAATACATTATATACGTATGTGATAACCGACGGGATAATCACTGGTAATGCGTCTGTGTGACTTTGCAGGAGTAATCGGAACCGGTCAAAAGCGGCCGCTGCACTTGAAAGAACGCCGGAGAAATAGCCGCGATAGCCACTGATTGAACCGCAATGGACGCAGTGCGAAAACCATTGTACGTATGTTTGCTACTCGCATATTACATATTGTGTTATACTGTATACTCTTTGGTCTGAGCACACTTAGTGGACCGGAACGTTCTTTTGTCTACAGATGCGTGTTACCACAGCTTCTCAAGCTACAGCGGAACAAACGACATGTGGAGGTTTTTGCTCATACACGGTGTGTTACTGTTGAACAGTTGAATGAGGGTGATGCCGGAACAAGCATTGCCGCTACGTCCCCTAACTGGCACGGAAGACAGCTGCAGTTTGGAGATGTTGAAATGTGTTCATGATCTGGCTAAGTTGCCAACAGAAAGGATTCGGTACAAATTATATATAACACATCGTACACGTTATTCAGGGAGAACACTCTAATCTGTTAAACATCAATAGGCCTAGTTCATAACTTGTAATGCCTTTGTTGTAATGCGAACATACAAACTTGTATCAATAATAGAAGTACAGTATCACTCGTTCCGTGTGATTGAGGTAAATGTTATATTTGTGTTTACGTTACGCCGCAAAAGTTGTGTTTGTGTTTACGTTACGCGACGTGTCCCCGTAGGGGAGGACAAACGCCACGCGTAGCGATCGTGTCGCCGCCTGACGACAACTCCGTGCGAGACACGTCACTCGACACCGGAAGTGCCGCGAGGTGGATGTCTCCCCTCGCGTGTCGTCCCGCCACGTGTCTGCTGTGGCGTCTACGTCATCAGTAGACCCCGGTATCGTGTGGCAAGAACGGTGAACTAGTAATGTGAATACTAGATATATTGTAAAGGAAAATCACGCTTGTTACGATCAGATTAACGTTAGATATTACCGTACGACAATCCCTTGGGTCTTAAAGATAACTGTTAATTTAATATATCCTCCAGTTGTTAAATTAGCAAGGTATCTTTAATTAGAAACTCTTTCATCGCGTCATTGGGCACGTGTGTAAAGCTAGCGTCACACACAACGAGAGGTATCGTGTTATTGGCTGACGTCAGTCGCCGATATGGGAGCGCCTGTTTCATCTTCCGAAGTACATCCATTAGAGGCAGTTGTGGTCGGTGTCAAAGGGCCTACAGTTCGGTCTGGTTTTCCTTGAAGTCCGTCTCCTCCTATGTCTTCTGTGTCATCTGTCTACGCATCACATTTCCTATCAACTCTCCGCCTTGCAGACTCGAAGTGATTCACGTCTGTTTCGCTTTGGCTTGCACCATTCCACAGATGTCGCTTCGACGTACAGTTTTCCAAAAGTAGGTTGAACATATAAATAAGTAAGATAAATGAATATATTAAAATAAAATAATATGACTAAAATGTCCTTATGATATAAACACATAAAATAACTGTTAAAATATGAGTAGAAATTGTACTAAAATGTAACAAATATGTAAATAAATAGTTTAAAAGCTAAATTCCACGGATTCCATATTCTTTCTAATTGTTGTCTTTGCAATTCTTTATTTTATTATTACGTTGTTTGACACCAACGTAACTGACAACAGGGTTTCGTGTGTCACAGTAATTGTTATTTCGTATTGTAACGTTCACTTTACGCATCGTCACCTCCCGAGCGGACAAAGCGATGCTACAGACGTCGCCGACACGTCCTCGAACCGCCTGCAGCCGCCGACACACCCGTGGACGTGTCGGTTTTGTAGCATCGCGACACCCAACACGCCAGGCAGGTGTAGGGACACACCGACCGACCGACGGTATTGAATTTTACGGCAAGTTTTATTGTACGGATTAATGGCGTCGTCGCTATTACCTTACCGCGTGCCGACGTGATTTATGGAGTATTGCGTTACCGATTGATTGACCCGAGAACGCTGAACGGATGTGGCTCGTGTTGTTCTCGCCAACACAACACAACACGCACTTCAAGTCTCTTACGCGCCATTTCGGACGCTGGCACGTGCTGTGTGCGCGAACCATGCTCGAGTTAGTCTGTCCGATACATCGATACGATCGGTATTTGTCTGTTTCCGGTTCGCGAGCAAGTTGGCTGGCAGGAAATGCGATACACAGAAGAAACTGATCACAAACGTTGTGTGTTTGTGAAACATGTCTACCAGAAACAATTACATAAAGGAAGTTTTAGACACATTACCGCCAAACGGAACCAGCGCCACGAAGCAAGATTTAGAGCCAGTACAGTTTACGAAATCAACGGCACAGAGCAACATTTACACCGATTACGGTTTAGCTGAGCTTACATTTCCGACTTAAGTCCGTTTTTTCTGAACCACTAGAACTACCACCACTAATGTAGTAACGGGTAACATCACCATTGCGACTCTCGCTTCTTTGGCGATAACAAATACGCAATTGCGACGGGTATCGCCAGCCACGATCAGTTTTGTCAACGAACAAAGAACGGTGTCGAGGTCACGGGGGGGGGGGAGTGCCCCCGCCCCTACCCCGCGCCACTCGGGAACTATCTCCCTATCTGGATGACGGCTGCGCGCCGCGGCCAGGGACAAAGAAATCGGGAATCGGGAGAGGTCAATAAAGGTCATCCCATTGCAGGGGTGTTACCGCAGGCGAGAACTTGAAAACTTGCAGCCTGCCGCCCAGCGTGGGAAGGGGGCGTGGACGCGGAAGAGGGACATTAAAACGAAAATGACCTATTGGCGTGCGTTACGCGAGCAATGGGAGCTGACCCGAGCCCGCTGATTATCCCAGAGCGGCGCCATTCCCGGGGGTGTCACTGTCGGGGTAAACAGTGACGGCAGGGGTGTCACTGTCGAATAAATGTAAATGGTAGGGTGTGTCACTGTTAAAGTAAAAACAGTGGTAGGGGTGTCCGTATCATAGTCAGGAACAATAGTAGGGGTGCCACTATCATAGTAAATAACAATGGTAGGGGTGTCACTATCAGAGCAAATAACAATGGTAGGGGTGTCACTGTCAGAGTAAATAACAATGGTGGGGGGTCACTGTTGTAAATCCAATGTCAGTGGTAGGGTGTGTCACTGTCAGAGTAAAGAACAATGCTAGGGGTGTGACTGTCAGGGTAAGTTACGCTGGCATATGCATTACCAATCATACGTCACCTTACATCTATAACGGAATAGCCAACAATGTTGTTGTGGTTGTCATTGCCGAAATGTTGCAAGTTTGTGTTATTACAAACACATATAACGCCGTAGGCCTACAATAACAATGAGATTGTCCAGTGGGGGTCCGATTAGGTTGCCCTGTGCGCTGGACTTCTTCTGACCAACGGTCAGAATACACTGACCAGAATACACTGACCATAACGGGAACTATTAAGTGTGTGTATTCACCGTCAGTGACAAACTACACCGCGCCACGGTAGTGTATTGCCCATTCACTTCCCCGCTCCTACCCGCATTCCAATCTGGGAGACACCCCCTCTGGCACCCCTGCCCTGCCCCGTCGTTCCCGGACCGCACCGGGACGAGCCGGGCAGGCGTCGTCCTAATGAATTTCCCCGATCAGGTTACGCAAGCGAGGCAGCGGCCACGCGCCGGGCTCTCCCAGAAAGGAAGCACGGCTCGTTGTGTCGTCACCAGCGGCTCTCGGCGGCGCGGGCCCACGCCACGTGTGACGGGGTTATCGCTAACGCCGGGGACAAAGAACTGGCGGAAGCGGCCGGGGTAAAGGTGTGTCTGTCTCACCGTATACCTAGGGCCCGAGGCCCGTATACGGCGAGCCTGTCGAGGCCTGTCCCGGTGACGCGAGGCCATGTTCTAGGGTCACACGTGCGTGTTGTTTGAACACGTGACTGTGTGTGTATTAAAGGTAAGCACCTGTGCGTGCGTGCGTGCGTGCGTGTGCGTGTGTGTGTGTGTGTGTATGTGTGTGTGTGCGTGGGTGTGGGTGTGAGTATGTACGACTGTCAACGGGAATACCCACGGATACATGTTTGCATAATGTCTTTATCCACGCCACGCAACAATGCACATTTGTGTCGTCTTCAAGGCGAGTTCTTGCTACACCGATACCATTTCCTGACTCTACATTCGATAGGCCCCCCCCCCCCCCGCTTCCCCACGCCAATGTGACAGTGGACAGGCGCTGTTTCTACTCAACTCTCGGGCCCCTGTTAGATTGAATGGCCTACAGAGCACTGGCAATCATTACGTGGCCACGTGCTTTCAACGGCAACGACGGCGCGACAAAAGCACGGTAGCGATAATACACAGTCGCTCGTGCGGCGCCGTGTGCAGCCAAGCGTGGAGACGGACCGTGTGAGTCGTTATCGTGGACATCGACGCCGCCGACCGTCGCTGTGTCCAGCAATCAATTTAGTTCCAACATACACCGACGTAGCAAGTCCGAACAGGACATCTCCGTAAGCCGACCAGTCCAATCGCTGTATGTATTTGTTCGCGGTGTGGCTCAGCCATTGTGTTAACGCGTGCAATGGCTTCCCATGCGTCGGACACGTCAGCCGAGTTGATGATATCTCGAAACTAGACGAGTGTTATAATATAGCGTCACCGTAACACAGTGTTGAGGATATCTCGAAACTAGACGAGTGTTAAAATAAAAATATTATAGCGTCACCGTAACACAGTGTTGAGGATATCTCGACAAAAGACGTATGTTATAATACTCCATATCCACATTAACGCAATGTTCATGATATTTTTTACACAAAACGAGTGTTACAATACAGTTTAAATTTAAAATACCACACAAGACGAGTGTTACGGTACAGCTTAACCTTATCAACCAGTGAGCACGGACAGAAGTTGGATGCAGCTGGACTACTTCATGATACACTAATGGGAACGAACGGCGATCTAATGGGAACACGGCACGTGTAGATTGTATACCGACTGTTTAAGACCAGTTTGGAGGAAGAGCAGTAATAGAATAAGTGTAACGCCAACACGTGAATGTCGGGGGGGGGGGGGTTAGGGAGAGTTTGGAGGAAGTCTGCTAAAAGCGGACGTGACACAGTAACATCCGAGGCTTACACGTAACTTAGCAACATTGCCGGAAACGTCAATACGCGATTTCTGCGCTGCAATTAGAGGTTCCGTGAGAGTGCGTACAACTACAGCTGTAGGGGCGTCGCACGGCGGCAACAACAAAGTAGCACACGCCAAGAATTCAGGAATCCGCGCGTTGCCATGGCGACTGAACCGCGCGACATGGGGTCTGGAAGACGGCTGGGCTGTTCCCTACCTGCCTAGCTAAAGGTTACCCCGACTTATTAACTTTTATACGTGCGCCTGTGAGTCATTAAGTGTAGGGGCGCGTGTCTCTCCCAGACGTAACGCAGGCTTACGGCCACGTCAACAAACGCGGCCATCGACTGCGGCGAATAGCAAGTGATCACCGTCGTTGAACGTATGCACATGTGTGTTCCACGTAACGCAATACAGGCGCTCCTCCGTGTCTATAAACTATAAAGGAACGGCAGAATCGGATTTGGGAAAGCGCGGAGAGTGTGTGTGCGGCGCTAAATTAACAACTAAACATAAACAAAGAAATGAGAAAGATACTCACGAAGCCATAGCCGCGACTTTTGCCCGTCTGTCTGTCTGTGATGACGACCGCTTCTTCGATGTCGCCGAACTGCTCGAAGAATTCCCTCAGCGACTGGTCGGTCGTGTGGTAGGGCAGGCCGCCGACGAAGATCTTCGTGTACGTCGTGTCCTTCTGTTGCAGCGAGGCCATGGTGCGTGCGGGCGTCAACGGGCGGCTGTACGGCGTGAGTGCGTGCGTGCGGTGCCGGGCTAAAGCCGGGGAGTGGACGTGGGTGAAGATGGTGGAGTTCGCGGCGACTACCCGACGACGACAGACGATCAGTGAACGGCCGGACGGCGTTCACTCGCACGGTACCTGAGTGGGTGAGTTGGTCGATTGAGGCTAGCGCACCGTTGTCGTGGATGGACTCCTTGCGCGGCTTGCGGGTACAGACACGGTGGTGAGATTACAGTTACACGGAGCGCTCACTGGTCTGATCGACGTGCGTACTTTGTCGCCTGGTTACGGAGTACTACGGTAGCTCGATGCTCTCTGGTTAGTCCACGCGTCTCGGAGTGCTCGCGCAGGGCGCCGCGCGCGCTATTTATGAAATCGCTTCACGGATGAGCGGCGCAGCGGACACGCCCCGAGGCCACGCCCCGCCAGCCGTAAGCCACGCCCACCGCGCATGCATTATGCGGCCACGCGCACGCGGTCGGTGACCGGGAACTGATGCTGGGGGTGGGGGCGTGGGTGGGGTGCAGCTAGGTCCCTGTGTATGGGGAAGGAGCGGGATTGGAGGTGTACTGGGAGATTGCCCGCTGTGTTTATGGAAATAACCACCCAGTGTAAGCGGCATGTCTGCTTCGTGGACGCGTCTTAAAGTTACGATATTGAAACACGGTTACACTATAAATGATTCTCTTTCACTGTGTTTAATCTCTCTGTATAAAACTACGTTTGTCGTTATTATCTTTCGAAACAAATCTCCATAAACAATCGATGTTTCGATGGCAAATAAACACATAGTGTCGTCTGCTCACTGAAAAAGAGACATCTAATGGGGAATGTGACGCGGACTGGTTCAACAGGAGTTGTGTAAACGTCTGATAAATTGGTTGAAAACCCAATAAAAACTTGTATTTCGATTAACATAATAATGACGAGGATTTGGAACAAATGGTATCATGAGGTCATTGAAATATTATAATAGAGACGAGCATTTATATCGTGCGTGCGTGCGTGCATGCATGCGCGTGTCTGTATGTGTGGGGGCGTGCGTGTATGTGTACGTGCATGCATACAATTATACGTGCATATGTGACTGTTGTGTGTATATACGTGTATGCGTGTATACATAGTGTAGGCGTTTAAGAACTTGAATGCGTCACATCCCGTCAATAATGAGTAAGAGAAAACATCATCCAGTCACACAGCTTACTGTCTCCCTGCCTCGCCGTACCCCACCTTACTTCGCCTTACCTCACCTTACGTCGCCTTACTTCACCTTATGTTACCTTACCTCACCTTATGTCGTTTTACCTCAGCTTACGTCGCCTTACCTCAGCTTATGTTGCCTTGCCTCATCTTACGTCGTTTTACCTCATCTTATGTCGTCTTACCTCAGCTTACGTCGCCTTACCTCACCTTATGTTGCCTTACCTCACCTTACGTCGTTTTACCTCACCTTACGTCGTCTTACCTCAGCTTACGTCGCCTTACCTCAACTTACGTCGCCTCACCTCACCCTATGTTGCCTTACCTCATATTACAGTGCCCTGCCGTGCTTTACACCTCTTACCATATATGGCCATGCGTATTCCCATTTTGCCCATCTTGCCCATCTTGCCCACCTTGTCCACCTTGTCCACCTTGTCCACCTTGCCCATCTTGCCCACCTTGTCCACCTTGTCCACCTTGTCCACCTTGTCCACCTTGTCCACCTTGTCCACCTTGTCCACCTTGTCCACCTTGTCCACCTTGACCACCTTGACCACCTTGACCACCTTGCCCGCCTTTCCATCCTTCGCGTCGACATAATCATGTGCTACCACATTTTCCCACGCCTTACCTAGCGATATCATGCGTTACCTCGTCTACCATCGTCTTACCTCGCCTTATCACACATTACCTCACCATACGTCGCCTTTCCCTTTGTCTCGCCTCGTCAACACTTACATGCTTTATCATGTCATGGCAAGTCTTTCTATTACTGTGCTTCATCACAACTTACCACCCCACCGTCTGTCCTCGACGTACCTCAATACTCCATTCCATATCTTGCCACAACTTACCATCACTTACCACGGGCTATCACGTCTTCTCCGTACCTCGCGTAACCATGCCTTACCATCTCTTACCGCCGACTTCAAATATTACCACCCCTTAACATTCCTGAAAACGCCTTACATTATCTGATGATATGTTACCACTCATCAAACCGTCGCAAAGTATAGTAAAGATAATTTCTGATATAACTCCGTACCCAGTCCTCAGGACTTCACAGTTTACTTCTTTGACAGACATGCACAGTCAAACCCCACCTCAGCATTCACAAGACACGGTGATCAACATATTCGACAGTGCATCGATTTATTTTCCTGCGAGAATAAGATATAAACGTCTACACAACTGCATTGGGGTGTGCTCCATAACACATATAAACCATGATTTAATATGTATCTAAGATACGATATGTATTTGACGAACGAAATATTCATTCGCAATTCGACTCATTCAGGAATTGATTCGCGTGTTTTCCGACGACACCGTAAACTTGTCCAAACTCGCCCAGCGTCGGCTTGAGAACACACAGAAAAGAAGACATCATTGAGCTGCCAGAGTTCTTGGCAATCGCCTCCACGACACTTCCCAGGGTTCGTCCATTCATCACGCCTCGCCTCGCGCTAACCACCTGAGCGGCGCTTTTTTCGCCGAGATAAATCTGCCTTGTGTGCGTCGAGGCGATTGTCTCTGTTTCAATGCGGATGTCTCGCTACGCGTCGCTGGCTTTGTGTACCTGCGTCGACGTCTGTGTGCCCAGTTGTCGATTCCGACGCCTCTCGCAGAGACAGGCAAAAACAGGTCGCAGTTCGAACGCGTACGACTGTCGTCGTTGGATTTGTGGCTTTTTATCACCGGACGCTTTTGTTAGGTTCGTCGAATTGTGTCAGCCTCGTTCAGACGGTCGCTGACCCGCGTTGGTTGGGGGCGAGGTTGGTGTGTGTCGTTGTGTGAACGCGCGTACTTGCAGGTGTGAACTGCTTGCGTGAACACGGACGAAGTGCTTATGTCAACAATCACAAGGGGCTCGCGGGGAATTGCGATGAATCCTGTGTGAGTGTGACATTTATTAATTGTCATGACACGCATCACTCCACACGAGTTAGGTGAATGTGTCAATAAAAAGGAATGAGCGGCAGAACGAGAAAACACGCACCCGTGGAGATACGCACTCACACACGCACGCACGCCCGCATTAACACACCCATAGGCTACACACATAACACGCACGCTCGCAAACACAAACATGAAGATACATGCTCTCACCCTCAACCACACACTAGATAAGACGATTTCGTGAGCGCTATTTCATGTTGAAATTTAATTATTTGGGACAACGAATGCAATTTCATGATAGTATATTTATTGTATTGTAACATATTAACATTGTATATTTGAGAAACAGATAACCTCGGCTTAGTAAAGCGGACTGTTGGTCTCATGTGTATACACCACGCACGCACGCACGCACGCACGCACGCACGCACGCACGCACGCACGCACGCGCGCGCGCACACGCGCACGCGCGCGCGCACGCACACGCACACGCACACGCACACGCACACGCACACGCACACGCACACGCACACACACACACACACACACACACACACTGAAACGATCTGCCATGTTTACTGAGACGCTGTATGAGTCAACTACATTAAGGTATCACTTGTTGACATATAATAAGACGTCTTCTCAGTCCACCTTAATGCGCCGTGTTTAGCGGAATCGCGCACAATGCACTGTTAACAATCTAAGTGACTCCAGTCTATACATACATCTGGTTGATGGCATGCCCCGCCAGCCCCTGGGTCTGTAGTTTCCCTTTGAACTACCTCGATTAGCGGCGCCATAGCTTAGTAAATACATGACGTCATTTGCCACTAGATCGACCGTTGTGAATACCATTGGTTATGCCAAATGTGAAAATAGTGTGGTTTTCTGTGTGTTCGTACTGATGACATACACACGCACACACGCGCACACATAGAGGTATGCACAAATACGCACGCACACACACACACACACACACACACACACACACACACACACACACACACACACACACACACACACATGAACGCACGCTTGTGTTCACACACGCATACAGACACACCCGCTCGCAATAACATGTTCACATGCATACGCACACACGCACACACATACAAACATATGTTTGCCCATTCCTAAGGAATACGACATATGTTATGTGTATGTGTGTGTGTGTGTGTGTGTGTGTGTGTGTGTGTGTGTGTGTGTGTGTGTGTTTGTTTGTTTGTTTGTTTGTTTGTTTGTGTGTTTGTGTGTTTGTGTGTGTTTGTGTGTGTTTGTTTGTGTGTATGTGTGTGTGTATAAAAAATATGATATATACATAATGGTTGGGCAAATACCATCAGTCCGTTTATATGCGTGCGTGTATGTATGTGCGTGTGTGTATTTATGTGCGTGCGTATATGCGTATGCGTGTGTACGTATGCATGTGAATATATGCTTGCGAGCAGGTGTGTTTGTAGGCGGGTGTGAACATATGCGTGCGTTCATGTATGCCATGTGTTAGTGTGTGTATGTATAATATATATATATATATATATATATATATATATATATATATATATATATATATATATATATATATATATATATATTACACGCACGCACGCACGCACGCACGCACACTCACTCACTCACACACACACACACACACACACACACACACACACACAATGACGTAGGGACACACGGACATTAAATGCTCAATGACATGGATTCGTTATTGCCTTATAGACTGTATACAGTACTGCTTATACAATAGGTTTAGGTTAGACATTCTACTCCTCCAATTGTACACTGCACACTACACGTGGCCGTCGTGTTTTGCCGTGGTGAAGAGATCCTACATAAAACGAAATTGTCTTCTCAGTAATCAGATTTGCTTCCTGTAAGGCTGTTTTCCCTAGTGCATGGCACACGAATGCTAATGGAAACAACTTGCACAATATACCCTACGCTTGCCAAGAACATGTCCAGCCCGGGCCAAGTCTGAAGTGTGACGTCACGAGTTCCCCAGCAGTTGTTCTTGCAACCAGAATCCTTTATGCGGCTTATCAACAACTTTTACCCCGTCGCAAGCACTGTTTATTTTCCGCCAGACGTTTGACATCCTTCAGCCTTTCGCCTGCCATGTTGGCACACGCCCACGCGCAGTTTGCGTCTGAGGCCCTATCACTTCCGGTGGCCAGTCGCTAGCCGCCGTCGGGGCGCTATCGGGTTCCCCGCCGTGACCCTATCAGGACCCACGGCGGACGTAAATCACCAGGCCGAGAACACGGACACGGACTCTCCTGATTGCCCCGACTGCGATGATAATTCCGACATATTTTTGCGTTTAGCCGTTATCGAAACACGGTCGCCGGTGTATGACTGATTTTCGTTGCTGCTGTCTCGACCTACTTAGCGAGACCAGAACGGTATTTTGAGCTGGCCGTAAAACCGCTTAATGTGACCCTGTGACGGTTTTTGGGTGTGAAATTGTTGACGCGTGCTGCCGTCTTCGTGAAAATCTCGCTCTTCTTACCTAGGAATTGTGATGTCCTCGAGGTACTCCAACAAACATGCACACACAGTCACACACTCACACACGATCGCGCACGCGCACGCGCGCACACTCACACGCACGCGCGCCACACACACACACACGCATACACACACTCACACACACGCACGCATGCACGCACGCACGCACACACAGGCACATATATAATTATATATATATATATATATATATATATATATATATACATATATATATATATATATATATGTATATATATATATATATATATATATATATATATATATATATATATATACATACAACAATAATATTCACTAAGAAGCCTGTTGTTGAATATCACCAAGCTGTCAGACAAATAAGTAATCGAAATTCAAATAAATGCTATATATTAGACCAAATATGTCAGTACATTAGACAAGATAATAAGATAAATTTATTATATGGCAACTTTTCAGTTGGATTGTATATGTACATTCATACTAAAATCTGTCTGTTAAAATACTTGTCCATTACTAGCCGATCTGACACAAATCGATTTCGATTGTAACCCCCCCTCAGCCCGTGTTGAACGCCCGCATAATGGTGTTTCGGGTGCGTCTAGTCGTGAGTTAATCTGCTGTGTTCAGGGTCCATCGTATTCAGGCGTTGATCCGTGAAGCTCGGATGACGTCTTGAGTGGTGGCGGGACTCTACGTCGGCCTTTGTTACTCGCGGGTTTGTGTCATAAGTTCAACAAAGTGCAGCCAGACGTGACATGTTTCGATGTGTGTAAAATGTTCACCCACCCCGGCTACTAGGCCGTGAACTCACCGTTCAAAATGTTTTTTAAGACCGTCGTCTACCATAAGACTTGACAGGCCGAACTCGGTCTCACAACGTTGGAGCAGCAGCAGTATATAATAATAATAATAATAATATTTATTATTTATAAAGCGCAATATTAAAATATGCTCAAAGCGCTGTA
This sequence comes from Oasisia sp. SBJ-2009, assembly GCA_964017155.1. NCBI lineage: Eukaryota > Metazoa > Annelida > Polychaeta > Sabellida > Siboglinidae > Oasisia > Oasisia sp. SBJ-2009. The sequence continues at coordinate 42,076,789 of OZ024855.1, forward strand.
CAATATCGTAGCCTTGTTCGAGATATTCTGGAGTGGAATAATCTTGTATCCATTCCTAGAAATTGTTCTTTTGCGTCAGTTCGGTCTAGTTTATTAAACTATATACATGAGTACTTTACCCAACGGAAGTTACTTGTGTACGTTTTTTAAGCATAATAATTACAGTCTTGGTGAATGAATTCTTCCGCGATAAGTTGAGGTGGCGTTTGCTTGAGCAGTTGAGGCTAATTAAGTCAATTTTTTTATTCCGGTGTAATAAAGATGTCAATATGCCAGAATCAATCAAACATATTTTATTAATCTGAATTCTTATGAATATGTCGGAAGTATAAAACTGTCATGTACGTATATTAAAGGAGCCATTGCAAACTGCGTGTCCGCGATGACATCCGGCGCTGGTCAATGTGAACAAGTTTTCAGATTGTTTAATTCGACTGGGCCTAGCGACGAGTCCCTGGGTCAGTGAAGGAAACGTTGCCATTTGGCTGCCCCGTTCTTTATGAATATTACGATCTCGAAAAACGATGGAGATATGAATAAGCCATAACCCATAACCCATAACCCATAACCCATAACCCATAACCCATAACCCATAACCCATAACCCATAACCCATAACCCATAACCCATAACCCATAACCCATAACCCATAACCCATAACCCATAACCCATAACCCATAACCCATAACCCATAACCCATAACCCATAACCCATAACCCATAACCCATAACCCATAACGGCCAGTCTGTTCCTGCCACGTGTCGTATAACGCGGCACACGTGGAAAAGTGTCGTCGTCAATCAAATGAATATTTAATTATTTGACGGCGTGGTCTGTCGTGGTGTGACAACTGATGCGACCTGGGCCAGGGCGCTGGGTGCGGGACGACGGCCCGGGGGGGGGGGGGCGCTGTCGGACGACTCCCAGTCGTCGGTTGTAATATCACTAACGACATCGACATTTGAGGACACGAGATCACATAAAGGGCGGGATATAATCGTCGTCCGTGTGAGCCATTAGTGTAGCGCGGCGCCCACGCGGAACGAACGACAACACGCACGGCAACCACTTAACCACCATCATCTCATATCTTCATATCTCTATCCATACTTATCGCTCCCTCGTTTTTCTCTCTGTCTCCGTGCTTCCCCGTCGCCGTCGCCGTCGCCGTCGCCGTCGCCGTCGCCGTCGCCGTCGCCGTCGCCGTCGCCGTCGCCGTCGCCGTCGCCGTCGCCGTCGCCGTCGCCGTCGCCGTCGCCGTCGCCGTCGCCGTCGCCGTCGCCGTCGCCGTCGCCGTCGCCGTCGCCGTCGCCGTCGCCGTCGCCGTCGCCGTCGCCGTCGCCGTCGCCGTCGCCGTCGCCGTCGCCGTCGCCGTCGCCGTCGCCGTCGCCGTCGCCGTCGCCGTCCCCGTCCCCGTCCCCGTCCCCGTCCCCGTCCCCGTCCCCGTCCCCGTCCCCGTCCCCGTCCCCGTCCCCGTCCCCGTCCCCGTCCCCGTCCCCGTCCCCGTCCCCGTCCCCGTCCCCGTCCCCGTCCCCGTCCCCGTCCCCGTCCCCGTCCCCGTCCCCGTCCCCGTCCCCGTCCCCGTCCCCGTCCCCGTCCCCGTCCCCGTCCCCGTCCCCGTCCCCGTCCCCGTCCCCGTCCCCGTCCCCGTCCCCGTCCCCGTCCCCGTCCCCGTCCCTCCCTCTCTCACTTCGTCCCTGTCTCACTCACTTCCTTACACACTCACACACTCACACACACACACACACACACACACACACACACACACACACACACACACACACACACACACACACACACACACACACACACACACACACACACACACACACACACACACACACACACACACACACACACACACACACACACACACACACACACACACACACACACACACACACACACACACACACACACACACACTCACTCACTCACTCACTCACTCATTCGTCACCCCTTCGCGCCCCTGCTCGCTCGTGTAAATGTTCCCGCATACGCACATTTAACGCCATTTAATTAAGAAGCACGTTGAATAGTTCCACGCGATGGTCAGTACATAAACCGATACACTGTGTAACTGGTCAAGCCATAAATTAATGCGATTTAATTAAGAAGCACTCTAAACAGCTTCACAATGGATTACGCCGGATATATACGTTATAATAATATTCCTGTTCTAATGGGCTCTGATAGAATTAATATGTCTTGGTTTTACGAATGGCGCCATAAACAGATTACAATTTATTCGCTCTGTGTTACCTTGTGATGTTTGAATTAGAGATGGCGAGATCACGGTCCAGTGATTCATCAGCGCTGTATTGACGGCCCGTGAAGCGGCGCATTGCCAACGTAATCGTGTTACTGTTATATCGCTGCACATTGCTTTATTTATACAAATGTTTACCGGTCACACGCTTCAACTCGCCGAAGCCATGGTTTTATCGACCATAATCGCGTTTTAGAATTTTGACGTGAGTCGTTAATGCAACAGGCTAGAGAAATATGGCTAGTTTAACATTTCTCTTCGTATATGTTTCCCCGTAAAGCTGTCTCTTAACGTATATTTCCAAATTTAATTTTTAAACACATTTATAATGATACCCTTAACACAGGCATTAGCTAATGCGTTCTAGCAATGTGAGGACGGATTCTTTTTCCTTCACTGTTCAGAATCGTTGTTGTTTTGCTATTATGTATTTAGGTCATTGGATGTTTAAAAAGGTTACCGTTAATTCAATTATTTTAGTCCCTTTGTCACTGTCAAACCATTTTATAGTAGATGGCTTCCACAACTCAGATATATAGAAAGGTTGGTTATTCTTCATTATGCATAGCCTTTCTTGCGTATCTGTGTTCGTTTTACGACGTCCTCCATTTTTCTATGCAATATGCAATACCCCAAGTGAGGTCTAACTATTGTTTCTATGCAATGGCAGGGCTGATTCTTTCTCTTTGTATACGATAGACCCTAATTAACCCAAGCACTCGATTACCTATTGAAGCAACAATTCCACATGGGTCTCGGGTTTCATGTGACCACTCTGGGTTAATTCTTCGTTATAAGTCCTTTTTAAATTACAGTATACACGTCTTGACTCTTCCATTTGGGTGAGTTATCGACCTACTTGCGACGCGATTACACCACTAGGCGCTAACAACAGCGTTGTCAAGACACGCCAACTCGGCGATCCTTTAAAACTCAAAAACAACAAACGAGTCCTGACAAAGCTTCGAGACATGTCGTTCTGCAATCGCGTATTTGAGACAATACGACGCGAGACGGCCGCGCACAATGCACGCCCGTGTGATTGTCACACGATTGGAACGCTTAATTAACTCTGCTTAATGAGCTAATGGCCTACAGATCGTGAAATTGACGGGTCGTATATCGTTTAGGCACTGGCTCAATACGCATGCAGTGATTGAGGCAAAGCTCGCCAAGATTACATCACTCTTAGGAAGCGATGGAAGCTCTAAGCCACCTACACTAAATCAAGGCCTAGTTGAGAATGTGCCACGTTATTGGTGTCTACATACAGATTTATAACCCTAACACGATTTTCAAAGATTGCTATGACCCGGAACAGAAACACAGTACAGAAAGGGAACAATGAAATCTTTGGTTTAACTTTGTAACTTTTATAGGATTTTCACGACATTCTGAAATAGGCGTAGATCTACGTTAAATTCGTATGCATGCGAATGTGTACTCGACGGTGATACGGTCGTTTACAAAACCACGATGAACTATATTCTGCCGTGTTTGGAATTAAACTGCGGGTGACGTAAAAAATGTAACATGATTTCACAATATCTAATAACTAACAACATATAACCAAATTAAAATAGATTTAACTGTAGCAAAGGAAAATCACCCAAACACAACTCCGAGCAAAACAAAAAATTTTGAATTGCAAATGGTTAGGAAAATGTATCGGTGAATATAAAATAAGTCACTTTCAGCTTCCGAAACTTAATGAGGGAACATTTCGTTAGAGCTACATTGCAAGTGTCTTTCGGGCGTTACGCTAAAATCCGTAGATTCTTTCTGCCAGCCTGTATCTACGCCAGAGTAAAACATTTCACACAGGGGGTAAATGTCGCGGGTTCAACAAAAACAAATTAGGAATGGTGCTGTGTTAGCGCCTGGAAAAAATCCCGCTGCAGGCTAAGCGTGCTTAGAAGAATGTTTAACAACACTGGGCAAATGCCAAGACAAACACTTTCAGACAATTGACGCAAGAACAAGGAAACCGTTCATCTGTTTGCAGTAATACACTATTTCATGTTTCAGTATGTTATGTCTCGGTACGTTACAAGTCTGTGGCTTTAACATATTAACTCTCCCCCGAGATACACACACGCACGCACGCACGCACCCACGCACGCACGCACGCACATACACACACACACACACACACACACACACACACACATATACACAAACTATATATATATATATATATATATATATATATATATATATATATATATATATATATATATATATATATATATATATATATATATATATATATATATATATATATATATATAGTGTGTGTGTGTGCGTGTGCGTGTGCGTGTGCGTGTGCGTGTGTGCGTGTGTGCGTGTCCGTGTGCGTGTGTAAATACAAAGGTACACTCATACGTATATAGTATATATACATAGATTACATACACACGTGCATGCATACATGCGTGCGTGCGTACACGGTGAGTGAGTGCATACGTGCGTGCGTGTGGTTATGTTAATTGCGTTGGTGGATGTGCGCAAGATAACATGCAGCCAGCCATTTGTCCATAGTTTAGTCCACAGGGACATGATTTTGATAACGTGGTTCAGTTGCAACAGCAGGTGGTCCCCAACTCGACAACGACTAATGTAGTCGACATCAATAAAAGATGGCCACCGACACGCTTGAGTGACTTTCCTGGAATGCACCGGGATGGAACGACCCCAATTAGTGCAATTACCCGGTCCGTTAGAAACGAGGCCGTGGAATCTGTCGGGACCGGGCCTTTGGTCCGGCATCCGTCCGCCCGGACGCTGAATTCGACGTTAATTAGCATAAAAGGTATTCGGCACAAGCTACTGCAGGGTGTTATGCAAATCAGCAAGGCGGCGTCTTCAAGGGAAAGTAAACAGGTGCGCCCTCCCTGATTGGAGGTGTAGTCGCGATGCGTTGGGGAACTGTCTGATGTCCGGGGAAAGGGATTTGAGAGCAGACAGGCAGGGACACGTAGGGTGCAATGGGGAGTCTGTTGTCTGTTTGAACGGCGAACTTACAAAAGCGCAATTACATAATTAGCAGTCACTGGAGAATAACCACTGGCCGATTGATTACAATTAGTGGTGTAGGTGACGTGCCGTCGTCAAACCTTTCTTAGTCGTTGTCCACTGTGTCCAGCTTTCATCAAGAGAACACCACACCTGTGGAACAAGAAACGGAAGAAAAGAAGGAATGTTAAAGTGACCGTCACTATCCGGCGCGCGCAAGAAAAGAAAAATGCATAACATACGGTATGACCTTCCCAATTGCCAAACACATTACCGGAAGATGGCATTCTTCCCAGATCTGCCACCGTGGAAAAGCCGTAAGTCGCGATTGGTGTCTGCAAGGGACCTCTGCAAACAGTGCAAGGTCACTAATGATTTCCTAGTCAGACCCACCTTTGATTACTAAAACACCGTTTTCATTCTATGTTATTCTTCCTTCACCTGCCCCACTAATATATCACGATACTATTAACTGCTTCCTTTTCTCTTTCTCAGTTATACATATACATTCACTTTACTTCTATTTTACGCCGTCTCTCGTTCCACGGGTGGTTTTCTCGAAGAAAGCTGGACAACGGATAATAATAATAATAATAATTAGTTAACTTCTATTGCGCCTATATCCTTAGAAACCAAGCTCAGAGGCGCATCAAAACAAAAAGGATTAATCGATCTCATAGTCGGTAAACAAATCAAGTTGTCATCAGATTGATTGATGCGCCAGGGAGCTATGGTGGATAGGCCAGATTGTACAGATATGTTTTTAAATGACGACGGAATTTAGCAATATTTTCAACTGATTTCACGCTAGAAGGAAGCATATTCTATAGAGTAGGCGCACCCACAGCAAAAGCCCTGGTCCCCATATTAGTATTGACCTTTGGTACAAAGAGTAAATCAGAAGTAGATGACCGAAGTTGAATAGGTTTTCTTATAGGAGTAAGTAAAGTATGTAAATACGAGGGCTGCTTAGAAGAAAGTGCCTGGTAAGTAATGGTACACATCTTAAACATTATACGACATTGGACAGGCAGCCAATTCAGAGACTTTAGAAGCGGCTTAGAAGGAGTAAAGCGTGGAGACCTAGTCACCACCCTTGCTAAGCAATTTTGAACACGTTGTAGTTTTGTGATATCCTTAATAGCAATATTATGAAAAAGTGAATTACAATAGTCTAATCTACTAGTAACTAATGCAGTTGAAATAGTCTTTGCAACAGAAACAGGCACATATCGACGAATACGCCGCAAATCACGAATGTGGTAAAAACATGTTCGACAAATTTGAGAAATGTGTTCTCTAAAATATAATTTATCATCAAAAATTACTTCCAAATTCCTAGTCGAAACTGCAGGCATAACATGCTGATTAAATAACATAACAAGCGTTTGACGACGGCACATCACCTACAGCACTAACTGTAGTCACTCGACCAGTTGTTGTTTCTGTAATGACTGCTAACTAACCAATATTAACTCCAAAAATAAAGCTGTTCATTAGGGGAAGGAAAGAAAATGAAAAGAGAATACAATCGACTGAAAAGACACTAAGCTGTGTACTGTGTGGTACGTGATGACCGGACGAAATACGCACCTGAAACAATTAAAAACACACAACCGTGAAACTGTCGAACATTTCTAGTGATTACGCTACTCGTAAACCCGTTCTTTGCACGATATTAGTTCGCGCGGGAGAGCAAACAATTTGTGGTTTAGGCTTTTTCACGAACTGTCAACCACAGCATATGTCGTCCTTTCATCGCTGCGGGTGTACGTACGACCAAATGGACCACAACCTGCCCACTCACGTTTGTTGTCTGGCGTAACAATGCCTGTGACAGCGTAGTTGATACGACAATAACGTCCCGACACAATCAGTGAATTTTTAATATCGTTTTCCACCGTGAGCAGATTGCACACATAATCATGTTTTAAACAATTTGTAACATGTTTCCTCAGATGTTCTCATAATTATAGTTTTTTGATAATGTTTTATTTATTTTCCAAATTTATTTTGTAGCTATATAATTTATAATAAAGCGTTGAATGTAATATATATATATATATATATATATATATATATATATATATATATATATATATATATATATATATATATATATATATATATATAATCTATAATTTATAATTTATAATTTATAATATATAATATATAATATATAATATATAATATATAATATATAATATATAATTTATAATATATATTATATAAATTATATATATATATATTATATATATATATATATATATATATATATATATATATATATATATATATATATATATATATATATATATATATATATATATATACATACGTATAATTCAACTCGAACAGTTTTCCTTGAAATTCAGAACGATTGCTTACTCAATAGTTTGGAATGTGCATGCGATCTACAGTTCGATTAATATTTCATTGGTGTAGTTATGTTACATGGGTATTTTCTCAAACACCAACGACGCATCACTCGATGTTACTCTATTTTATATTATTATTTATTAATGCCGATGTTGAATGTAACCAATATTATAATTCTTACTAAGTCCAATTGATATGCCGCATGGGCAGGTCACTCTCTTGTGTCGTTGTCTAAACTTTTTCTCAAACAGGCTTATACAAGCACGCTAATCCTGAATGGCTTCTTGCATATTTTCAGTGGACTTCTTTTGAAGAAACAAACGCTTCAATAAATTTAACACCCCCTACAAGTGGTATTAAAGCATGTATCGAAAAAATAACAGCGCTCGAGCTTATAACGTGTCTGTCATGTAATACGTTTTGTCATGATGAATCGGTAGTATACAATCTCAGTGCGTCTTTCATGTTCAGATATCGACGGCTGAATCGGTCTCGTGGCGCCATGGCTAACGCCGAATAATCCTACGTAATGATAAGCCTGAGCGTGTCGCTGCTAATCTACGTCGACTTATCTCGATACGTGGTATGGAAGACGTCTGGATTAAGAGGGCAGCAGTTTTTTGAGCAGGGTGGTCGCTCGCCCATCAAAAACATACAAAAGTCGTCGATAAAACGGATCAGGCCAAGTGTCACCAACAAATCAGAACAACGTGTACTAAGACCGACTTACCGTTAAAAATCAACAAAGTGAGCAAGAACAATCTTCATGTTTTAGATACTAATCTCTCTCCAATATGAACACCGAGCGAAGAAGCATTTTATTATTATCATTATTATAACGTGTCATGTATTCGGGTAAAACGTGCTGAATGACAATAAGATGAAACTATTAAATCAATTAAAATAATTTGAACATTTAAAATTACAAAATGTGATTGTAAATTATTGATATTAAACTAAACGTAAAAAAATATGGTGCAAAGTTGATTAATCCCATTTTCGTTTTGTTTCCCCTATGGGGAAACATGAACTATAGCAAGTCACTTTTTTGAATTTACTGTCCACATGATTTGTTAAATCGCCACGCAATAACACACATCTAAATGAGTTTGTACATTAGAAAACAGTTTAAAAACAGTCACACTGTACCATAACCGCCGTAGACAGAAGGCAGACGACATTTTGTTCCGGTTGCTGTCAATTTGCGATAACGTATCTTCACGCGCATTTGTTTCTTCCAACTATCAAAAACATAAGCCGTTTATCATCGTTTGCTGACTATGAGACGAACGAAGAATGTTCACAATGTAGTTTGATAAGTCGAGCCGAGTTAATGAATACCAAGTCGTTTGTCGCGATTGCGCATGAAGCAACAGTTAATGTCATAGGTGTGTCAAAGACAAAGAACAAAATTCCGCCATTTGCGTAAAAGGTCACGTAACAAGGTCGAGTTATTTTATTTATACTAGAACGAGGTTGGGATTCTTAGGTGACCACGTCTGCTCTGATATATCCGGAAATACCAAGGGTGGGTAGAGAATACAGCACATAATTACAGTTCGCTGATTCGATTGTCCTCCGCTCTAAATGCACTCTCATCACTAACCTTCGTTGTCGACAAAAACCATCACCAAAGAACATTTCCATGATCTTGCTGTTAGTTCAGCCTGCTTCCACCGTAATTGGTGTTTACTATGGTAACGTTTCTTCTGAAATGCTAACATTCCACAAGGGAAACCCCGGCGTTTTAAAATGTGTTTCGGGTTTATTAAACGTAATTTGTCACAAATTATACCTTCAAAATATTTAGTGTAGTTTATGTTACGGTATAATGAGGAAAATAAAACGGGAATGATATTTGTATAATATCTGCTATAGTGTGTAGAATTTGGTTCTCATGAAATTTGGCCCATGGAAATTTCATTGATTGGATAATTTATGGTGACTTCGTATACTTGTTTAACTTCCACACCTTATTTGAAAATATATGAACATGAACAATATTTCAACAACGTGAGAATTACTACTCGAAAGTTAGTACTCTGCTTAAAACATCAATGCATCAAAAAATTATTGTATGCATATGTTAAGTGTCGTTCCGTTAATCAGTGTAGTCATGAAAGATTACTTGATTGGTTAGGCATACATTAGAACCCTCACGTTTTTACACAATCGGTGGATCAACGCGATAGTCACGTCCGTCACGGATGTATTGCGAGGGACGTTGCGAGGAGTTCATTGTCTACATACGCACTGATTATACACACAGCACCGACGCACCATCCAGGGGGCTACGTATCGATTATACACACAACATCAACCAGTAGAGGCTACACACCGATTATAAACACAGCACCAACCAGGAGGCTATGCACCGATTATACACACAACACCAACCAACCAGGAGGCTACGCACCGATTTCATATATACAGCACCAACCAGCGGGCTACTAACCGGTTATACACACAGCATCATCCAGTGTGCTAGGCACCGATTATACACACAACATCAACCAGTGTGCTAGGCACCGATTATACACACAACACCAACCAGTGTGCTAGGCACCGATTATACGCACAATATCAACCAGTGTGCTATGCACCGATTATACACACAACAACAACTAGCGGGCTACGCACTAATTATACACATAGTGTCATCCAGTGGACTACGCATCGATTACACACATAACACCAATCAGTGGTCTACGCGCCAAATATACATATAATATCAACGACTGGGCTACAAAGCGATTATACACACAGCACCAACGCAATAACAACGAAAACTGTCAACACCGTTGATGTAGTTCAATTTAGCTCTTTTGTTGCCAAGTAGGCTAATCAACTCACATTTCACAAGCAGTAAACATCAGCGACACAACATCAAAGTGTGACGGATTGATGCATTTGCAGTTGGCAGGTTTATGTAGGTAACTGTACAACGAGCGAAGTGTCGACTAATCTCCTCATTCTCCTGGCTTCAATGCAGATTATGTGAAAAGTCGTTACATTTACGACGTGCGTTTAATAACTGACTTGTAATTACTTTATAACAGCCATCGAGGTACGGTAATATTAATAACGTCTTAACTATATATATAACTATGACGAGTCGAGAGTGCGACCAAGGTGGGTCGTTTTAAACAAACTCGCAGAAACATTCACAAGTTTGGCGAGATCCAATGCACCATCGTTACACGTCTTTAAGTGAATGCGATAAATAACCATATAATAAGTTGTAAACAAATTTAAATGTAACATTAGTGAACTTTAAAAATGTGTTTACTATAGTAAAGGCAACTATATAATTCAAGATGAGGTTGGGTGCAATTTGTCTCATTGTATTGTGGTTTATAAGAAAATTACACCATTGTGAATACGCGATTCACAAGTAATTATAAATATGCGATAGGTTTTCAACATATACATAGCGGAAATTTTAATTAACACAAACACAAACAACTGTACATTTTTCATAAATACGTGCACGAGAACTTGAACTTAACGGAAGCGTGCAGACGACAATGATCTCCCTTCCACTTCCCCAACACTCCCTTACAACCCATGTATGTATACCTCCCACTACCCCCAAAACCCCCTTACAACCCATGTATGTATACCTCCCACTACCCTCAAAACCCCCTTACAACCCATGTATGTATACCTCCCACTACCCCCAAAACCCCTTTACAACCCATGTATGTATACCTCCCACTACCCTCAAAACCCCCTTACAACCCATGTATGTATACCTCCCACTACCCTCAAAACCCCCTTACAACCCATGTATGTATACCTCCCACTACCCCCAAAACCCCCTTACAACCCATGTATGTATACCTCCCACTACCCTCAAAACCCCCTTACAACCCATGTATTTATACCTCCCACTACCCCCAAAACCCCCTTACAACCCATGTATGTATACCTCCCACTACAAAAAAAAAAAAAAAACATTCAATGAGGGTGTATCAGGTACACATGTCGGGTAAGTTCTTACATAGCGCAGTATCCAGTCCTCAGGATTGCTCAAAGCGCTTTATACTTTACTTCCCTGGCAGACCTGTTCAATCGGTGCTTCGTTCAATCAGACATCATCTCAATTTCTCTGGGAAGCATCTAGCCGTATGCTACAATTAATGCGCGAAGGCTGTTCATACAGATCATATCCACCTCTGTCTATAGCCAGGTACTCACTTATACAGTTGAGTGAACTAGAGCAATGTAGAGTGAACAAAATTTCCAACAGGATTCGAAGCTGGGTTCTCTTAGTCGAGAGTCCGAAGCTCTATGCCTGAGCCACTGCGCTCTACATACAGTAGGTAGCAGATACAGTTTCCAACCATTCGTCCGTGACGTTTATAATAAACGACCGTGCTAATGACAGCATCAGTTTTGCGGTCACCTGTTAATCTGTGGGCCGCGCTCAATTGAAGGGACTCTCCGATTACCTGGCCAGTGCTCGGGTTACCGTGTCACCTCGATAACACATCGAAATCTTAATTGATACCCGCGCCAAGAAGTCGATGTTTTCAAAGAGCGGAACCACAAATACAGTAACGAGCTTCATCTTGTGTGCGACCGACAGCGGGACATTACCTCAAAGGAGGCGGTTTTTATCAGCGTGACGGGATCAGGGACTATAGCCAGAGGACAAGGGTAATTACACCGCAGGATGCGTTCAGTATTGTCGACTTGAACAGCGACAGAGGTGACACCACGCGGCGACACGGCGAACCACAGGGCAACACATGAAATACTGGTCTGTGTCCCCGATTGGTCTAAGAACTCGACGAAGCCTACAAGAGAAGTAACTGAGATTTACCCTGGAACTTTAAAGATGTAACATCTCACACACGCCGGTATTCAGTCCCTAGGACTGCCCAGAGGACTGTCTACTTCCAGCCCGAGAGACACACTGCTATCTCGACTTCTCTGGGAAGCATTTACCCATGTTGCAATTAAAACGCGAAGATCTCTCATATACATAAATCCACCACACCACTGTCTGTAGCAAGATACTCAGTCACGAATTGATCCAAGGTTCGACACGTCTGCACAGGATTTGAACCCGGGTCTTTCTGATTGAGGGTCCGATGTTCTATTCACTGAGCAAACAAAGATCAAATTGAGCGCAGTAGCGCTCAATTTCATCTTTGTTTGTACAATTCGATTGATTGGCGAAGTATGCGTTCGTTTCGTAGATGGCAATTCTCACCCGACACATTTGTACGGCGTTTGCATATTTTGCATGGTCGAAATGCCATAATATTGAATGAAAATACACACAAACATATCACACACACGCAGACGCAGACGCAGACGCAGACGCAGACGCAGACGCAGACGCAGACGCAGACGCAGACGCAGACGCAGACGCAGACGCAGACGCAGACGCAGACGCAGACGCAGACGCAGACGCAGACGCAGACGCAGACGCAGACGCAGACGCAGACGCAGACGCAGACGCAGACGCAGACGCAGACGCAGACGCAGACGCAGACGCAGACGCAGACGCAGACGCAGACGCAGACGCAGACGCAGACGCAGACGCAGACGCAGACGCAGACGCAGACGCAGACGCAGACGCAGACGCAGACGCAGACGCAGACGCAGACGCAGACGCAGACGCAGACGCAGACGCAGACGCAGACGCAGACGCAGACGCAGACGCAGACGCAGACGCAGACGCAGACGCAGACGCAGACGCAGACGCAGACGCAGACGCAGACGCAGACGCAGACGCAGACGCAGACGCAGACGCAGACGCAGACGCAGACGCAGACGCAGACGCAGACGCAGACGCAGACGCAGACGCAGACGCAGACGCAGACGCAGACGCAGACGCAGACGCAGACGCAGACGCAGACGCAGACGCAGACGCAGACGCAGACGCAGACGCAGACGCAGACGCAGACGCAGACGCAGACGCAGACGCAGACGCAGACGCAGACGCAGACGCAGACGCAGACGCAGACGCAGACACACACACCACACACGCACACACCACACACGCACACGCACACGCACACGCACACGCACACGCACACGCACACGCACACGCACACGCACACGCACACGCACACGCACACGCACACGCACACGCACACGCACACGCACACGCACACGCACACGCACACGCACACGCACACGCACACGCACACGCACACGCACACGCACACGCACACACACACACACCACACACACACTACGCACGCACGCACGCACACACGCACGCACGCACGAGATACAGTTAATCCCCAAAAGCTAGCGTGATGCCTTAGGTGCATGTAATTTCTATTTAGACTCCGGTATGAACACGGATCTACACATTATTACGTCACGATAATATTTCACTGTATGCTGAATGTTGGCGCTGACTAATTCACTGGAAGTAATACAAATAAACGGAGTCCAATATCGGCACTAAACAGTCTGCCGCTATTGGATTTATAGCCTAATAAGCACAATGCCTGTTTACTCGTAAACCGTTTAGTTGTTTTGATTCCCGTGTTGTAGTACCAGGTATTGTCGAGTGGTGGCAGTGCGCAGTGGACGACTGCGGTGACGAACGAAGACAACGTCGGTGGCTAGTGGCTACTCTCTACTGTCATCGACATAATCACAACTACAACTACAGTCCCTGCCGGTAGCACCAACAACATCGATTGCCGTTCCTATACTGCTACTGTTGTCGTTGTTGCTGTTGCTATAGACAGTCTACTGCTATTTCTGTTTCCATTGCTGCTACTTATTTTGCTGTTGTTGCGTCTGCTGCAGCAGCTACTGCCAGTGCCGCATTAGGGCGAGGGACTGGGCCATCCCTCCTTTGTAACGTATTGCGTTAAATCACGGCAAACTAATCACATTTTTACATGTGCGAATATTTTTCTTCCCCTCCCCGCCCATCTGCCCCCCACTCCCCCTACACTCCCCCTCCACTCCCCCTCCGACATCCCTGTCTCCTGCTGGTGCTTAAAAACTGCTTATGTTATTGCAACTACTGCCACTGCATTAGGCCGTACTACTACTGCTGCTACTACTGCTACTGCTACTGCTGCTACTGCTACTGCTTCTGCCACTGCCACTGCCACTGCCACTGCCACTGCCACTGCCACTGCCACTGCCACTGCCACTGCCAGCCACTGCCACTGCCACTGCCACTGCCACTGCCACTGCCACTGCCACTGCCACTGCCACTGCCACTGCCACTGCCACTGCCACTGCCACTGCCACTGCCACTGCCACTGCCACTGCCACTGCCACTGCCACTGCCACTGCCACTGCCACTGCCACTGCCACTGCCACTGCCACTGCCACTGCCACTGCCACTGCCACGGCCACTGCCACTGCCACTGCCACTGCCACTGCCACTGCCACTGCCACTGCCACTGCCACTGCCACTGCCACTGCCACTGCCACTGCCACTGCCACTGCCACTGCCACTGCCACTGCCACTGCCACTGCCACTGCCACTGCCACTGCCACTGCCACTGCCACTGCCACTGCCACTGCCACTGCCACTGCCACTGCCACTGCCACTGCCACTGCCACTGCCACTGCCACTGCCACTGCCACTGCCACTGCCACTGCCACTGCCACTGCCACTGCCACTGCCACTATCATTACACCAACGCCAACGCCAACGCCAACGCCAACGCCAACGCCAACGCCAACGCCAACGCCAACGCCAACGCCAACGCCAACGCCAACGCCAACGCCAACGCCAACGCCAACGCCAACGCCAACGCCAACGCCAACGCCAACGCCAACGCCAACGCCAACGCCAACGCCAACGCCAACGCCAACGCCAACGCCAACGCCAACGCCAACGCCAACGCCAACGCCAACGCCAACGCCAACGCCAACGCCAACGCCAACGCCAACGCCAACGCCAACGCCAACGCCAACGCCAACGCCAACGCCAACGCCAACGCCAACGCCAACGCCAACGCCAACGCCAACGCCAACGCCAACGCCAACGCCAACGCCAACGCCAACGCCAACGCCAACGCCAACGCCAACGCCAACGCCAACGCCAACGCCAACGCCAACGCCAACGCCAACGCCAACGCCAACGCCAACGCCAACGCCAACGCCAACGCCAACGCCAACGCCAACGCCAACGCCAACGCCAACGCCAACGCCAACGCCAACGCCAACGCCAACGCCAACGCCAACGCCAACGCCAACGCCAACGCCAACGCCAACGCCAACGCCAACGCCAACGCCAACGCCAACGCCAACGCCAACGCCAACGCCAAAGCGCCAACGCCAACGCCAACGCCAACACTACTACCACTACCACTACCACTACCACTACCACTACCACTACCACTACCACTACCACTACCACTACCACTACCACTACCACTACCACTACCACTACCACTACCACTACCACTACCACTACCACTACCACTACCACTACCACTACCACTACCACTACCACTACCACTACCACTACCACTACCACTACCACTACCACTACCACTACCACTACCACTACCACTACCACTACCACTACCACTACCACTACCACTACCACTACCACTACCACTACCACTACCACTACCACTACCACTACCACTACCACTACCACTACCACTACCACTACCACTACCACTACCACGTAAACGGGATCATAATCATTTACGAGGTCACGCGAGGCCAGATGCAGTATATGATCCACGGCCTCCAGCCATCAATTAGTGGACCGATCACTTTACGTCCAGACCGCCTGTCAACTCAACAATTATTAAAAGATCGTATCAACGCCGTGCTGCACCGTCCTCTCTGTCCACCGATGTCGCCACAGCCGCTGGCTGATGCGACACGTCGCACTGCTCGTGCAATATTGATGCGTTCACCGGAGCGGAACGGATGTATTGTCACGCGTGGCCACACAATGGTCGTACGACGACGCTCAGCGTTTAGAAGGTTAGCGGGTGCGCGCAGAACACATGATGTCATTGGTTTGGGAATTCATAACGACACACACCAGTTACAAGCAAGAAGAAAACCACTCCTTTGGATGTCCCTCCTGGATGTCACCATATACATATACATATACATATACATATACATATACATATACATATACATATACATATACATATACATATACATATACATATACATATACATATACATATACATATACATATACATATACATATACATATACATATACATATACATATACATATACATATACATATACATATACATATACATATACATATACATATACATATACATATACATATACATATACATATACATATACATATACATATACATATACATATACATATACATATACATATACATATACATATACATATACATATACATATACATATACATATACATATACATATACATATACATATACATATACATATACATATACATATACATATACATATACATATACATATACATATACATATACATATACATATACATATACATATACATATACATATACATATACATATACATATACATATACATATACATATACATATACATATACATATACATATACATATACATATACATATACATATACATATACATATACATATACATATACATATACATATACATATACATATACATATACATATACATATACATATACATATACATATACATATACATATACATATACATATACATATACATATACATATACATATACATATACATATACATATACATATACATATACATATACATATACATATACATATACATATACATATACATATACATATACATATACATATATATAATTGGGGAATAGTCTACAATATTCATGGATTCAACTTGATGTTTTTGGAGAACCCATAGGAGCGTAAATCGAGGTATTCAGAGAGCCTTGGGAGCTTAACACATTTTGATCCTAGCCACAAAGAATTCTCAATCCCCCTCCAACAAACACCAATCTTCCGAGTCAGGATCCCAGACAACGCGACAGGTGAAGTTCTGAAGCCCCGACGAAACATCGTCAACAGCAACCCTGCGTTACATATGCGTAACTTATCTGCTCACAAACACAAACACAAGCACAAGCACCAACACCCGCACACACACACACGCACACACGCACGCACGCACGCACGCACGCACGCACGCACGCACGCACGCACGCACGCACGCACGCACGCACGCACGCACTCACTCACTCACTCACTCACTCACTCACTCACTCACGCACGCACTCACGCACTCAGTCACTCACTCACTCACTCACTCACTCACTCACTCACTCACTCACTCACTCACGCACTCACTCACTCACTCACTCACTCACTCACTCACGCACTCACTCACTCACTCACTCACTCACTCACTCACTCACTCACTCACTCACTCACTCACTCACTCACTCACTCACTCACTCACTCACTCACTCACTCACTCACTCACTCACTCACTCACTCACTCACTCACTCACTCACTCACTCACTCACTCACTCACGCACTCACTCACTCACTCACTCACTCACTCACTCACTCACCAACCCACCCACCCACCCACACACCCACCCACCCACCCACCCACCCACCCAGTCAGTCAGTCAGTCAGTCAGTCAGTCAGTCAGTCAGTCAGTCAGTCAGTCAGTCAGTCAGTCAGTCAGTCAGTCAGTCAGTCAGTCAGTCAGTCAGTCAGTCAGTCAGTCAGTCAGTCAGTCAGTCAGTCAGTCAGTCAGTCAGTCAGTCAGTCAGTCAGTCAGTCAGTCAGTCAGTCAGTCAGTCAGTCAGTCAGTCAGTCAGTCAGTCAGTCAGTCAGTCAGTCAGTCAGTCAGTCAGTCAGTCAGTCAGTCAGTCAGTCAGTCAGTCAGTCAGTCAGTCAGTCAGTCAGTCAGTCAGTCAGTCAGTCAGTCAGTCAGTCAGTCAGTCAGTCAGTCAGTCAGTCAGTCAGTCAGTCAGTCAGTCAGTCAGTCAGTCAGTCAGTCAGTCAGTCAGTCAGTCAGTCAGTCAGTCAGTCAGTCAGTCAGTCAGTCAGTCAGTCAGTCAGTCAGTCAGTCAGTCAGTCAGTCAGTCAGTCAGTCAGTCAGTCAGTCAGTCAGTCAGTCAGTCAGTCAGTCAGTCAGTCAGTCAGTCAGTCAGTCAGTCAGTCAGTCAGTCAGTCAGTCAGTCAGTCAGTCAGTCAGTCAGTCAGTCAGTCAGTCAGTCGCTCACACGCACAAACACACACGCGCATACGCGCAAGCACACGTGCAAGCACACGTGCAAGCACACGCGCACGCGCACGCAGACGCAGACGCACACGCACTCGCACACGCACACACTGTAGAATTCGTAACAATACAAATTTTAACGATTTTAATACGCCGAAGTTCCTATCGCTGTGCATGTTCCAAAAGCCTTATAACAGTAACCTTCCAAATGCATGGATTAGTCTTATGCTGTATTTTAGCCTAACAATCTTCTTCGGGACTTGAGTTGAGGAAAGAACGATAACAACAGCGTCAGTGAAACCAAAACGGAAACATTTCCGCGTTGTTCAGGTTCCGCCCGCCACTTATCTCAGTGAACTTCTACAACGAAGACCTATCTTTGTTCGTTACGTCACGTGATAAGTCGTTGACGTCATCAGGTCAAAGAAAGACGTTATGTCAGGGCGCTTATCCAGTCCCTCGCTGTCAGAACGTCACTTCAGAGTACTATTAGACGGCGTGTTTTGCAGGGCCGTCTTCCCAAGAATGGGTATGATGCCGTGTTCTCCCGGTCTCCCATTCATCACCGGATGCCCTCACACAAGCAGCCCAAACAGGAATGTCGGAAGCGATTGTGAGAAGAAGATGTTTTATGTATTCCTCGGTAAATATACAACAGTGACGTCATTGGACATCATTGACGAAGAAACCACGACAAAACCGTCATTTACCACCAAAGCGTCTTATCCTGGCGCTGGCAACCGCTAACAAAAAGCTTTGACGACGTGTTTAAATTGCTATCTGGGATCGTATCTTTTACAACAAGTTTCCAGTGAAACAACATACCTCATACATTACACATTGTTTTCTTTAAATGCCTAACTATATTCTTTTCACATTATATGAAATGTTACGTTTAACGGCGGAAAAGACTAACACTTTTGTCCACGTGTTATAAGTTTAAACTTACATTTATTATTCTGCTGGCAACATTTGACGACCGGTAATTGAGTAAAAGCGTATTAATTTATTGAAAGATTGATCAAAAGCCAAAGTGACAGACATATCATAATAGCAAGTACGGCCAAATAAATAGACAAACCATGGCACATTTCGTTCTTCGGGAAACCATAAGACATCGGGACCAATTCATTAACGCTGTTAAGAGCGATTTTGCACTTTCAATTCAATTTTGATCCCGAGCAGTGATCTTGAATACACGAAAACTGTCAACCCCATGAGCTGCCAGCGAGACGTCATCATTGGCGTGTCATGGAAACAGTGTCATCGCTAACAGGGCAATGGATATTTGTGTTTTGAAAAAAAACTCCTTTGATTTTGCAACGGTTTTATGTAAGGATGAATTTTTCTTAAGAGCTCTATCTTAGCGAAATGGTCCCCGGGAACGAAATGCAACGTCGAGACGTTTGTTTTCTGGCAGCAGCTCCAGAACGAACTACCTGCTCTACTGCGCCAGACAAACGCTGAGAAGGCGTCAAGAGATCTGTATAGTATTAACAAGAAACTTACAACATCGATACTGTTGTACCTGGTCTCACTGCGGAAGTGAGACACGTATCGGATATTTTAAAGCCTCCGTTGGTCGGCTACGACCTCAGCCACGGTGCAAGGCTTCGTCCCCCCCCCGCCCACACCAAAGACGCGTGTTATTCTCAGGCGTCGAAACAGTGGAACCTTGTGTGAAAAGCAAGGTTAGTTGTTACACGGACGTAAGCACGCACGCACGCACGCACGCACGCACGCACGCACGCACGCACGCACGCACGCACGCACGCACGCACGCACGCACGCACGCCCGCCCGCCCGCACGCACGGACACGCGCACGCGCACGCGCACGCGCACGCGCACGCGCACGCGCACGCGCACGCGCACGCGCACGCACACGCACACGCACACGCACACGCACACGCACACGCACACGCACACGCACACGCACACGCACACGCACACGCACACGCACACGCACACGCACACGCACACGCACACGCACACGCACACGCACACGCACACGCACACGCACACGCACACGCACACGCACACGCACACGCACACGCACACGCACACGCACACGCACACGCACACGCACACGCACACGCACACGCACACGCACACGCACACGCACACGCACACGCACACGCACACGCACACGCACACGCACACGCACACGCACACGCACACGCACACGCACACGCACACGCACACGCACACGCACACGCACACGCACACGCACACGCACACGCACACGCACACGC
>OZ024855.1:42102901-42257901 GCA_964017155.1 Oasisia sp. SBJ-2009
ATTACAACGATAAGGGTCGGATAGGGTATCATCTCTCCTTTGCTGAAACAAGAACTAGTTTGGCGTCGTGACGTTTGCAGAATTCCTCACGCGTAGCAGATAATTCAGACCGGTTCTAGAGTGAGATATGACGCCTTGCAGCAGAGTGGTACTAATAAAAAGGATGGCGAACTGGCAGCATATGACGCAAGAATCTATCGACGAGCATACAACAACCGTCGCGACGTCAGATAGGGGCATGTTCTCCCCGTATTGGTCACAGTGTGCGACCGTGGGAAAAACGATCATATAAAGATAATAATACTAATTGTAACACTCCTATAGCGCCTATATCCTTGAAAATTCAAGGGGCAACAAATGAAATCATTGGGCGTAAATCCCCCCCCGCGTAATCATAAACGGGCACAGACACAAGTCGTCACTGGAGCGTGGAACCGCCGAAGGTGTATGATGGAAAATCAATTTCAAAAAAATATGTTAAAAAAGATTTTTAGTTGGCTATAGTTTCAAAAGATTTAAATGTAATAAATTGTTAGCGCAGGTACAGAGAAAGCACGTTTGCCAATATTGAGCTAAGTTTTTGGAACAAAAGGTTGTTTGAATACGGATGATCTAAGGGTCCTGGATATGTCAGAAAAATGTAAATGACGGTTGCTTTATAGACCGCAGAACACTTTCGTGTTGTTGTGCCACTGAGCCATATATTGGCTTGAAAAAAGTTACTCATATTGCATCGTACGTAGCACATTTCACGCCTAAAAAGAAATGTGTTTCTTCTAGGTAGGGCACACAGTATGAGGAATACACGATTACGCGTGATACAAACTAAGTCCCGAAGCTCATGCAGACGTTGGTGGTAGACTAATCCAGAATCCCCAGTCCGACGTTGCGCTAGGTTCAATTTGGATAGCGACATCTTATCTTTCTTTATGACTTGTTACTCCGTTACTTGCCGAAAGGGACACGTCTTTTCAATCGTTTGCTTTGGATAGATGAATATAATTTTATTTGACGCACTCTTAACATCATCCGAAGCAACCGAGTTGATCAACAACCTAAGCAGAACTACGAAAGCCTAATGCTTTAAAGAAGTTGCCAAGTTACGATTGTGACGTCACTTGAGTTGCGTCGTCATCACTAGTCGTTTCTGACGTCACTTCCACTTTCTGTGGATTTCTGTCTCAACTCTCGTGTAGTGCTTCCTCAACGAGCCGTCATATAGTACACACGCACGCAGACACCGCAATAGCTGCGTTTCAGGTCCCCTTTAATGATCATACAGTCAGTGTGCCTAGCAATGATGGTTATGTTAACTTGATTATACCCTTTCATTCACCGATAATTTTACTAAGCGATATTCACATCTTTTAGTCTACCTCTTAACCACTGCATTTTATTTTTCTTCTAATATAGTGAGTTTATATATATCATGACATCGTAGGCATACTATGTACTATCTCTAATAACGTTAATATAAATGTTAGTACTTATTGTGTCTTTGATGTGTAAATCGGCCAACGCAGAACCATTTTTATAGTGTTTCATTTTAGCAGCCCGATACGTTGCCCGGTTTCTTTGTTTTTCACAGTCAAATTTACCTCAATTTTGTTCTTTGCTTTTTCAGCTGTTTGCACCTGATTGATTACCTCTGAATGAAGAAGACGACAGTTGAACTATGTTTACACGTTACTGGAGATTAGGGTAACTTGGGCTGTAAAATGCGAAAATAAAACATTGTTTAGTCATTAGTATTCATAAATGTAAATATCACTAACACTAACGTTGGAGCTGCGTTCACCTCGAAAAGCCTGAGATGGGATGTTGTATCAGCGGTGCTTTTGCGAATGCTGGCGAACGTGCGCCATGTCACGTAGACCAAATGATACAAGATGGCGCCCGCGAGCAGCTCTTGCTGAGGTTGGTGACGTCACATGTGCTAGAGCATTAAGGACGACCATTGAATCAGAAACAAGTATTTAGTTTTAACTTTGTAAGTTAGTTTCACATAATTAATATGTCAAAGATAATGTTCATCTCAAGTTATCCGGAAAGCTTTCCTAAACTGTTTCGTCAGGGTCGCTGCAAACCATCCCATCTCGACTACTAATGGTTGTAAGCGCATTATTATTACCTAGGAATATTATGTTGCCCGTCACGATTATGCCCATGTATAGGTGAAACAAGTGTACAAATTGTGATAAATAATGTTATGTGTATATATTACGGCACAGCATACTCTGAGACAAAACTGTCCCGTACCGTATACACCACTGCTATCATACACACGCACGCACTAGACGTATTCAAACAAACGAAGTCCTCAATATTTCACATTTATTCGACATTTCTGCGTTTTGTACACATTTCTTTGTCTTCTGAACATTAAGATCAACTGTATGAATTGTATCAGACGATTTTAACTTAAACAATTTTGTACAACTCTGACCAACAAACAAATATACAAGCAACGAACGACGCAGCGACTACCAAGAACCGCTGTGACACACCTAACACAGATGTAATAACGTTACAACCAAACTTTTTACACCCAAATAAGTTACAATTTTACACAATTCGTCCATTACATCTGGCATCAGTGAACTGAAAGGTTGGACGTCAAGTACCTTCGATCAAGCATGATTCCAAGTACATAAGCATGTGCTTTAAGTACGGATACTGTCCACACGTCAGACGTTGTTACTTTTGATTTTGATTCTGATTCCAGAAACCCGTAAAGTAAAAGGTGACATAACCATCCTGGTGGCAGAACCGTCTACGTGGTCACAATACAACTGTCCAAGTGGTCATGAGACACTCCATGTTTGCATAAAACTGCCCAAATGTTCACACAACTGTCCAAGTATTCACATGGCCACCCAGAAGTGCACTGAATCACATAGCCATCCATGCATTCAAGACCCCATCTTAGCATTCATTAACGCAATAACTAGGATGTTTGTCTGTAAAGCACTGTAACAGCAATGTCTTAATGCTGTTTCTGGAGGTGTATGTTGCATCAGCTGTTGCTTACATCAAGCACTGCATTTCTAGTGTCACATTTGTTTACAATGGTAGGGGCACGGTGAGACGGGCAAGACTTCAATAATTTTAATACAACAGTGAGGAATCAAAGCCTAACAAAAAGGCATCCTCTAACAATCTATTCCATATACGATAAAGACTCATGCCAGAATGAACCGAGTAAAGAACACAGAACCTTCTTATAGAGAGCACAATCATCAGGTTAAACGTAACACATAGACACAATAGCTGCATCACTTAATATAACTTACCACATGTAGAGAATCCCCGGTCAGAAAAGTACACCATTAAAATAGAACCAGCAAACACCAGTATGAACTTGGACCCTGTATATCACCGAACTAATTAATGATCAGACTTTTGTACCGTCAACATTTCTTTCCTTTCCCATGCTAGAGTGTTACATAAGTTGCACTCAATCACTAGCATATTGATGCTACAATTTAACATCTTCATTCATATGTGACCGACTGACGAAGGCAAGATGCAAAAGAAAGCTTCAATATCAGCTTCCTTGACTCATATCAGAATTAGTCGAATAAGAGTAAGTTTGATTCCTGTTAACTTAAGTTTGTTGCAAAAAAGCATAAACCATATTATCTGATCCGTTTAACAAAGGTTGCTACAAAATGTACATGTCTTGACATTTTGATCAATGCAACTGATAACGTAACAGGGTGTTAGTAATACTAACTACTTTAATTTGTTAAGCCAAGCATACCGGCCATAGCAATATGTACATGTGACTAGGAATAGCTACATTTAGTCACAGGCTTTTAGTCACTCACTCATTCACTCATGAGTGATCCTTCATGACATGGCTACGCAGAGCTACACAGTCATTTGTGGTAGTTACGCAGAAACACTGTTCATATGTCAAAATTCATCAAACAAGACCACAAGGTGTTTCACTTGTACAATGTCGCTGTTAGCCAAACATATTATTTTTATGAACAACCTTGCCAGAATGCTAATGTACTTTGATAGGTTTAAAACAATTCTATGGAAATTTGGTTGACCTGACAAAGTACTTGACTATACTTTGTAATCCCATTACCAATAACGTATTCCCTTTATCAACATTGTTACAATGCTCTACCATTCCATAGGTACAAGAAAAATGTAAACACGTCACATGAGACTCGCAAAAACTTCGTTTTTACACCTTTACATTTCCACTAATATCTTCCACAAGTTCACACACCCACCACCAAACTATTTTACTTCACAACTAGGTTGTCTACCTTTGGTCATTAAGGATAATCCCACCAATCAGTTTTTATTTCCCCTCGCAAATAATTAAATAAATGTTAGAACAACACAGTTGTCTATACTTTCCACAGTGGCTGAAATATTACTCCAGTCCTATGCCATCATATCCCGTGACAATCCATACCTTAACAGAGAAAGATGTTAAAAAAAAACACCCTCATATTTTGATCAAATGTTTTGCGACTGTCTGCATACATTCACACCCAGACTAACAACCATTCTATCTATCTACAGGAATGTTTATTAATTGATTGCGATAAAATAACCAGTTAACCTTGCATAGGCAATACAAATACAGGTGGTCATATTTGTCAACTCGCTTCCTGCGATGATCAACTCTTTTAGCAAGTACTTTTGAAAAATGACCTTATCTGCAGCCAGTAGTCTACTGCAGACGAATGCAGGAAGGGACCGAGACCGGGCACAATGCCTGGTCCTCGGTCCTCCCATCAACAGTTCCTTCACCACTAGAAATAATGACGTCTCATCGGGCAGCCTTGCCGCAAGGCTCAGTCCATCTTGATGTTGACGTAGATGTATCGGATGAACTTGAGGGAGGCAAAGAAGGCGACGGTGCCGAGCATGAGGAAGAAGACGTAGCAGGTGAGGAGGGTGTAGCCGAAGAACTCGACCGTCTGCAGCATGCCCGACATACTGGAGCGCTTGAAGTAGTAGAAGAGGGAGTAGAGAAACACAAAGATCCCCGTCGACCTAAACACAACAAATACATCATATGACAAGAATTGACCGCAAGTAAACACAACATGCTGGTCGGTGCAAAAAAAAAAAAAAATTGATATTTTCATTTCTGTTTTCAATGAAAAATAGAGAAGTATTACTAGTACAAATAAGTGCAGTTCTTACGTATCCAGTCACATTTCATTGTAGTCTACTTTCTATACCTTTTTTATGACCAATAATGTGTCACAGCAACTGGGTATTGAGTTGCACAGCCAAACATGAGGCAAAATAGTTGTCTTGTTCATTTCACATAAATTCTCTGATTTTGCTGAAATGCGTAGTAAATAAACTCGTCTCTCTATATCCAGATTATTTTCTTCCCAAAAATTCCAAACTGGAAAAGTTCCATAAGAGTTTTAAACTTTTTTTTTACCAGTTTTGGGCCTTCAGAACGATCCAATCAAATAATTTGTTTGCCATAGGTCCAGTGGATTTAGCCCAAAAGATTAAAAATGAGATATTATTGGAATATGTTTGGGCTGTGGAATAAACAAGTTTCCATAACTGCACTGTAAAATTGGACAACTTATACACATGGATTTTGCTGTGTTAGGTCAAATATTCATAAATGTATTATTCTGCCGATTCACTGTACCCATTATTAAATACAAACAATGTATGTTATGACAAAGACAACATTTGATATTAAACGATATACTTGAAGCACGTTCGACACTTGCGACACACCCATCTGTAATACTTTACCTGCACCCCATAAATACCAAGTGCACTGTGAAAACATTTCATTAAGACGTCAATCTTAGACTCATGCCGACTGAAGGCTATTAAAACAACCTTATTTACCTTGCGCCATAATCATTGTGGGGTAGGCAGTTAGCCTGCGTTCCTTGATAAATAACTGATAAACACTTGCTGGCAGGTAACCCGACCCTTATCAACCAACGCACTAGCAAACATAATTTATCTAATCTCAAAAACGTTCCCCCTCCGGGAAGCCAAGAAATGGGGGAGGGTGGGTTTATGCATTTTCTGAGTGCTTTAATTAGAAAGAACGGGCTTCGGTTGAGAAGATCTCACATACTGTGTCAACTGTGGATTGATTGATTGACAATTTTATTTTTACTCAGTGACATAATATTATTTAGTTTTCACTATTTTCACCATTCACACATCTTTTACATAAATTGTACATGTGTGGTGATATATATGTACAAAGGATGACAATAAGTACATAAATAATTAAATACAATGCAAAGTAAAATAAAATAATTATAATATACATGAAACAGATAAGAACAATGTGCATTTAATAAGGTAGTTTAGCAATGACATATTTGTGGGGTCCTCTTGAAGGCAGGGACAGTACGGCTGTTTTGAATGACAAATGGCAATTTATTCCATAATTTCAAACCAGACATGCTGAAACTGGTTTTGTGTAGTTTTGGCTGAGAGATATTTCTTGTATTGTATGAAGGATTATTAATTTTGATGTAAACATAATATACTTGTACACAAGGACACATTAAAGAAATCTCTTCTTTGTCATAGTGACACCTAATGGAGGGGACACAGTTCTTTGTCCACTATCAAATATAATATTTAAAAAATATCCAAAACATGTTATGATCTTTCTCAACTAAGACATTTGAACCATTTTACTGCTCAGATTAAAGGGGCACTGTATGGGATTGAACCTTCCCCACGAAACGGCAACATTTGGCCGACCCGCGAGAGGCAGCACCGTCAGTACCTAAAAATATCTTGTTGACGTTGCGCAGCCGAACGGTGGACAAAACTGCGACAACTGACAAGACAAGCGTGCCGCGTGATAACTGTTGTTGCTATGTTTAACTCATGGCTTTTAAAAGTGATCCTGGACAGTGCAGTTGTGGAAACATCTGTAATAGATTGGAAAAGAGAGGTGCGTGTCCGGTTTGATTAAAATTCAACAAGATATTTTTAGGTACTGATGGTGCTGCCTCCTCGTGGGTCGGCCAAATTTTGCTGTTTCGCATGGAAGGTTCAATCACATACAGTACCCCTTTAAACGGCTCCCCGTCGAAATATTTACTATATGTGTACATTTTACAATCACATGGATGGCTCTGAGACAGACCAACCCTTTTGTTTTGCTGCACCTCTAACCCTGTCGTCCAACAGAAACTAACACATCATTATTACACCTGCCTAAATGTACCACGCATAGCTGTAATCGATCTGAGTAAACCTGACTCCAGAGAAGGAACACAGAGACTGGAACAAACACAGGGCGGGAGTTCTAAATATTCCCGGGATCATTTTCTGTCATACAAGATAGCTGTAAAATAAACATGAGCTGAATTCTGGCCAGAGCTGTGCAGAACTAGATAACATGGCATTCCCAAGGTTTATCAATCTGACATTCTGGACTTGCCATAAAAATGATGAATACAAATGGTGCTTCTGCCTCATTAGTTTGCGAGATCTTACACAAGAGGTGGACAAGGGGTCTTATTAGAATGGGTGATGTCACTAGAAATGCCAGGGTTTGGACGCATATAAGAACTAGACCAATCTAACATCTAGGCCCTGTTGGCTGCTAATACTCTAATAGTGAATTATTTAAATATTGTCATAAATTATTTAAATATTGTTGGTGCAGTAAAAAATTTCGACATCTGAATGTTTCCAAAACAAAAGAAATGTGCATCGACTTCCGTCAGAAGAACTGTCATTAGTCCTATTGTCATCAACGGTGAACCTGTGGAACAGGTTGATTCTTTCAAGTACCTCGATGTTATGTTAGATGAAAAATTTTCATTTACAAAGCATGTTACAGCCATGCAGAAAAAGTCTCAGGAGCGACTGCACGTTCTTCGAAAGTTACGAGCTTTCTACATTGATCCACTACTTCTACGCCTTTACCGTAGCATAATTGAGCCCGTCATAACCTACTGCAGCATTTGTTACTACCCTGCTCTTTCTGTGAAAAACCGTAACAGGCTTCTGAAAATCTCACACGTTTCTGCCAAGATCATTGGTTTACCTACACCAATGCTCTCGGAAATAATCGACCATGCAATTTTGAAGAAAGCTCGTGCTGTCGCTACTGAGTCTGATCACCCGCTCTCTACGTTCTTCAATGTACTTCCGTCTCGAATGAGATACCGTTGTATAAAATGTAAAACGTCTCGCTATAGCAGAAGTTTTGTGCCTGTGACCATTAGAATGTTGAATGCTAAATGAGTCATATTGCTGTCAACCGGTTGAATTGTTCTTATAGTGGATACATCTGGAATTCACTTGCATTATGTTATGACCATCCCATATATTTTAGATGCGATCATGAGTTGTACAATGCATATCCTTTTTAAGCACAATAAAGTGAAATTTATTGATTGATTGAACAAATCACAATATTATTACCATGGGTAGACTTCATTTACGCCCCACTCGGACTAGTACTGCTACAATGGCTACAAACTCTAATGACACACCAGTTGTCAGTGTAAATCTTCTGTTCTGGTGCTGAATTCCACTGGCCAATCACACCTTCCATGGAAGTGTACATTGTAAACATGTGGTGGGCATCTTTCTAATTGCAGTATTCCCCTGGGTCAGGGCTTTACGCAGGATACAATTATTGCCAGTCACACATAATTATTGCCAGTCACACATGTTTTGGTGGACACATGAATGTTAACTGTTAAACCAGTTTACAAACTATTAAATGTGTCTGATGACCTGAAATGGACTACAAACACACATTTGACCTCACTTTCAAGGCATAACTGACAATATCTATGGTTTTGGAAGACCTTTTTTTGATCCTTAATTTTTTTGCCAGTCCACCATATTTCTACACGTCCATATTCGTTTTTACCCGTCCAAATGACGGGTGGACGGGTCTCTACATGAAGCTATGCCCTGGGTGAAATGATGGGTGAGATGGCAGGGAGAAGTGAGCTGGGGGTGTGGGGACATTATGAAGTGTGTTTGCTATTCCCCTGCATGTACTGGGGAAAGGAATTACAAGTTAATGTATCAACATGTTTGTAGGTGACTTGTAAATAAATAGCACGGACATAGGAAATAGCTGAGTTGGCAATGTCGGCATTTTGAGGTTAGAAAAACATAAATATGTGGCCCGCCTTGCTCATCATACAGGAGGGGAACAGTGTATTGGTCGGTTTGACATGTTGAATATTCATGAAAACGATAGACAGAGGTTTGAAAAAACACACTACCATCAACCTATGGCACAGTTAGCCCAAGGCGAAACGATCTGAATGTGCTGCCACCTGGCGGAAATGTACAGAAATGACCTAAATTATAAATTACACTTGGTCAAATTAGTAACATTACACATAAAATTCTTCACACTGGATATGAGCAAATTAAGAAATGGTCTATCAACTATATCCATGGAAGGTCTGAGCTGGAGGAAATTGACCACTACAAATGACAGCAGCAAGATCCACACGTCTAGATTACTACTGAAACCTTTCTGTGAAACCACAATTCATGAAGAGACTTGTTAACTACACTCATTAAGGAGTACGTCTGCCTTCGCATGTCTGCTCAAGTCTAGCATAAAGCTATAATAACCCATAATAACTAGTTTCAAAGTTCAATGGTCGCAACTGTATACGTAACCAAAAAAAAACCTGTCATTATTATAAAACTATTCACTGAAACGTTCCTGTCAGATGTCTTACCATGACTCTATACTGTTTTTTTAATCAAAATCCATTAGCAAGTAATCTATAGTATTATACTAATGACTGAAGTTGTATTATAAACTTTTTAATCAAGAACCTGATCTTGACAACAATATATCTTGCTGTTTTTATGTTGACAGAAGGATGTGATCATGTGAAGGAATACAATTATGAAACAAACCAAACATAGTGTAAACAAACCACTTGTGATGAAACGTTTATATTATTTAGTTTGGCCTTCCAGTGTTCAATGCATTGCAAGAAAACAAGATTGAATATCGTCGAAAGTAGTGATACGGTTTCTTGGTTCATGTTATTTAGTAAATTATTTACCTCTCAAGAAACTGTTTTTCCATATATTTTAGCTGCATCTCACATCCGTCTTAGGCGGACTGATTTTAGGGTTGTGTCACATGACCGACATCATGTGACACAAGCTGTAACATGACCAGCAGGAGTTCCTGTCTCTGTTTAGTGACGGGTTCGCCCCGTGTATGTTAATGGCTGCTAAAAAAGGCGGTGAGCCGAAATATACGGGAAAACAGAAACAAGTTTATTGAGAGGTAAATAATTTACTAAATAAGATGTAACATCATTCTACACGTTTAACATGACTGAACAAGATTGTCATCAAAACCAATAGTTGTTAGTTTTGGGTACTGAATCGACAGAAAGGTGACACGTTGGAGTGTCACAGGCCAACCCGTGTCCTACGCTGTGTAGAGCGGTGACTTACCCGGCACTGAAGATAGATCTCCACCACCATCTGTAGTCCTCCACAGACAGCTGGAAGTAGGTGAGAGCGACGGAGATGGACGCCGTCACACTCAGCAGGATGGCGTAGACGACAAACAGGATGCCGTAGAGGGTGTACTGCTCACGCCCCCAGAGGGTGGCAAAGATGTAGTACAGCTCCACGGAGATGGCACTGTGGACACAGGGATACAACACACTGACCAGTGGTCACCAACGGCAAGACAACTGTATAACTTACTGATACATCATGTCGATCTTTGTCTATGTTAAAGGGAGGGTGCCAGCTCCTCAGCCTAGAATTGGCTGAGCAGTAATTTGTAATGGGAAGCTGGCTGTCTAGAACGTGGGAAAGTTAAACATCAAAGGGTATTGCGGTTAACTCCGCTCACCTCGACATTATTGCCAATCAATTTTTTTTTGAAACTGGATGTTTTGTTTACCATTTGAACCTGTTGAAGGCGGAATCTTTCAAACTGTGAACATTGTTCGAAGCTTAATAAAGTAATTAAACACAAACTGGCAGGCAGTAAACCTTCAACATGCATGTTGTAGTCATAAGAATGTAATATGAAATGGAAAAAATAAATAAAACCTAGGAGCTGCCACCCTCCCTTTGACAATCAACTTTATGTACATGAACTCCATCAAGCGTTATGTTTTCAATGTTGATAACGATTATATATGAGAATAACTACTGATGCATGACATTTCACAATTGATACACTTGTCATTTTAACAACATTGCCTTGTGTCTTTTATTATAAAGACAAATTAGTGGATGGGCAAGAATGTCAACCAAATAAACGAATTTTCGAATAGTCCAGTTTTTTGGCATCAATTAAGTGAAGGAAAAGGTAAGTACTTATAAAGCACAGTATCCAATCCTCAGGATTGCTCAAAGCTGTTTACATTTTACTCCATGGCAGAACTGTTCAATCAAACTCCATATAGACTTCTCTGGTAAGCTTCCAGCCATGCTGCAATTAATGCGTGAAGACTATTTGTACATAAATATCAACCATTTGGATATATATATCAACCACTGTCTATAACCAGGTACTTATTCATGCAGTTGAAAATTAATTGGAGCAATGTAGAGTGACAACATGGGTTCTCTTAGTCGAGATTCTAAAGCCCAGTGCCATTGCGCTACTACACAACTGTATAATGACTAAACACAGCTTAAAAACGAAGATTGTTGTTCATCATATGTAATGTTCTTAATACTAAAATATAAACTGTTTCAGTTTTTACACTCGCTTTTGCAATACCTCCAGTTAGTTGCATAGGGTAGACTTTGTTTGTTAGAAGTAGACTCATACAGCGATCTACCCTATACACCACTTAGCAATCAGTCGAGCCTGAATCAAACTGTTGGGGTTTCTTGCTCACCTGAATGGCAGGAAGCCTCCCACAATGCAATGGGCCAGGGTGGTACGATACCAGGGTACCGACGGGATCTCGCGGGCGATGTTCTTAGTGCGGCATGGGGCATCAAAGTTACTAGCCCAGTTCTTGCCGAAGATACCACCAATCACTGTGAGAGGGTAGCCCACTGTTGGATGAAACACAGGTCAGAGGTCAGCCTGAGAGAAAACTGGCAGAATCTGATTTGAGACGCCATCTCAAATACACATACGTCAGCTTCAGAGAAGAAAGACAGCCTTAGTTTCAGATGAATTCCACAAAATCAAATCTTTGTTACGGAAACTTGGTTAGTATGAGGTCAATGAACTCTGAAAGAAAACATTAAACGTAAGGATTGATGGCACATATTGTATCATGCATATTAGTTACCAACAGGTGACACTATTATTTATATAGTGGATTAAATAACATCTGAGTTATGGAGGCCTGGTTGTATGAGGCCAATGACCATTAAAAGGAAATATTAAAGGGATTCTTTGGGACACAGATTCTCATGTCCTAAATTATAATGAAAAGGGATTTTTCAACAACATAAAGCTCTTTGTAAAGTATACAATATGTTTTTACTATTTTGTGTAACCCTATGCTTTCATATCATGAGAATTATTTTTTATTGTCACTTATTACTCTTGATAACATAAAAAGAATCCCTTTTGTGACCTAAATAACTGCGTCAGCATGGTTTCTGGTTTCTGTTTGATCCGCGTATGTTATCCGTATATGGCATGGTTATTAATGATTAATGAAACATAATTCTAATGAGATAAAGGCATAGAATTACATGAACTAATTATACTAACAAGACTGTGTACATTACAAGAGAGTCTAAAGTTACCAAAGAATCCCTTTTCATAATAATTAGTAGGAGAAGAAGGGTTACTGGCACACATTTGATCATATATATCAGTTACCAACAGGTGACACTTTACCAACAAATGCTCGAAATGCGATGAGCAGTGACGAACTGGATATTACTAGAATAGATAGAAGGCACACGAATATTTGTAACTGTAGCCTCAATTACACAGTTTCTCTACTTGAAGCTCTGGTAGTTAGTATTAGTTACACAGTACAGTCCACATCTTAACTCAAAGGCAGCTGTCAGATTTGTGTTACTCCTTAAGGTTTCACACTTAAGGTTTCACACTCCCTAATAGGTTTCACACTTCGAAACAGTCAGCATTTGCAAAACTTTATACATCTACATGATCGCTGAACAAGTATGTTTGCATAGTTTAACAGGCCAGGTCTAACTAATTATACAATTGGACAGTAACAGTATAGTTCACTGCATTTACATTTAGTTGAAATGATCAATATCCACCACTACAGGCCAGGTATTCATTCACCGGTGAGTGAACTGAAGCAATGCAGAGAAAATAACTTGCCACAGTTTGCCACAACTGTATGGGATCTGAACACGGGTTCTTTTACCTGAGGGTCCAAAGTTCTGTATTGATTAAGTACAACCAGGGTTCATACAGAAAGTGTGTAATCAAATTCAAGAACATTCAAGAACATTTGCGGGGGAAAATAGGACTTTTTCAAGAACATTTTCAAGAACATTCTCAAGAGCATTCTCAAGAACATTTTATGTACAATAAAAAATTCAAACATGTCAGGTACAAACAGCAGTTTATTGAAAGAAAACAGAAAAATAACGGGTGCTGTCCACAGAATTACTGGTCGCACTGTGTGTCTTCCAAGTCCCAACAGACAAGTTTATTATCGAGTTCCTTCTGCACCATTATAACTGTATATTTGCCTATGTTGGATAACTCTCATCCTAAGCATGATCAATCAGTATTCCCAGGCATATTTATGTTTCATAAATATTGCATTTTGAGACCCAAATAGCGCTCCGATTTGTGCCAGTCGCAAGTGCAGCGGTGCATGCGTCACGACGCCGTGCACATAGACTGAGCGATAAACAGTTTGTTTATGCCGACCGCGCTGTCTTTTCGACCGCAAAAGTCTGCTAAGACGCGCTGTTTAAAAACATAAATATGCGCAAGATGATGTTAAATGAATGAATTAACATGATCAAATATTGGCAAACATACAGTTATAATGGCAAAACTGAGGTGGGTCCGAATTCTGCATAAGTGCCCGTGTTCGTCTTGTTCGTTTCTTGCAAACATTGCATACTGCAACCTTGTCATCAGCGCGATCTTTAACTATCAAATCTTCAAATTTGGTATCAACCAGCCACAAATCCCGAAACTTGCAGTTTCCATGTTGGCGAAGCATGATTTAAAACATTGTAACTTCCAACATGCGCGAATTAAAAATCCAGAATCTATTAGTAAAATGCAAATGGCGTCGCGTAGAAAATAAAAAGCAAACACGGCCCTAATTGGTCATTCGCTCTTGAACGGACCAATAGAAAACGGTGTAGCATTAGCCTATATCAGGTGGCGCCATCTACTGAATCAAACTACCACTAATTCATCAAAACCCAACTCCCGGTTTTCCGCCATTTTGTTTGACACAATTCGCCGATTTTTTTCATACATTAGTGATGATTATTTGATACAATTCCAATAAATATTATCCCCTCATACAAATTGTTAGTTATGTGCATGAAAATTCGTGAAAATCAGATTCAAGAACATTCAAGAACATCCAGTCAAATTCAAGAACATTCGAGGGTACTCGAATGAAAAAATCAAATTCAAGAACATTCGAGACTTTCGGCGCCCTGTGCGAACCCTGAGTACAACTGATCTGGATATTATGTGAAGGGAAGACAGACAAGTAGGGGGCTTTGGTACTCACGGAAAGCCCACAGACACCCGAGGAGGATGACAGTCTCCCAGGGGAGGGCCTGGGTGGAGCCGTACGCCCACGCCACGCTGTTCACAAAACTCCACACCACAAAGAACGGAGCTGTAGACAGAAGGAGGGACAGGATGCAGTGACCGTGGTCTGCAATGTCACGTCACGTCACGCAGGTGGCATTCACTTCTACCGATTTTAACCAGACTAACGTACTGAACTACACAATCCAGATGCCAAGTAAGCAATATTGTCTAAAATATGTCATCCATGTATAGTATAGCATATCAGATACCTGTCAAATTTATAAAAAAAACACAGTCACATTTCACCATGTTAGCATTAACATGATATCAGTAGATACTGTGTTTGTCAAATATTGTCTGCTGTAAGAGCAAATACCTTCCAACCTTTAGTAATACTGCTGCTTTGTGGACTTTCAGTATATTTCCATATTTTTGTGAAACTATCTTAGTGGCTTACTTTACCGCAAATGTCTTCCATCTATTAACTGCTAATCTACACTACGTGGCTCTGCATAGGTCACAGTAAAACATAACAACACAGTTATATGCACAGATTATAACGCCACACAATACAAAAATGTAACTGTTTGCATAACAGGCAATTATCTGACATAACCACTTCAGGAAGTGATAGTAACACTAGGTACATTGCTAAGGAATTGATCACAATCTTAACGAAATGCTGGAACTTGTGAGAATGAGCCATCTCAGTGTTAAATCTATAACCGTGCAGTGAACAAAACTAGAACTGTTGCCAGTAGGTGTCACTGTCTGAACGAACCTGCGAAGAGGGCAGACGCGAGGTTAATGCACCACACCCAGTAGCTGCCCTGCATCTTGCGGTACATGCCACTGGCGACGTAGCCCGCTATGCCTGTAAAACAACCCAACCACTTCGTCAACTGAACCTGCCGGAATGGGTTGGAAGTTGGAACGGACATAAAACATATCTATATGCTTTGTGTGAAATTTTGAGTTAATCTATTGCTGAGTAGTAGAATAATGTAACTCTTCTGTTAGTGTGACAAACAAATTTAGAATAAGGATATAAGCGATGGAATGGGGTGAGGGACAGAATGACGATGGAATGTCAATGGCACTTTGCAATGACTGTTCCATATATTGGAACATATCCCCATTCCATCGCTGACAAATGTACCTTAATCTATATAATGATTTCTTCATACTAACAAATGAGTTACATCATACCATTATTCATCGAAACACGAAGTAAAACTTCACTCAAAGCAAAAAGTTATATATAGTCCATTCCAGCCCGTTTTGGCGTTCATTCTGGCCATTCCTGCAAATAACCTCTCGACATCTATGAGTAATCCAATACCTGCTCTTAAATTATGTTAAAATTATTTATTAAAAAAAATCTGTTGCTCACATTCACTGGCATAATGTGACAAACTTACAAAGAGCTATGTTACGCAATATAAAGTAAATATAAATAAAATATAGTTCCTAATTTACAAAAACCATCAATTGTATAAACATTTACTATCACAATGTTTTCACTGCCACTTAAAATCAATCACCATAGATCACAAGCACCTACATTAGCCCGCTAGAGAAGTGGTCACCATAACCTTTTCATGATGATGACTATATGTAATTGTGGTCACTGAACCATGACGATCAAGAAAGAATGTATGACATGGGATCACACTGTAGAATGCAGGCTGTGTTTACTGAACCGTGACAATTACCGAGGCAATTTCTAGACATGAGAACACACAGCTGAACAGCGGCACTGTCTACATGAACCGTGGTGAGAAAGGAAGAAATAACTTACATGACGTGAGCGCATACAGCAGGATGGAGGCAGTGTTTATTGAACCGTGACGGTGTACGTTGAACATCCCAAGCATTGCCATAAGGAGGATTCCCGTTGCGGTCGCCAGGAACTGGGAGCCCACACCTGCAGCGAGACCAGTCAGTTGTGTCCTACATAGCAGTGTCACCTGTGCAGTGTTTACCCTGCTATATGACGCGTTAAAGGCCATATCCTGACCACTTATTTCCAGCAACTACATAAATAAACTTGCACATGTGTGTTATTCAATGTTATTACAAATCTGAAGCCATGCGTTAGCCGAAACATTGATAAAATCTGATTGATTATGTCCTGTCACATTGCAAACTTAGAAAGATTTGTTTTTTGAAAACGTTCAAAGGCGCAGATACGTGACATCACTTGTTGAACCACTTTCGCTGGTTAGTCGCACGGTCTAGATTCTGTTTCATTATACTTATGTTTAAGCTGTTTCTCACATAAACATGTATATGAATGGTGAAAACAGGTGTTCTGGGAAACAGCAGCAATTCGGGTTTTACTTGAAATTCGATGTCAATCTTCTCCAGACTCAATTTGTTGGCAGAAAACTGAATAATTTGTGTGTGTAATGGACGGCATCCATGCTATGCCTACGACTGAGTTGCACATCTACTGATGGATATAGCTGATGACTTGGAAGATGAGCTTCAAAATACACTTACATGTCAACATAGGACAACTAACTACAGATTACAAAATGACGCAACCAGGTTTATATTTTACATTACACCGGCCTAAACACTTTCTTCTCATGTTTTTGCAATGTGCCCACTGATGGTGGCGCTACACAACGATGGTTCACATACCAAGGATGGCGCAAAAGAAGGCTTTGTAGGGCGGGAAGCGGAAGACGTCTGTGTGTATAATCTTCCACCCGTTCTCTTCTTCATCCATCAGATCTTCGTCATCTTCGCTGTTCTTGGCGAAGTCATTTTTCAGCACCCGGGTCTTCAGATAAGAGACAATTGTACAGTACTTGGAGCAGAGACAACTCAGGTCTCATCAACACAATAACAACGCACAGTCCGGTTGATGATTTTGATTTTTTTAATAAATAATATGGTCTAACCAAAACAATGTTATGTTACCAAAATAATATAAACTTATATATAATAATAAATTTATAATATCACCAAACCATGATAATGTTAAGAAAACCAATATGGTAATAATAAGTTAATAACTATGCTACATAACTTTATATATATATATATATAACTAGTAAGTTAAATCATTTTAACTTACTAGAGATAATGTTAACTCACCATTATAATAATGACAAAGCCAATAAGTAGGAAGACCAGGACCATGGAGTTTATTATCGACAGCCAGTGGATCTGAAAACAAAATTATATCATAAGTCATATATGAAAATATAAGTTCATGATTAAATAACAAACCTCAATATTACTAGTAATTACAAAATATGTATGAAATTGTCCATGCTAAAGATATGTATTAGATATATATATCCTTCAGAGTGGTAAATCAGTGAATTCAAAAAAATTGTTTCTCAATGCAATTTTACCTTTGCAGTTTATATGTAGTGAATAAGTGGCATCACTTCACAGTTACAATGGTAGTGAATACAATTCCACATTTCAAATTACGTTGTTCAGTATTTTTTATTATTAAAAAATTATAAAGTGCAAAGGGCCATTTACACAGGCATTGTAATGCAAAACACAGCTGACTGAAGTCAAGAAAGTCACTGTGACACAACTGACCTCGAGTGTTTTGGGGAAGAAGCTGCTGTCGCGAACTCTCTTTCCACGGTCCGAGTATTTTGTTCTGCAACAGAAACCCTGAATTGATGACTGTTGTACTGCCACTGATCAGGTGATCATCAGCTTCAGTCACCAGGCATTACGTGGTGCAACTATAATTTATGACCAACTTGACCAGCCAGACACACAGCAATTGTCTACTTTATAGTCCACCAGATGGCACCACTGACACACTAGCTAGTTTTCTTTATGTTTCTGACACGACCTGTCATGACTGATAGCCATTGTATGGTGATAATTGTGTGACAGTTGTGTCAGAACTAGGGCGGGATTTCCGGGCACACATCTAAAAATAGGTATCGGTAAACTTTATTTTGTTACCACAGCATTCCTCTGGAATGTGTTTTGTTGCAATAAATACAAGTGAAAATATTGGTCATGACAGGACATATGACTATCCCCAATTTTTTTGTTTGTAAACAACATATACTTAGCATGCATCTTAATTGATTGGTCAGTGAGAAGTGAAAACAGGCCAGAGGCCGGTTTCAGAGTGTTCTTAAGATGTTATAGCAGGCGATAACTCGTTGAAAGCCTAAAACGTCGTTAAGTTATGCGAGTATCTGTATCTGATGATACAGCCATGCTCGCTCTTTTGAGTGATTTTGCCTCATACTAGTCATATGTTTCTTCAGTGGTACGTTTCTCTAGTTGGTGCAGTAACAATTTTCTACATCTGAATGTTTCCAAAAAAAACAAAGAAATGTGCATTGACTTCCGTCGAAATAGAACTGTCAATAGTCCTATTGTCATCAACGGTGAACCTGTGGAACAGGTTGATTCTTTCAAATACATCGGTGTTATGTTAGATGAAAAATTGTCATTTACAAAGCATGTTACAGCCGTGAGGAAAGTCTCAGCAGCGACTGCATGTTCTTCGAAAGTTACGAGCTTTCTACGTTGATCCACTACTTCTTCTACATCTTTACCGTAGCATAATTGAGCCTCTCATAACCTACTGCAGCATTTGTTACTACCCTGCTCTTTCGGTGAAAAACCGTAACAGGCTTCTGAAAATCTCACACGTTTCCGCCAAGATCTTTGGCTTACCTACACCAATGCTCTCGGAAATAATCGACCATGCAATTTTGAAGAAAGCTCGTGCTGTCGCTACTGAGTCTGATCACCCGCTCTCTACGTTCTTCCATGTACTTCCGTCTCGAAGGAGATACCGTTGTATAAAATGTAAAACATCTCGCTATAGCAGGAGTTTTGTGCCTGTGGCCATTAGAATGTTGAATGCTAAATGATTCATATTGCTGTCAACCGGTTGAACTGTTCTTATAGTGGACACATCTGGAATTCACTTGCATTTTGTTGTGACCATCCCATATATTGTAGATCATGAGTTGTACAATGCATATCCTTTTTTAAGGACAATAAAGTGATTGATTGAGTGATTTCATGAATCTGCTCCGTAGCTAAACTTAGATTGTGCCACATATTTAGTAGGTGTAACTTTATGCTAGTTGAAATATTTTTGGGATGCTGCCCAAGTTCATTGATGCTCCCGACATGACCACTCTCAACATAATTATTTATTATGTTTACACTGAATATCTTTTACATTCATTATAGCTTGGCATTTGGTATACGAACAGCAAAGCCGGCAGCTAAAGAGAAAAATGGTGTTCAGAGACGGCACAAATACAGGAATTGCCAAATGCGACCTAATTAGAGCAATTCTATGTCGATGTACTTACGAGAATGCTAAATTGGTCTCATGATACCAGCTGTAAGCTATATTGACAAGGCACTGTTAGCTATGACCAGTAGACTGCGTGATTGCATGTAAAGTTATGCTGCTTTATGAAACCTGCCCCAGCATTAAAAAAATACAAACTGCTTCCTTCGTTTCCTTTACATCAAGCACTGACGAGAAACTGGGAAATGTGTCTCATGTGGGTTTGTTTTAGCAACGATGTAACATGTACTGTTTTACTTACGTTGTCTCTGTCCATTTCACACTGTAGGTGAAGGTGACCTTGAAGGGGGCGCTGACGCCCTCTAAACTCACAGGAGACTTGTTCTTGGTCGACACATTCGCATAAATGATCTGGAAACACACACAGCCACTCTGAATGATGCCGTCTTTGAGTGTACATCAGTAAACAAATGCAATGCAAGTGGAACCTTTCTATTAAGGTCACCCTTGGAACTGGCCAGAGGTGACCTGTCGATCAACGTGACTGTAAATGTGCGAGTCATATTATCCTACAATTCACTGTTTCACTGTTGATTCTCTACGTGGCAATCTTGTTAAATCTGACAGAACTGGAAGTAGGTCATTGAGGGATCCTCTAGAGTCGACCTGACTATTTGTGGCTAAATTGCCCAGAAGAATTGTTCTGAGAAGTTGCCAATATATACCGAAATATACTGATAGGTAACCATTCAGCACATCCACTATTACTACTACAGGCAGTGCCACCCCCTCTTATCCACTCCACCCTACAGTATTTAATCAAGCCTTTCTCAGTGACAGCCCATTTCCTGGCTGTAACTAAATCCCAAGTCATTAAAATGTTGATGAATTGTTTCTTTCCCTAGTCTGGGTTTGCCCCCTGCCCAACCACCACAGCAGCCACCGGCTTCAATTACTGATAAATTGCAAGGAGTGAATTGTTACATTTTCTTAGGCATGGCCGCTGGGTATGCACTTGTCAGGACACTAGCTTAAGCTTCCGCAGTTCTTATCTCCGTAATACAGGAGCAGTTTCTGTACTACCGTAATCTGAGAATAATTTCCGTAATGATTACGAAAAATCTGTAATGGTAGGCAGTCCTGCCATCAAGTTATGTAGTTAAAAAATAAAATTATGACTACTACGCCATTCACATGGGCATAGATATTTGTTAATGATGGGGTTACCCTGCCGATCATCTTGGACCTCACGGGTACGTGGGGAGAAAATGATTGGGAATCGCTGTGCTACATCATATAAGACCCATTTTGACAGCGGTCAAGTCTAGTCACATGATTCTTCTTTGGTGAATTCTAGACGCATTACTCATGTAAGAAGCTTTTCACTGAATGGTTAATGGTGAAAACTAGTAAAAAACGCAAAACCGTGCTTTCTGTGTAGAGTAAATTCGAGCGACATGAATAGTGACGTGAAATCATACCTGGTCGCCATTGTACTCAACGTTGAAGTGTAGGTGGGTCCACAGGTAGATCTTGTGATTGTGGGGTAGGAAGCCGCCCTCCTCAAGGTGCCCAATGAAACCCCGCACAGGAATGTCATCTGACGGCAAACGTAACAGTGTGTCATTACTATTAATACTATTGTTATGGCATCATAGAGCAGAGAATTTCTAACTGATCTTGAACATTTCATCCACCAAGAAATTGCCAGAAAAGACGAGAGTATTCAGAACACATACAGTATCTAGGTGTTTTCTCTTACGCCAATGTCTTTCTATCAAGAAGCAGTGCACTTCAGTGACAAAGAGCACCATATAAATGACTAGTATTGGCATTATATAATGTTCTTCTGTTGTTCTCTTTTTACGTTATTTACCTTCATTTGATTTGTATATATTGTAAAGTGTTACAATAAATTTGATTTGATATGAATAAGACACATTGACTGAGTCTTACAAAATACTTCCATTTTAGCATGATAAAGTCATGCACTGTTATTTAAACAATATTCATAATATGTATGCCTTCTAGTGTCTAACGGTTCTATGGTTGAAGGCTGCTTTCCTTACGAAAATGTTTCTAAAATAATATATTCAACACAACATGCCAGCTGTAGACAGACAAAGTCCAACACACCAATGACGAACTCAAAGTAGTAGAGGTCTTCAATGGCATCCTGGAGCTTCTCTAACTCTGCCTCCTTCAGCTGAGTCTGACACAACTCCTTTGTCGCCACATCACCTGCAACAACAACGCACTAGTGTCACAACAACGCACTAGTGTCACAACAATGCACTAGTGTCGCAACAACGCACTAGTGTCACAACAACGCACTAGTGTCGCAACAACGCACTAGTGTCACAACAATGCACTAGTGTCGCAACAACGCACTAGTGTCACAACAACGCACTAGTGTCGCAACAACGCACTAGTGTCGCAACAACGCACTAGTGTCACAACAACGCACTAGTGTCACAACAACGCACTAGTGTCACAACAACGCACTAGTGTCACAACAACGCACTAGTGTCACAACAACGCACTAGTGTCGCAACAACGCACTAGTGTCACAACAACGCACTAGTGTCGCAACAACGCACTAGTGTCGCAACAACGCACTAGTGTCACAACAACGCACTAGTGTCACAACAACGCACTAGTGTCACATCACACCACACCACACCACACCACACCACACCACACCACACCACACCACACCACACCACACCACACCACACCACACCACACCACACCACACCACACCACACCACACCACATCACAAAAGACACTGCCAGCCAGCCAGCCAGCCAGCCAGCCAGCCAGCCAGCCAGCCAGCCAGCCAGCCAGCCAGCCAAGCCAGCCAGTATGTTTATTTTCCAACACAGAATGTAATACAGAACATAGTAGAAAGAACTGTATAAAATGTTGAAAAAATTGGTATACTGAAGAAATAATTTTATGAATTTCATTACATTATTTGCACTGTTCCCATGGCTTGCATATTAATGACTGGTAAAGTCAATTGCGATAATTATACATTCGACTCCACA
The DNA here is from genome assembly GCA_964017155.1 of Oasisia sp. SBJ-2009. NCBI lineage: Eukaryota > Metazoa > Annelida > Polychaeta > Sabellida > Siboglinidae > Oasisia > Oasisia sp. SBJ-2009. The sequence goes on from OZ024855.1 coordinate 42,125,932, forward strand.
CACACTCCACAGATTTACGGACATGATCGTCCAGGGGTAGTTATGACCCCTGGCTTGTGAAGATGTGACGCGCAATATATTAAATGTGCAAGGGACAAAACACACCTTTGAATACTTTGGGTAACGAACACACCACTGTACACACGGGTGGAACTACTCACTTTTAAATGCAATCTCATACTTGGAGACGGCCATGCGATCTCCATCTAGAATCTCCCCCAGTGTCAAACTCTTGTGCTCAATCTAAAACAACAATATTTCAGTTTGAATTTTCAAATCATATTTAAAATCATGTCTCATGTATGTCAGCATAACTGATTTTTTGGCAAATTAACAATTTCTTACTGTAATTAATTAATACCGGTAATAAGTAATACGACGACAATGTTCCGTGTTTAGTTTGCCACAATGTTGCATACAACTAAACTGTGCTGGTGATAACTTAGTCATAATCATTACGATGACTATGCTGGGCTTAATGTAGGATTAAATTTGTGCCTGTCAGGCTGTCATACAACTTTTTGGTGGACATGTGGATGTTAATTCATATCCATACGAGCCTGTTGAGGTGTGTTATGATCTGAAATACACTAGAAACACACGTGTGACATATATTTTCAAGACATGACTTACAATATCTATGACTTCTGAAGACTTTTTGCTCCTTAATTTTGTTACCCATCCAGTGATATTTCTGCCTGTCCATAACTGGTTTTACCTGTCCAAATGACAGGTGGACAGGGCAGAGTCGGGTGTTGACTGTGTGACTCACCTTGTCTGGCACACACAGAGGCAGTTGGTAGTAGTGGTAGGTCTCATGGGGGTTGAAGTACGGACCCACTTTATTCACATACACGATCACCTGTAAGTCATCAAATACCTCAATCTCAGTAGATGTGGCAAACAAAATCACTCATCCAGCAGATATAAAACATCATGGGTCCTGAACCCCGATCTTTCAGGGTTTTACACTAGTGTGTACAAAAATCGCTAGATGTCACTACTTTTTCATGGTAACTTCGTCAAATTATACCCGAATGTAGGCAGATTGACAGCAAGTTTACATATATTGATCGAGAAAAACGGTACTTTCTAGCAAAAATCAAATCTGCAGTGGATCATAGATGTTTCACTATTCGTGTTAGCGAAGATTATAAGCAGTTGTTTAGTTAGTGTCTAATAATTCGGACGAAAATGTTAAAAGCAGCAGCGATGTTGACAGCCGTGTTTGACATCAGCGATACTTTAGTCTGTTCTGCGTTGTCAAATAATTGTGCATTAGCCACAAAATAAAACCGATTTTCATGTTTGTTATCGGCCATCTTGTGTTTTGTCTGGATTGTTGACATAAATAATATTCTTATTATCTTCAATATGTTTTGTAGCCACACAACAGTGATTCTGATGACACAGTATAGGCATATTTATTCTGATTCCTACAATATCATTTTGTTTTGTACTTGCATGTGCTATATTCCACATAGTAGTTGTGAAGGCAGTGCCATTTGCTGTATGCACTATTTCAATTATGTTATAAAAACGACAGGCCCAGCTTCCTGAGTGACATAATATAGAATCCCAATTAATGTATGAATGTAATTTGTTGTGCTATTCATACATGATACTTTATTTATTGCAATGATATAATGACTGATAAGATAATTGCTTATAATTGTGGAGGAATCCACAAAACAAAACTGATGTTCATATTTATTGTCGGCCATCTTAGATTTTTGATATTTATAAGTAAATGATATGCTTAGTTTCTATTACCAGGGGTAGTCATACAACAATGATGTGTACACCAGACATGGGGTCAAATACATTTGTACTGGTATTTGAAAGTATTTAAATACTTTTTTAAAGTATTTGTATTTGACATTTAGGAATTGAAAGTATTTGATATTTCAAATACTTTTCAAATACTTTTTCAAATACTTTTTCAAATGTGTATACTAATTACAATTTTAAATAGTTCTTGATTGAATTATTAAAACTCAAGTAACTGTACTGTGTCTTGTGGCAATTTACTCAGGAATTACGGCCTAGTAACGGCAATTAAGCCATCATATAAGCAGTCATTGAGGCAGTGGACCTTTGAGACCACTGTATAAGAAGGCTTGTTACAAGAAGCCACTGCCTCACTTGTCAGTTGTCACTGTGATGTAGTTAGCAACAACAAGACTCCCTTGCACTGTCTTATCAGTGTTTTCATGGTCCAGTTAATGAAACTGAACTGCCTGGTGACTGCGTTGTTACTGAATGTAACCAGACAACTTAGACAATAGCAATAAACTAGATGAACTGCTTGATATATCGTTTTGTTTCTTTTACATATATAGTAATATATCCCGAAAATGAAAAGTATTTGAAAAAGTATTTGAAATACTTTTCAAAAGTATTTGTATTTAGGGCAATTCCATATTGGAGAGCCCAGACTGCTAAAAATTAAATCTTGTTGAAACAGTGTAAAAGTTGTACCACTGATGTAAAACATACGTAAAATTCAGGCCCAAGTAAAACAATTGTGCCGTCAGTTCACAATTTTTTTTAATTGCGTTTCTAATGGAGTGAATTCTTAGCAGTCAAACTAATGGAAAAGGGCCAACAGAAACCCCTCCCATCTTACCATTAACTCTTATCTAATTTACCTTTGTTTTATAGATTTTCAAAGTTCATACTGTACGTGTTCAAAATTCAGAAAGCAACTTGTACTGCATAAGCTGTATTTTGATATGGGTAGTGACACATTTTCATATATTTATTATGTAATTCCGTTACCGAAAAAGTACATAAAGTTTTCCTGAGAGCCAACAAGTGATCAAAATTAACAGTTACTTCAAATTCTCTTATTAGATACACCCACGAATAGGTGAGAGTACACAATTTATGTGTGTCTTTTCTCATCTGGCGGGAATCATGGTAACGGAATTACATTTTGGTAACGGAATTACAATAACAGAATTACAAGTTTTTTTCTCTTGCATTATAAATCATAATAAGAAATTAATAATGGGACCTAAGTACATTAGAGGTCAGCACAGGCACTGGGACAATGTTTCAGTTAAATATGAATGGAATCTTTGGACTTTATGAAAACTGTCCATGGATTCAGAAACATGCACTATTTGTAACATGTACTATCTGTAAAAAAACGTGATACTACACGGAATGGCAGCAGTGATCCATATAAATCTACAAGATAGGCCAGATTATCTATCAAAGATCAGTTGCAGAATGTGTTCATGGACTTTCAAATAAATTCTACACAGTATTTCTTTACCACATGGCTAAGGTTTATTTTCCAAGGCTATGACTCCAATTGTTCTCTGGAGTGATATCGCGTGATCACATCCAATAAGTTTAACAAAGTTGCTGCCAGGACCTGTCAGAATATTTTACATGGATGCATCAACTAAGCCATGGTTGAATTAAAAATGATAAAGCTCATATGACTGGAATGAGATCAGTCTAATTCCCAACATTAAGCAGTTGGAAAGAGTCACAGAGGGTAGTTCGTTACATTGTTTGTGACTGTTATACAGAACCATGTCAAATAATAATCCACGAGGAACTTTTTCAAAATTAAAACACTGAAATAATGAAGATGACAAAGAAGACAACAGCATGGGTAATCAAACTTGAGAATACAGAAAAGACCTTGCCAAAATGTCTGGACTTAAAGTGGATGGTTGTAAAAAAAAGCAAAACAAGTGTCTTCCCGAGTTTTTTAAACTAAGGTGACAAATTACTTGAAGTGTGTTGACCTATGTAAATTTATGTGGCCTGATGTTGAAGATAATATTGACTGCCTCTACTGATAAAGATTGTGACATTAACATCCTCCCTGACCCACAGATGGACTGGAGTTCAATAACCGCTTTCGACTGATTTTGAGTTAAATGTGAAATACATCGCTGTACTGTGTGTACAATTATTGGCCAGTACAATTGTTATTTTTAGTAGAACATGAAGCTATGGTGTTCTGTAATCTTGCAGAAAAAAAAAATGAACATGATGTTTTATTCCAAAAATAGTCAGACTCGTAATTCCGTTACTATTGCATGTAATTCCGTTACCGATCAAAACCAGTTCACTATAAAAAACAGTACATATATCATGAGTAAAATTCTATCCAATACAAGGTCATGTTATATGTCTATTTATTAATGCTAGTTGTTGGCTCTGGTAGATTGCAGATTTCAGACGATATGTCATGACATTTAATAAAAACTGATGTTCAAATTCTCCGAGTAATTCCGTTACCAAAATTAAAACAGCCATAATTTTGTAATTATTTTACATTTCTTAACAGGTACCACTGGTACTTATAGGGTATAGTGTGGACTTCAAACCATGTTTAAGTTTCTTTTGTAGATACATGCTGAATGGGAAAATATAACCATTTTAAACCAAAAAATATTGTGAATTGTAATATACAATAAAATACTGATAAAACAGGTACATTGTACAATAACATATATTTGTTTATATTTAGAACATTAAAATAGACACGGCAGCTGAAATTATGTTATTAGCAAATAATCATAAACATGTTTTTGCCGTTTTCTAATTCTTTTTTATGTATTCTATCAATAAAGTTCACTTTTATATTAATTACATACCTCTAAGTGATTTTTTGCCATAACAAAATGAGCCCCTATCGATTGTGAAATACGTTTTAATTTTGAAGACTTAGGATGTGTCCCAAAATACGCGATGTTTAGACCTTAATAACGCCACCGTACTTTCACTGTTCGCCATGTTGTGTGGTACGAATAGAACCGCCAAACTGTCCTCTAACTGCATATGTAGACGGCATCCCCGCCCTTTGACCTGTATATACGGGAAATCCAAATAAATATTCGACCGACTATCTCCTTATTTGGCGTTCGCCGTTAACACGTCAGATGACCTAGATATTGCCATGGTGCTAGCTAAAGTAACGTCACGACGACGTTGGTGTGGATCCTGTCGCTGCCAAACGTTATAAATTTACTGCAAGGTGTGAATTAATTTTAATCAGAGAAAGAAATGGAAGGCGACAATGGCATGCATAGAATTATTTGCTGCAGGCGACTGCTTAGCGCCAACAGCCGGAGGTCGAACGGGAAGCCGGGGTCGGGATCGTTGACGTTGCTGTGGGCCTGGTGTTGGTGGCGTTTGCAGCATGGCCAAAACCTGTGACTTGATGTCTTATTTATTGGAATTGATATATTTTTGAATAAACAATTTAGAAAATTCAACTACAACACGACTATGTTTTATGTGAGTTATTACTTAAACTATGACTTTTTCAATATCATTATTTCGTTACTAATACTATTATTTATTACAAGTTCACAAGAAATCCACAAGGGGTCGTCGTGACATGCTCAACATATTTTGTCCATTCGTTTTACACATTAGGATAGCAACAATAATAAAGGATAACGCGAAATTCAATGACAATTTTTTATTTAGGTACCACTCGGCTATTACTACAAAATCCGAAGCGTTATCTTTGCTAATTCACTAGGGATGTGTCCGCCTCGCGTCTCCGCCTCGCGTCGCCAGGAGTGCCGCCGTGCGAAGTTATGGAGAACTTGCAATTCGTAAACGAGATGGTGACTAGTTATGACTGATAACGCGAATCCACTGATAACACAATTTTTTAAGTCTTTGGTTATGCATACTCCTAGATAGGAGTGACTGTCTGTTTCCTTTAGTATTGTGTTTCTTAGAGTATAATTACATTGTTTTACATTTCTTGCATGAGTTAGTCTCATCACAAAGCGTTTGTTGGGGTTAAAGTGCATTTGCCAGTCATGTTCCCATTTAGTTGTACAGGATACAGTCATCTGCAAACAGACGGACTGTGGAGTGGATATAGTTAGGTAAATCATTGATGTATATCAGGAAGAGAAGTGGTCCTAGTACCGTGTCTTGTGGTAGTAACGTGGGACAGTGGGTCCAGGGGGAATGTTCTCCACTGACCACCACTCTGACTTTCTGTTCACGGCATGGTCAAACTCTATCATTCCACTTCCAATATACCCAATGCAAAATATGTCTGTAATTCCAATTTTAGTTTAATTTAATTTAGAAGCACAATAAACTAAGAGAAAGCGAGTTTCTGTTTGCTCCGACATTCATAATTTATCATGAACTTTGTGAAATTCTGGGTGTATTCGTGTGATGAATAGTCTGTATCATGTGTATGACGTGTACACAAGTATTATACCCAAAGTTTTCTTATTCATATATGTGGACACGATATCACGATTACACATAATCTACCACGACCAATCCTAGTCTAACTTTCGGGGACGTGGTCAACACCGCATTGACAGGCCACCGTGACGGATTATCGTAATCAATGGGCGTGTCGTATATGCATTTCAAGAGTAAACACGATAATTCGACTACATGTAAGCAAAAATAAATAATTTAACTTGTAATCATGACTGCATACCTTGTCCCCGGGTTTGTATTTTGTAGCAAGCGTTGAAACAAACAACACCGCAAACGCGACAACCACCGAACGTAGATTCGCCATATTTGATGCATTCATACTCTCGTCCGTTCTCGCGAAATAATATTTCAGATTTCATGCAGTACATAACAATTAATATAACAATAAAAAAATTTATACTACTGTAATTGTATCCAAACTCGGACTGTTTTCGTTCTTTATAATTATGAGGTCATTAAAATTTAAATAACTTGAAAACGTGTCAATGAGCTGGCGCCATCTTGTGTTAACTCGTTCAGAACGTTTCAACCAAATTCATTATCCAGTGTCCGAGATGAGGCGCCACTGTTTGTCGCGTTCACGATGGCGTCATATTAATGAAACCCAAGATGTCATACGAATTCAGTGTCATTGTCAGACATTCCACTTTTTGTACCACTTCATAAATCGCCCAGGGGAATGTGATGAGACCCACTACACTAGTAAACTAAGTTAGTGTAGTAGATGTCGCCATCTTTCGGAAGATTTGTTTACTTGGGCGCTTGCGGTAATAGGAAACGGCGTTCTTTGCAACAATCAACAGTATCCCTTTTGTTATCTGTGAAATAGTGATGTGCGTGAACATGTGCGTGTAGGTATCGTCAAGAACACTCTATACTTATTATGTTGCCATAATTTGGGATGCAATAGCCATTACCAACTTACTGCCTTTCACTTTCAAAGCATTATTTGAATTTAGATTAGAAGAAAGACGTCATGATTTAAGGCATTTTACATAATGATAATACATCATGTCATCAGCAAACTAGCAGGCCCATTTGTAAGAATTGGAGTCCTCATTGACATTAGTCATCGCGTGCGTCTTCCTCTTGGGGCCCATCCTGACATTGACACAGGTGTATGCGTGCGTGCGTGCGTGTGCGTGCGTGCGTGTGTAAGTTGTATTTTCATGCTCACCAGAATTGCTCTTAATTTAAGAGCAATCCTGGCCAGCGTGAAAATTAAGTCATAAATTACATCTCCGATTCTAGGTGTCTGTGTCCTGATCCAGGTTCAACATCAAATTTATTCTTATAGAACTTTAACTAGAATGAAATGTTGCAACGAAATTTGTCATCACTCAAATGGGATCAAATTACACAAAGTACAGGAATCCGCTGGTTCTGCTGTAGGTGATATATAAGTTTCCACCAGGTTGCTTAAGGAGATGATAATTGTATCAGGAACATAATTTGTTTCAGCTCGGGTCCTAATTTTCTTACTTTTGTGACATCCATGATATAAATGACAGATCTTCTCAGCTCAAGACACTCCAAGCAACTGTCAGAGACCAAATGCACATTGCTACAATAGTGTTGTCAATTTGCCAATTTTACCTGGCCATTTCAGCCTGGTCAGATGACTCTGTCAGTAGAAAAAAATCACTGTCAAAAAACTCGTGCATTTGTTATATTTTATGTCATTTGGAATTAGAGGAGTGTCTGATCCTATACTTTGGTTATATGAAGGACGTTACATTTCCACAGATACTGACACTGTTGATTGCTCTGTCTTATTAACACAGTTGGAAGCTACAGGTGCTGATCAGTGATGGGCCATCAGTGGTGTGGTTTCGGTCTTATCTGTCACAAAGAAAACAACACTTTAAGTCCACTGCTTTTTATAATTTATGTCATGGACATGGTTTAAAGTGTAAATTGTGATCTGTTCTTATATGCAGATGATTCTACCTTGGTGGTTAGTGCAACATAAATGTCCAACATAAAATGAAAGGACACTTAACCTTGCACTGAAATGTTTCGATGGTTGGCTAGAATGAAACCAGCTCTCTGTTCATTTAGGTAAAACTGAGAGTATAATGTTGTTTGCATCTAAAATCTGACTAGCAAAAGTGAATAGCATAAACATTTCCTGTTATTGGTGTAAATACAGAAGCTAAATAAACGGTAAAAAATGTTGAGCAGGACATGACAAGTTCATCTAAAGATAAATAATATATAGTCAAAAAAGAGAAATGTAAGGTTAATGTTTTTATATAGAAAAGGAGCTTTCTTTGGAGAAAAGAAAGATGGATGTTAAATTTAGGATTATTGCAGCCACATTTTGATTATACATGCAATGCATTTTAGTGTTTATATTTACCTAGTTTTTATAAATTTTATTTATATATTATTTTTATTATTTATGTATTATAGCCAGTATTTACATGTCCTTGTGATTTGCTTGTATTTGTTACTTATTTTATGTGTTATTTATATTTGTTGAGGTCAACTATGGAAATAACATATTTGTAAATGTGCAATTTATTTCTTGTGCTTTGGTCTAATGCATATTGTTGCAAATGAAAAGTCACTACTATGTCTGTGCCGATTCAGTTGTTTATCCCTAAGATGGTGGACACCTTGACAACCACATACCATATAAATGCAGTGGTGTTCTAGTACTATAATTAGACATGTCATTAGACCAAAGCACAAGAAGGAAATTGCACATGTACAAATATGTTATTTCCATAGTTCATTGATACAATTATTCGTTCACCAGATGACAGCACAGTCTGAATGTAGCTGCTGGGTGTTACTAATCATTCACCAGGAGGCAGCACCCGTTGCATTTTGCACTGTTGGAAGAATTCATTTAGTTGGGTCTAATACATAAAATTGATAATTGTCGTGTATGCATACTTGCATGTCTACCATTGCATCATATGCATACGTGCATATGTCCATATTAACAATTAGAGTGATTTTTTTATGATTGAATGAAATATACTACAGGAATATATTTCTAAATGTTTAGGTTTGTGGGGATTGTCATAATGTTATCATTATTGTCAATGACAGATATGCTTCCTCAAGGGACCTAGTAATGTTTTTAAGCAGGTTTAAGAAATATTTATCCACTGGTAGTACCTCAGGTGAAAAAGTCTTACCCAAACCTCTGGCTTCTGTTCAGATTCAGCCAACCTAAACACAGGACCACTTTGCTTGTGGAGGCGTTGTCAACTTTTCAGTTTGACATTGTTATGTTTACTGACATTTACAGCTAATTAAATGTTAATTATCTTAAAACAGAATGCAGATATTCATCAGCCAAAACAGCTGAAATGTTGGTAAAGGAAACAATAAAATCAAACCCTACAATGGCATTCCTGAGCATTTTCCTTGAAAGAGGGAAGTTGTACAGGTGTGTAATCACTCACTCACTCACTCACTCACTCACTCACTCACTCACTCACTCACTCACTCACTCACTCACTCACTCACTCACTCACTCACTCACTCACTCACTCACTCACTCACTCACTCACTCACTCACTCACTCACTCACTCACTCACTCACTCACCCTTCATTCACTCACTCACACATTCCATTCACTCCTCTCACTCACACATTCCATTCACTCCTCTCACTCACACATTCCATTCACTCCTCTCACACACACATTCCATTCACTCCTCTCACTCACACATTCCATTCACTCCTCTCACTCACACATTCCATTCACTCCTCTCACTCACACATTCCATTCACTCCTCTCACTCACACATTCCATTCACTCCTCTCACACACACATTCCATTCACTCCTCTCACTCACACATTCCATTCACTCCTCTCACACACACATTCCATTCACTCCTCTCACTCACACATTCCATTCACTCCTCTCACTCACACATTCCATTCACTCACTCCATTAACACACACATTCCAGTCACTCCTCTCACTCACACACTCACTCCATTGGCTCACTCCACTCACACACTCCAATCCCACACACACTCAGTCACTTTCTCCACTCACTCACTTTGACTACTGTTTTGAACAAACAGTTGGATATTATCTCCCGTCAGGTCTGGAAAGTCTGAATAATATTTTTACAAATATAGATGTTTGCATATCGTCTGTTTTGACCTTGTTTTTGTGTTGCACGATTCTGTTAGCTTTTGGATAATCAGCAGACATCAACCCTGCTGAAAGATAGCATTGTGTACGTTCCAATGCTTTCAAAGGCAGTCATAATCGATCGGGCAGTTTGATTTATGAATCTCGCACAGTAATCTGCATGACGTATGATATCTTCGAGTAAGCTAGTGTAAATAATGGTTGTTACTGCTGATAGAAACCACTTCATTGTGTGGAAATGTTAAAACCATAAGCGATCTTGCCGGTGGTTTGATTAATATGTTTTTCTGTTTGGTCGTGTTATTGGCTAGACTATTTAATTGTGCGCAGACGTTAAACTTAAAGTGACCTTGTCTGTGACATTACCTTGTGTCGTCCTTTCGAACCCGAGGCAGGGACAGAATTAGACTACCCCTGTACATTGCCAACGTGACGGTGGCAATATAATTATACTTCACCCAGTACTGTATACGTTGCAGTCTTCACAGGACTTGGGGAATCACCAAATGCCCAAGAGCAGTTTCACGAACATTTGTGGTTAGCTTCACCATCATTTATTGTTCATAATATCTCTTTATAATAGAGGTCTTGTATTCAGTTTCGGCGTTTAGTTGTCGGAACATTCTTACTGCGAATCCTGTTTCTAGCATGTTAGTCATAATTTGGTAGGTGTAATATTGTCACGACTTCAGCGTATTTATTTTTGTATATTTTGTATGTTATTAATAAATGAAGCAGAGACAACATTGTTTATAATATTCAGTCTCATAAAGCTTGTTGACCATATTCACGTAGTGTGATCATGTGAAACTTTCTTTACAGAGATCCATAAGTATCATTAATAAACGGCACGACTGACAGGCTCCCCCTGGTGTCAAGCCACTGGCTCCCCCTGGTGTCAAGCCACTGGCTCTCCCTGGTGTCAAGCCACTGACTCCCCCTGGTGTCAAACCACTGGCTCCCCCTGGTGTCAAGACAAGTCAGTGAGAGGGATGGTTGACAGCGATGACAGATCAACTGGCGTCACATTCTCCACATGGTCAGTGCTGATCCCTAGTGAGAGTCTTAGGAACTAACTGGTATTTCTTACTTATATCCCTATGACTTGGTGCGTCTATATTGCCTATGTATGTCAACTTGTAAAACCTTCATTAATATTGATGCATTTTGATGTTGAACTAAGCAGTATGCAGCTGTGCACGAAAGTGTTCCTCTGAATGGAATAATATGCATATCAAAGCAGGTTTCTTAATTCCCCGCTAACACGTTTCATCTCACATTGTTGAAATGTTGATATTAGTTGAAACGTGTTAGGTGTAAATTAAGATATTTGCTTTAACATACAGATATGCTTGGTACAAACCTTCTAACTGTAAAATAACAATCAAAATGATTTTTAAAAGTTGCTAGGCAAATTCCTACGTAGGTATCATGTAACATAAAGTTATTGTATACAATAAAGTGCGTGGTCTTTCCTAGTATAATTACAAGTTTGCTGATTGATGGTATCTTATCTGAAGTCCAAAATGTAAAAAGTGTTTAGCTGAAGAGAACGTTCTCAATAGTTTGTTTGAATAATATTGATTAGTTAACATTATTTAGTTGTAATATATTTACACATGTATGTTCAGAATGTTTGTATATGTATTGTAAAAATGTGAGCAATACATTATACCACAAAGAGATGTCCAAATGCTACATGTAATTAAAGTTCTAATATAAATATATAACATGTAACAACATATTTTTATGATAATTATGCACAATTAAAAATATAGTTAAACATGGAAAAGTGACCTGTAAATCTAAATATGTATCTGTGTGTTGCATGTACCATGCTGTTGTAGTCATTGTGACGAAGACAACCTAAAACTAGAAATGTAATGGACAGATATAGGAGATTTGAATGAAATACAAACGTAAATTTTTTTAAATGCCATACATATACATGTGTTCATCGAAGTGTTTTCTGATAATGTTTTGATACATAGATCAATAAAATAGTGTTGTTGGAATGGACTTGATGGAATGGATTTGATTATTAAAATTACTGAAAATTTATGTACAATGTTTTTAAGATATACAACTGTGTAGCTCTGTTCTGTCCTCATTGCCACCCTACAAAATGAAGTAGTCATGCTTTCTGAAGAAAGACCCTGCTAGTTACATTTTTACCTCAGCCAAAGGTCACGACCTCTTCTGTTTAGATTACCAAACATGCCTGTTAGTGTGACTTGATTCCTTAATCTTAGTTTCTCATGGTTTTTGTTGCTGTTATTGAGCTAAGCTGTTGCAGGCGAAATCATGGCTTTGCAACAACAATAGGCCTTTGTGCGAGTGTACATGGGCCTGTGTTTGCGTGTGTGCGTTCGCATGACATGCAGCGACAGGTTTTTTCAGAACAGATCTGCAGATGTGAACGTGACTTGTTGATAATACCTGGGTAATTACCACGTTGCTTTCTTTATCTGTGCACGTAACATAATTGTGTTCCCAGTTGTTGACTGCTGCTAGTGTGGGTGTAGACAGAGATTAGGGTCGTTCCCCGTGGCTCAACGGGAAACACAGTGCCGAGGAAGCAATTTTGGATTAAGGAGTCGAGGTGAACAGACTTAATTTGTCAGATTTCTTGTTTGACGTGTAGATAGTGAAGCAATTGTCCATCATGGATACTGGCTTAAGTGAGCATTTGTCACAAGTAACAATTGGTCTGTTCGCCCATGCACAGGGAATGTGTAGTGGATGAAATATTGTATGTTGCCATATTCAGATGAACACTAAAAAATGCAGGCTTTTTTAAAATTACAATATCCAAGTAATTAATGTTTTTTGTTATTTAATAAATAACTATACTTAGCCAAGTCTAGTTAACACTATTCAAGGCACTTTGCTTGTACGTGTAGTCTACATCTCTTAAAAATAATGAATTAAACATGTGACTAAAATTAACTGTACATTATCAAAGTGTTATATAAACAGACTAATAAAATAATAAATACACAAATAAAATATAGAAGGCTAACATACATAAATCTAATACAACATTTAAGAAGGTAGACTGTGTAAGTAAAATGTGTTAAAGTTCTCTTTAAGAATGGTGCAGTCACAAATTGTCAGTTCAAATATTGTCACAGCAGCAGTTAAAATACTGTTTAAAATAATGATTTTGATGCACTCTTAAAAGGGTCCTCATTGGGCAGTTCTCATACTGGAAAAAGTGTTAATGGATGATTTGTTAGGAGTCAGATTTATTCAGTACATAGTGAATAAACCTTGGTCAGATTTACATAATTTTGACCACAATTTGACATCTTTCCAGAATTGTTTTGCTTTATACTTGGTGACTAAAACAAAGTGCTATGGCAATGGTTAGAATTTTATTTTATTTAGCATGTAGACATATATGTACTTTATTACCACTCCAACAGTTTTAATTTTTCAATTAAAAACCTGCTATGCTGATTTGTCGCCACTGTTAAATCCACCAAACACCTTCTGATTGTATTTCTAATGGTATCACAAATCACATCCATTTATATTTTCACTTATGACAGTTTTTGCATGTTTCTGTTGTTGGAATTGTTTTCAACATAAATAACGGCTTGATAACAGTCATGTACAATTGCATTGACATAGTAAATGGTCCAAAGTGGAGTAGCTGAGCCAAATATCTTAAAATTGTATATATCAGTGAGATTTATATAATGTCTTGGATATATATATATATATATATATATATATATATATATATATATATTGATTTTGTATAATTTATACAACTTATTAATCTTTTTATTTTAACTCTGAATTTTTTTTTAATGGTGTTTATCTACATATATAATTTGCATATTTATCAATTGTACAATTAGTTGTACACCTCATCATCATTACCAATTATACTTCAGTTTTACATTATCTAACTAGTAACCTTATTCAATCTCTATCTACTCACATTGGTACCATATTTACCTTTTAGAGGCTATGTATGTATCAACTATCATATTTTACCTGAAATAAATGTATTCGTAATCGTGTATTAGCACATATTGAAATAGTTATATTCCAATACAACACAATAGTCTAGCAGAATATTGCCTGTTGTTCGGCTTGATGATGTACAAACTGAACTGCTCATGAATAACCGTGATGATCCCATAAGACATCATTATAGATGACTTCAGCGAAAGATTTGGTGATCACTAAATCACAATAGATCTATCTGTCAACACATATCTCATGCAGTGTCACGCGTCAAGTTGACAATGTTTATAATACTCAGTTCAATTTACTCACATATTTAAACAAATTTGATTGCATTAGTAAAGACAATGTACAAGATTCATGAGAAAAGGAATAAAATAAGCAAGTTATATTCTGATAGATATCGCAGACGTTTCGTCTGATCCCACTGGAGTATTGCAACGACATTGTCACACTCGTACGGCTTCCTAATATCTCTCCTCGGAGAAGGATTAGCCATCACAGCCTCATTTCCGAGGGATTAATTTCGTGCGATCTCTCTCCTGCGCACAGCTTTACTTATCATTTGGCCGCCCCAGGTGCAGGAAGATTGCCGGGGATTACAACTTTGCCGCGATTTATCTCTTCCGGCACGGCAGAAACTTTCTGTTTGAAAGGGGCTTAGAGCTGCCGTGACACGTCTGCGTGCGTGCATGCGCCAAGGTGGCCTCGATGGCTCATTTTCTCCCACCAGGGGCGCTGGTGTGTTCCATGATATTGGCCAGAAATCGTGGTGTAGCTTTGTGTGCCAGATTGCAATGTTTTTGTTATGTGACATCTTTGTTTTTCTGTCTATATAGTCTCATCTTATGTTGGTTAATTCCAATGTTTGGTAAGTGATAAGTCGATGTTTTGTTAAAAAAAACAGTCCTGACACAACTTTGGTTTCTTCCAAGAATGTTTTTCCAAAGAATAACCTTTCCTAAAGAAGACATGGTATCTCCAAAAAGCTAAACAATTCATGCTTTCCATTATATTATTATCTAGAAAATTATTCACAGCCCAAGGACAGAAGCCACATTCATAAAAGATAAACTACAGTCCAGGAAGACAAACCTCAATCCAGGAATTAAACCACACTCACAGCAGATAATCCCTATTCCAAGAAAATAAACCTAAGTTCAAAATGCTATGCTACACCTCAGTCCAAGAAGAACACATTACGTGTTCCTCCTGGTGAACAAACTTCAGGATTTACCACCCTAAACTTTCACTTTCATTCTAATACATTAGAAAGATCATTGAAGTTATCTCTCTTAGCCAGAAGACAATGGTAGGTTATATCCAGAACACAAACTTCATGCCTTCCACACAACAGGAAGTGTTGGGCTTATCATGGCAGATAACAATCTTGGGCATTCACTGCTAAACCGCCTTCTTTTTTGCTGAGTTTGCACGGAGACATCTACAGAACGTCACTTGGACATGTGTGTTGAATCCAGGCCTCGTCACAGCCCGAATGACACTGTGACATGTCTAGATGTCTACATGACACCATCTTGTCAGCCTCCGCAGCTGCCAGTAATCTTCTCCTTTTCATATCCATCTGCATCTTCACATCTCATTCCATCATCCGCCGATGCACTCTCAGAATTCACGCCGTCTCCATGGTGACGCATCCGTTCTGACGACTCATCTAATCAGCTTTGCGGGATTACTGGTGCGAATTACTTTTTAATGTAATTTGTGTTTTTATCTCCGGTGGTCGCTGGGGAGGTATTAGTGGCCGCCTTGCTTCTGGGGCTGCTGACTGGGGGGGATTTACCTCGCTAAGCCTTGTCCTCACGAAGGCACTTGCGTGATTTCAACGAGGAGGTTTAGATGGAGGCAGTTCTCAGCGGGTTCGGCCGCAGCTCGCCAGTCTTCAAAGGACGACATTCCTATCTCTGAATGGGGATTACTGGCAGAGTTGACATAAAAATCCTGTCTTTCTGATATTTCACTTGTTTGGAGATCATTTTATAATTTTGTCTATGCTGCTGTGATGGTAGTTTCATTCGATTTGTACAAGATGTTTGGTATTCTCAAACGACATTCTATGCATGCATGTATGCTTAGCTATGCCTTTTATTAGAGACTGGAATGATAATAATAATAATTTGAATATACTTACGCTCAGAGGCACACAAAATACAACATACACTGTATATTACTTTTCTTACATAAATTATATGCAATTATCTGTATATGTTGTCTATCAGATTACCTATTTTACTGTTATAGTTGTGATGGTTCATACATTGTTTATGTAATTGTTATGTATTGTAAATTAGATCTTTTATTTGACAAAGTTCATTAATAATTTTTTATCTAATTATTTAATTTTAGCAATTTATGTAACATATTTGATTACTTAAAAAAACCATTCAAGTGTACATTAAAACATTAAAAAATTGTAATAATATAAACAGTTTTCCATTGCCTAAATTAAATGTCTTTACTTACTGTTATTATAATATTAATTATATGTCTACTCTAATAGGATGTTGTTTTTATGAATGATTCATGACTATTTTACTGTTTATTTATTTGTCAACTTTTTGTTTAATTTAAACTAATGCAAATGCTAGGTCTTTTGTATTTCTGGGTCAGTGATGGAGCAATTATAACTCAAGTTGGTTGGTCTATTTCAGTTGATTTTGTTTGGCTGAATCTTATAGTCAGTTATATATACATTCCTGAATTTAGATTCTTATAAGTCTTGTGATTACATTTCACAAGGTCTATTGTTGCTTTTATTATTAAAATGAGATACTTCTTAAAGGATTCTTTCTGTATTGTAGCGCTTTCATTACAAGTGTGTGCTCGAATAGAAGCCAGCATTTCTGCATGCATAAATGCAGACTTGCGACAATCGCTCAAAAAGATACGTGTAATTTCACCAGCACATTTTTTGCATTTTGCCCATGCCTAGATCAGTGTTCAAAGGTATCTCCCCATCACACCTGTGTGTCATATCTAAACAGACCCAGGTACATAAATACTACATATAAATGGGACACTGGGCACTTGTGGGTGTGGAATAACAGCCCCACTGATTACCCCGCGTATCCGACACGTAATGCCGACTAAGCCACGTCTAGCCACCCCTCCAAATACACGCCTACCATCAGATAAACCTTGGCTTATAATATCACTCTCCCACCACCACAGAAAGACGTGATTGGCATGCGATGAACCTGGTCACGGGTGAGCGATTTCTGGCGAGATCGAACGAGATAGCGAGAGTTACGGGCCGACCGACGCATTCGTCGCAGATGAAAGGCCGTGCCGTGCAGTGAACATGCGATCTGGCGAACTTGTAAAGATTATGCGTGGTGTCACTTTCTCTCAAGCGCACGTTTTGTTCGCCGGCTTATCGGCAAGTTGAAGGAGAAAGCCAACGCTGCTGTTACAGGGGGCCGTTGTCCGTAGACACGATAGCTTTCAGTGACGGGCTTATCTGATAATGTAACGCCGGCACGATATCATCTCCCCACCATGTTTTACATACGCGCTTTCACAGCAGCGATGAATGCGCCAGCTATCAGTGAAAGTTGTCAGGCTTTTATAAATGGTCTGTCTGGATTACCTTGCGTGGTCGCAGCCACGACTTCTGCACACAGCCGCTGGCGAGACTAGTAATTACGACTCGCATGTTAGGGCTTTGTGTGTGGGCTTCAAGGGTGGTACAGCTATGTAGTTATGGCGTGTTAGTGAGATTGGAAATAGAAACAAGTTTCAGTGAATTAGCCAGGTTAAAAGTGTGCTTTAGTTTAGTTTGTTTGTTGTAGTTTAAGTATGATTGTACCTTTATACAAACTGACAGCTCCATCATGAATCTGATTTATAATATATCTGCTAGATGGCAGCACTGTTTGTACATAGCTGGTGAAATTAGGTTAGTGTTTTAGAAGATAAGACTACACAGTGGTTATATGTGAACAATTTGCACATTTTGTTGTTAAACAAAGATTTTTTCAATTAGGAATAAAAGCACATTATGTGATGGGGATGTGGGTGGATATGTTCTAACCCGCATTTTTATACAGTAGGTTTTTAAATACTAACTGATCTGAGGAACAGTTTGAAACACTATTAGTATCACCTGTTACTTGCAAGTAGCAAGTTTTTATTTGTAGATGCATGTGCATGAAGGACATGTAATCATTTTATGTTTAGATACTTTTTGTTCATATCTATAAATGTTAAGAAAACAAAAGCTTTGATATTTTGTATGCCATAAAAAAAGATTCACAGTCCTCACCTGTGAATAGTCCAAATATTGGACAAGTAGATAATTTAAAATTTTCTTGGTAAGACTATTAACAAACACTTAAATTGGGATAGTCATATTGATGCATGAAAAAATCAAAAATCAAAAATCAAAATTATCAAATAATATAGGAGTGATAAATTGTCTCAAACAAATTATATTAATCAACATCCTGAGAACAGTTTATAACTGCCTAATTCTTAATTATTGAGTATTGGTCTAAGGGACCTAAATAACAAAATTATCAAATTACAGAAACAGGTGGTTAGAATTATAACTTCTGGTAATTAACTGACTCATTGTCATAGTCAGACTTTACCTCTTAGAGATCGGAACACGATTCAACTAGTCAAGTTTATTTACAAAATGAACAACAGGCAAATCCCTAATTAGTTTAATGAAATTTTATTCATACAATACTCAGTGCCTCCAAAAGAATCATCAGAATTAGCATAGCAAAATTATTCATAATTCTCCCGATGTCATTAATAAAGAAATACCACAGTATCCATGAATTCTTCTACAATAAAAGAGACATTTTTGAAAGATATGAGAATGTTTCTACTATTATTGACTCTTATATATATATATATATATATATATATATATATATATATATATATATATATATATATATATATATATATATATATACAGCCTGTATATGTATATATGTATATATATATATATATATATATATATATATATATATACAGCCTGTATATGTATGTATATATACATATACATATACATATACATATACATATACATATACATATACATATACATATACATATACATATACATATACATATACATATACATATACATACATGGGAGATATTTAACTAAGCTTTATTGGTGCATTTTTGAATTTGTATGATGTCTCACCAGGCATGTAATTATGTGTGGATGTGAGCTGACCACACCACACCACACCACACCACACCACACCACACCACACCACACCACACCACACCACACCACACCACACCACACCACACCACACCACACCACACCACAGCACACGTTACCAGCTAAATTACATTGTACTACTATTATTATACTATAATTATTAGTCAAAGTGGCTCTTGTAGCAAAAGCATTTAATCAATTTCATTTCAATAATTTCATTAATTTGAATTAGCATAGTTTAGAGATGATTGTATATATGCTTATTTGAAAGATTTTTTGTAATTTCCAGTATTTAACATATTTTTATATATTTTTTATTTGATAAATACACCACAGTTTTTAGTATGTAGAACCTGTTTGAATCCATTTAAACAGCATCGGCTGAAAAAATATTTATTTATTTGATTGCGTATGCACAATACACATACAAACAAACCTACAGGTATTATTGTTTATACAGCAGATTGTGGAACAACGATTGAACAGCTAGCTATCTGTAAAAAGTAATCTTATCTACACAGATGTAATTGTTGATGGGCCGAGATGGCAGTGGCCCGGCCCGGCCCGGCCCGCAGTAGCCCAGTGACTCAACGCTGGATCTCCGTTATCATTGGTCAGTCTCCACTGATTGTTTGATCTTCGGCTCCGCGCCTGGTCGATCAGTTAGGATGATCGGCGAAGCGTGACGCCGGGAGATAATGGCGACTTTGGGCATCGCAAATTGCATATAATAATGTGCGATTATGTTTGCGAATATCTACTCATCTGAAAGTGATGACTGGAGATTCTATAGCCATGCGTAATTACGTCTGTCACATTGTGATGCATGTCGCTTCAGAGATGGTTTGTCTGTAAGGGAGGGTTGGATCGAGTGTAACTGGTATCAGTGTCTCCTGTTGGCCTGGCACGGATAAACACTATCAGTGCAGGGCGTAACTTTCCACAGTCGTGTGTCTGCAGACCTGGCCTAGACGCATGTCTGTGACAATACACACACTGTCTGTAGGAAGGCTAGTGCTGTTTCCTAGATTTATGTCTGTGACAATACGTATACTGTACGTAGAAAAAACGGCCGTTCTCTCATGTCGCCAGATCTTTGTCGGTATGAATATAATAATAAAAAGTCTAGTACTGTGTTCTTTTGAATAGGATTCATACACATTGGGTTCACTGTTTATGGGTACATATTCTGTCATCAATACCTGTTGTAACGTCGGATTCATCAAGTCGACGTTGTTTCGGTTCTTATGACACTGTGACTAAGTTATAGAAATCATGCTCAATTTGTGTATATAAACAGAAGTTTTCTGTGTGTGAGTTTCTGAATATTTTCTATAGTGAGGTTCAGTTCTTTTCCAAGAATGATCATTGATTTGGTTATAACGTGTTTTGTGGATATTAATTAAATAAAATTGAATGTTTTTAATGGTTGAAGTTAAGGGGTAGCCAAACCCAAGCCATGACATTCAAATGTAGAGTGCTAATTAATTGTGCTGAAAATGCCATGGAAATAGACTATCATTGTTAATCAACATTAAATGAAGCAATTTGCAAGTGGAATATAAATTTAAG
The DNA here is from genome assembly GCA_964017155.1 of Oasisia sp. SBJ-2009. Lineage (NCBI taxonomy): Eukaryota > Metazoa > Annelida > Polychaeta > Sabellida > Siboglinidae > Oasisia > Oasisia sp. SBJ-2009. The sequence continues at coordinate 42,147,055 of OZ024855.1, forward strand.
TTTACATGTTTTTTCATGTTTCATTATTTTGGGAATGTCATTGTTTTGAACTTTTTAACACAAGAATCACACGTCTAATCTAACAAGTGTAACTCACAAATGTTTTAATTGTTACCCAAACTTAAAACAGATTGTTGAAAGGTCATGTCTTCTCAATTATGTTTTTCAGTACTGTCTAAGTCTACACAGAATTTCTCCCTTTTTCTTTGAGACGGTTTCTTCAACTGTTCTTGTTGTTCTAGGTTTTGTCTTCCCTAATTAATGCCTTATTAAATGCATCATGTTATATTCTTTTAGCCTGCATTAGTACCCTGTGGTGGGGAGCGGTTGTTGCGCGGTAGAGCCCCAGACTGTCAATCGAGGGGACGGTGGTTCAATCCCACCTACCGCCATTTCGAAAGTTAGGCAATTTAATTCACCCCACATTTGCTTGTGTCTTTCAGAAGAGACACTAAAAGCCGGTGGTCCCTTCCGTCTGGTGTCTAAGCCAGGGGAAATAAAAAATCCCACACAGGGGGTAAATGTGTAACCTGTAGTAGACTCACTAATTCTAGAGAAGGACAACTCCTGCGTTAGCCCAGGTTTGGGCTGTTTGGAGTAAACCACCTGAGACCTATCCAGATCCATTTTCCTTTTCCATTTTATGTACACAAATCCAAATGCGCACTCTAATGATGGTTTTTGTAAGAGTCAATATTTCTTCTCATTTTTTCTCCAGCACTTTTTCATTTAACATGAAACAATAAGTAATAAAAAGTAATTGTGTTGACCTGACTACCTATTCATAATACAGAAGCTATTTTTAACACTTTACGTACATCACATGCAACCCCCCACTTGTGCACGACGGAGTAGCAGTCTTGGAAAATTTCCTGATGACCAAATTGTCTAAATATGCTGTCTTGAACGGTGACAGTTACTCAGGGCGTTTCCCTTTGTGTGGGGCTGACAATACAGATCGCCACACATCTGCGTGTGCCGCCGGCAGTGTGACAGGTAGCAGCATACAGGACACATCCTGCGCAGGCTCAACTGGCCGTCTTTGTTCTCAGAGAACTTGGCACCAACTTTATGTCCGCCGGCTAAATTGTGCCATCCGACGCGTAATCCATCAAAGATGTCGGCTCATGTTACGCAGAGTCGCACCAAGAACACGGCGATTGAGGGGGCGTTGTCATCCGTTAGTTGTCTGTGCTCTTCGTCTTCTGTGCCAGTTGAGCTTGATAAATAAACTCATGCAAATTAAGTAATACTGTCACTTGATCAGTTTTCAAAGTTAGATTTCAGTTGATGCATTTTCAACATTCCATTACCTGGTGTAACTCACACAGAGCAGCGATTTCATAGTTGGACATTTTACTGGGTGTTCTTAAATTCTTCCAGTTCACCAGCCAACTGTTGGTACAGTATCTAGGGAATTTTATAGAACCAGATCTGGGATGTTTTTATTCCCCATGACACAGACACCAGACAGAAGAGACCCAAGGCTTAAAGGGAGGATGCCAGGTCCTCTGCCCAGAAATAGCAGTAATTATTTGTATCGCGGTTAACTCTGCTCGCCTCGACGTTATTGCCAGTCAATTTTGTTTTGAAACTGGATGTTTTGTTTACCATTTGAATGTGTTGTAGGCAGATTCTTTAAAATTTCAAACTTGTTCCGAAGTTAACAAGTACAAATTGACATGCAGTAAACCTTCAACATGCATGTTGTAGTTATAAGAATATAATATTAAATGAAAATGTAATACCTAGGAGCTGGCTCCCTCACTTTAAAGCATCTCTTCTTAAAGACATGGGCAACATAGGGTGAATTATACTACTAGTACAGTACTAGTAAATATAATTGATTATTCTGCTTAAGTTATATTAACTTTTAAAGTTATGTTATATCCAATATAAAATACAGATTCTTACATGGTAGAAATGAACAAATGAACAGTTTTTTGTTTTTATTTTAAAATGTATTCTAATAAAACAAACAGTGTAGAAAGAACGCTTAGAAACATGCAAAATGTTAAGTATTTTTTCCATATTCTGCGTAATGGAATAAATTTCAACTGATTACCAGCAACTTTATATAGACACTCTGAATAATAACTATGCTAAGTTATTAGTCATTAATATATTTATGTTTGCATACGTGGCTGTCGTTATACATGTGCATGTGTGAATACATGTATGCATACATGTATATGTGTGCTACAAAAGAAATTCCTATTTATACTTAACTTTTGTAGTTTCATTAAGCACAGATAATTGATATTAACAAAACTACAATTTAAACCGGCATCTACTGTGGCAGCTGTCTATTGATGATTCTGCATTATTTAGACATTCCAGTAATGCTGGTCTACATTTCAAGCCTTGAATTTTGCAGTAGCCATACAAGCATTTCCTGCAATGTTTTATTCAAAAATAAAAAAATTGCCAGTGCGCACAAAATAACATAAAAGTCAAGTCCAGCTGTGGTTGTTGTCCTTGGCTTGATAGTCTGAACACATGAGCAATAAAACTGTTTTCATGCATTCCTCGCAGTAAATTTCACCTAGCACATGCACTGATTGTGTGAAGTAACAAAATAAGTTTGAATAAAAACAGTTCATAACATATTTAATGGTGGGTTGTTTTCAAATAGTGTTGTATATACAAATGAATTATACATAGAGTTTTACAATTGTTTCCATCAATCTTTAAAATAATGACTATAGACACAGCAGTTGTGTATATTATTAACGTGACACATTAAGATAAAAACAGTAATTATACTATTTGAATTTTGCAGTAGCCATACAAGCATTTCCTGCAATGTTTTATTCAAAAATAAAAAATAAAATATTTGCCAGTGCGCACAAAATAACATAAAAGTCAAGTCCACCTGCAGCTGTCGTCCTCGGCTTGGCAAAATTGTTATGCTTTTTTGTTGATGACAATGGTAAAGTAAGAGCACAGCAGGACACCAGACTCCAAGGAGAGACAGTTACAAGGGAACTTATGATAATTCAGCTGTCAGGACAAGACAACATCCATCAACATCAAAGTAGAATATGTGGCATATGTAATGAGTTTAGTCCACTTTCACATTGTCCTGCCTACCTGTGACAGTAGCTACTCAACAAAGGTGTACAGAGCTGAATAATAATTATCTTGTGCAAGGCAGTGACGTTGCATTTCGAGACCACTGTTGCCAGTCCTCTGTAGGGAGGCTTTCAATAACAAGTACACAGAAATAGGTGTGTAGTGTGTGAATTTGATAGTCTGAACACATGAGCAACAAAACTGTTTTCATGCATTCCTCGCAGTAAATTTCACCTAGCACATGCACTGGTTGTGTGAAGTAACAAAATAAGTTTTAATAAAAACAGTTCATAACATATTTAATGGTGGGTTGTTTTCAAATAGTGTTGTATATACATAGAGTTTTACAATTGTTTCCATCGATCTTTAAAATAATTACTGTAGACACAGCAGTTGTGTATATTATTAACATGACACATTAAGATCAAAACAGTAATTATACTTTTTATAAATTTGTAAGCCAGAACTGTTCAGATGTGATGTTATCAAAACCCAATATCATAATGAGCTGGTCTTTTGAAGGGGTAAACGAATTATGAGTAGTTTATCTCTGACTTCAAAGCGAGATTATTTACTCAGTGCCACGAGAGACGTACGATAAGATGGTAGGAAAACAGTGCTCAAGATAAGTAGCCGAACCTTCAGTAGTCTTCCTTGAATGACAAACTGGTAAATAAACTTCATAATGGGTTTGTCTATATAGCACCTGAGAATAGGTGATATAACATTGATCAAAAGATTGAGAACAACAGATTGGGACTGTCAGCCTCTTGACCTCCTATGATGGTTGATATCAAGACAGCTTATAGTTTGGATTACAACGTGTAAACATCCACCATCTTCCATTTATCAAATCATTTTGGCTGTTTACAAGATATTAAATCGTTAAAACATGTACAGTCGTAAGGAATTTCATTCACTGATTGACTATGAATATGTGGTCCTCCACAGGGAACTGGGCATTGTCAAGAATGATACACAGAACGTAGTGGGAATGTTAACTTAGTAGCTTACACCACTTTGGCAGGCTTGTTCTGTTTCTGCCGCTGGCTGGAGTTGCCAGGCCACGTGTGTGGGGACTGTGGGTGGATCTGTTCACAAATAGTGGACCGATAGCAATGAATGTGAAATCTGCTTTCATTGTGAAATTTTAACTTAGCATGATAAGCTTAAATAGAAGATTTAAAATTGTTAATGAATGACATTTTAGATATACAACATTTATTTATTTATTAAAACAAAATAATTACTTGTAATCGATAATGTATCATTTTAAAGGAATATATATATATATATATACATATGACTATATATTGTATCTCATTTTATTATACCTGTATGTAGACATATATATATATATATATATATATGTATGTATATATATATGTATATATATATATGTATATATATATAAATAATAAATAATATAAAATAAAATGAGATACAATAATATATATATATATATATATATATATATATATATATATATATATATATATATATACACATATATATTGTATCTCATTTTATTATATAGGCACTATGTGACTCAAACAGAAGAACACATTCCTTTTTGACATGACATTTATATTGCATGTTGAAAATGGTGCATAAAGCGTTATTATCATTTGTGTGTTTGCTCGTTCACGACCTGTTTTGTTATTCCTTTCACATCAGTTTCGTCCCAAATTTCTTTTGTCAAAACCATAAATATGCATAAGGATTCATTTGTACGCCTGTAAACCTGTGTAATTCAGAAACATCTGCAACTCTCATACGTAAAACGGACAAGTTGACATCTCTGTGTTATTGTATGTTGCAACTCTGGATCCAGATTCCTTCGGCTACAGAGGCTATAGGAGTGATTTTGTATTATGTTATTATGAACAAGTCTCGTGTTACAGTGTGTAGTTTCATTCAGGCTGATCAGTTCCACTCTCCAAGTCTCATCGCATAATGACATAATCCTAATCTTGTAATTGTCAGTCATGTGATTAGTAGTCACATGACAGACAGATTGTACTGCATCATGCATAGAATATCACATTGATACAAAAATATGTAAGTTTAGTACCTATACATGGTAAAATGTATCACATTGATTTTTTGTAAAAAAAATATGTTAATTAAATTATAAATATTAAAATCAACTTACATCGTAATAATTTTTAACAACTGGGTCTGCATGTTGGTCTAACAAGAAGAATACTCTGAAAATAATAATATCAGTTACGTCTATGTCCAAAAAGCATGGAAAAAAGGTTAAATAATTATAATGTTAAAATCAATTAAACTCTAATAATTTTTTAACAACTGGTTCTACGTGCCAGTCTAACAAGAAGAAGACTCTTGACAGAAGACTCTGAAAAAAATAACTTAAGTTACCTTTATGTCCAAAAAAACATGTTTATTTTTTATCCAATAAAAATGGTTAAATAAAATTAATTATAATTGTTAAAACCATGAACTCTTAATGATTTCGTAACAACTGGGTCTAGGTGTCGTTCTTGTTGTCGGTCTAACGTGAGGCAGCCACAGACTGGACATGGACAGTAAGCAGCTCCCAGCAGCACATTTAATTTTATAGCCCGGCTGTTTATCTGTCTAAACCCCACTGCCTATTGTTGTACGGGCAGATTTTATACGTTCTGAGCCGCTGTATAAGCCGAAAATAGCCGCGAATGATGTGTCTAGGTCACAGCGAAAGTGCCGTCTATTGAAAAGGAGTGTTCCTTCAGCCGAAATCTTTCAGTTTCCACAGCCCTTTGTCAAGGGGTTATTATGAGTCAGCGCACTTGAGCTGAGGGCCTTTATGCATTTACGGGGCTGCCGAGGGGGTTACCACATGTGTGTGTGGTTGGGGTGAATGAATGCAGGTGATCTTGTATTTCGTGTGGTGATCTACTAGAACGTGTCTTTGTTTTGGATTGTGGTCAGGGTGTTTTGCACAGATAAACGAGTAATTAGGAAATATTAATAAGTTTGAACATAAGCAGTGGGTGAATTGTCTGAAAGATAAACAAGGAGGTTTTCTTCAGGTTTGTGTTGTAAGGTTGATTCACAGTTGGGTTTTGGTCAACCCAACATTTTTGTCACTTACAACTTGGCTGGTTGTGCAGTACTTGATAACAAAACACTCAAGGAGATGTGATGGCCCAACTAAGATGAAGGTGGCCCAATGGAGGTGAAGGTGGCCCAATGGAGATGTGGTGGCCCAATGCAGACAAAGATAGCCAAACGGAGACAAAGGTGGCCGAATTGAGATGAAGGTGGCCCAAGAGAGATGTGGTGGCCCAATGGTTATGAAGTTGGCTGAATGGAGACAAAGGTGGCCAAATGGAGACAAAGGTGGCCTAATGGAGACAAAGGTGGCCCAACAGAGATGAAGGTGGCCAACATAAGATATGGTGTAACCCAAAGAGATGAGGTGGCACAAGGACATGTGGTGGCACAAGGACATGTGGTGGCACAAGGACATGTGGTGGCACAAGGACATGTGGTGGCACAAGGACATTGGTGGCACAATGACATGGGATGGCACAAGGACATGTGGTGGCACAAGGACATGGGATGGCACAAGGACATGTGGTGGCACAAGGACATGTGGTGGCACAAGGACATGTGGTGGCACAAGGACATGGGGTGGCACAAGGACATGGGGTGGCACAAGGACATGGGGTGGCACAAGGACATGTGGTGGCACAAGGACATGTGGTGGCACAAGGACATGTGGTGGCACAAGGACATGTGGTGGCATAAGGACATGGGATGGCACAAGGACATGTGGTGGCACAAGGACATGTGGCGGCACAAGGACATGTGGTGGCATAAGGACATGTGGTGGCACAAGGACATGTGGTGGCACAAGAACATGTGGCGGCACAAGGACATGTGGTGGCATAAGGACATCGGGTGGCACAAGGACATGGGGTGGGACAAGGACATGTGGTGGCACAAGGACATGTGGTGGCACAAGGACATGTGGTGGCACAAGGACATGTGGTGGCACAAGGACATCGGGTGACACAAGGAGTTTGAGTGGCCCAAAGAGACAGAGTGGCCCAAAGACATGTAGTGGCCAAAAGAGATGTAGTGGCCCAAAGAAATAGAGTGGCACAATGAGGTGGAGTGGCACAAGGAGGTGGACTGGCACAAGGGATTGGGATGGCACAAGAGATGCAGTGGCCCAAAGAGATGGAATGGCTCAAACAAACAAATTGAGTGGCCCACAAAAAGGGGACCCAAAGAGATAGTGAGGCCCACAGGCATGGAACTATATACTGAGTTAGGGTGGTCCAGTGTGTCAGTGTGGGGTAACTACGAGGCACCCCGTCCACCCCCTCCCCTGGAGGTGCTTCAGGTGTGGCAGAGTGTGGGGGGTGGAGGGTTGAGACCCGCTCCACTCGCCTCCATTGTTGTCTTAATGATGTAGCAGGATGAATTGGTGTCTGCATCCAGGGTAATGTGCATTGATTAGCAGCAGCCGCTGCAGATTGCGGGGTGCTTATCACGGGGCGAAGACACGGCAGAAGCGCTGGGAATGTGCGCCCCACCGCAGAATGTAGTGGCACGCATAGAGAGGGCGTGTGAACCGTGATGATCCAAGCCAGCTTTATTGCTTGACCGTCCCACAAACGTTGCTGTCGGCTGTTCACCTGTCTGTGGGGCAGCTGATGCCACTAGCTGCCTGTCTTCTTTGTGCCACCCCAATAGTACCTAGATTACATTGTCCATGGATGCCAGTGGTCAGTCCACCAATGTGGACATTTTCTGTGACTTTGCAGAACGTAATTTATTTATAATACAAGATACAAAATAATTACTAAATTCCTCGAAGGAGAGAACATTGCCTTGTGGTCAGCAGCCAAAAGTCATAAAAAGAAACAGTAATTACATAGGCAGTTGCGGGCTCATATGCCATACATTCACACTGGTCAGTATAAGTTATGTCTCTTTTTCAAATGTAATTCAATTAATTGAAATAGTTCGTCTTCCCCCTGGTCTGCTGCCTGGTGAGGTCCACATCTCTTCATTCGTAGCTTCAGCCTCTCTTGTCGACTCTCCCACTGTCTGTCATCTGCAGTCACCAGCCATTCATGACTGTTTATGTGGTAAATCATTCACATCAGGTCTCTCTATGTCCCGTTTTATGCTGTCAGTCCATCTCAGGTTCTGTCATCCCTACATAATTAATAAAACTGACAGAAATGTCACCACTCCTCTAGGTGACACGTCAAACTACACACTGCTAGTGACAGTGAAATACGAAGTCAGGCGATTTTCAAAGATGGATTCATCAAAATGCAACTTTAATCCGTTTCGCGCAATCACTTTGGACGGTTACTGAAGATAATCCTCAAATGCTGCTCAATAGAATGTCTGATGACAAGTCTGTCAACTGTTTATACAGACTGCTAAGCCTAGGTGAAGTGCCAGCAATATTGACATTTTGACACAGCCTACAGGACCTTTTTAACATATTGTTGACACTCGTATTCATGTTGAATTATTTACTCAGACTATGCAGTCGCAATATACTGTATTACCCAGCAGTGTTTTGTAATAAACATCTTAACTCTTTGATTGATATAGAGTCAAGTGTCGTTTATCTGTCTTCAGGAATCTGGTTGTTTCTCGATCCGGATATTTTGTATGGGAGCTGTCTTTTGTATGGGAGCCATCTTTTGTATGGGAGCCATCTTTTGTATGGGAGCCATGTTTGTATGGGAGCTGTCTTTTGTATGGGAGCCATCTTTTGTATGGGAGCCGTCTTTTGTATGGGAGCCATCATTTGTATGGGAGCCATCATTTGTATGGGACCCATCTTTTGTATGGGAGCCATCATTTGTATGGGACCCATCTTTTGTATGGGAGCCATCATTTGTATGGGAGCCATGTTTGTATGGGAGCTGTCTTTTGTATGGGAGCCATCTTTTGTATGGGAGCCGTCTTTTGTATGGGAGCCATCATTTGTATGGGAGCCATCTTTTGTATGGGACCCATCTTTTGTATGGGAGTCATCATTTGTATGGGACCCATCTTTTGTATGGGACCCATCTTTTGTATGGGAGCCATCTTTTGTATGGGACCCATCTTTTGTATGGGAGCCATCATTTGTATGGGACCCATCTTTTGTATGGGAGCCATCATTTGTATGGGAGCCATCTTTTGTATGGGAGCCATCTTTTGTATGGGAGCCATCTTTTGTATGGGACCCATCTTTTGTATGGGAGCCATCTTATGTATGGGACCCATCTTTTGTATGGGAGCCATCATTTGTATGGGACCCATCTTTTGTATGGGAGCCATCATTTGTATGGGACCCATCTTTTGTATGGGAGCCATCTTTTGTATGGGAGCCATCTTTTGTATGGGAGCCATCTTTGTATGGGAGCCATCTTTGTATGGGAGTCATCTTTTGTATGGGAGCCATCTTTTGTATGGGAGCCATGTTTGTATGGGAGCCATCTTTTGTATGGGAGCCATCTTTGTATGGACCCATCTTTTGTATGGCAGCCCTCTTTTGTATGGGACCCATTTTTTATATGGGAGCCATCTTAATACCATGTATAATAAAGTGTCTCCCTACTCCGCAAAACCAAACATCTTGGCAGATAAATGAACTATGCCTGTATGTGCAAACCATGGTACGTTAGATGTACCTATATGTAATAAAATAAACTGAAAGATGTGTCTAGATGTATCTAAAATACAATTAGACATACATTAAATGAATTCATTAAAAATATTTTTTGACTGCTTGGATATATATAGCCATCAAGGTGAATAAATTATTTTACATGAATACAACTTGAAATGGGGTCTAAAAAATCATATGGATGATTGGCAGTCACGAAAAGGTATACAGATTACTGCCAAATTACCCATAGGCTTAGCAATTTGACTGTCAATTGACAGAGTTTTCATTAGGCAGGTAGTTTTTGCAGGGTTAGAGGATTATTTTTCAATTACCTTCCAATTTGATCGTATCCAGCAGATTAAAGTGACATGTTTTGAAGAATCCATCCAGGATGTTGCATCTGAAACAAATCTGACTTTGTATTTTACTGTCATTTGCACTGCAATTTATCACTAGGCTTTAGATTTTATAGCTCTGTTACAGTCGTGATTATCCAGCGAATTAAACTAATACGTACAAAATGTCTTATATTTTCACTGAACATGTGTCAATCTTGTATGTTGTACTACATAACAGACAGCATGTGCAATATGAAGATGTTGATCTTTTTACAAAAATACTCCTTAAAATTATATATTTATTCATTTCAATTACTGTTTACAGCTGTATTTAATTTTGCAAGCCAAATTAAGATGAACAATAAATTAAATAATTCTGGTTATTGAAATATCCATTGGCAAAGTAACCATTTGTGTGTAATATCCTAGATACCCGACCAACTAACAGTATCCCTCCTTGCTAATGGATGAATATCCATATTTTTCGGACGATTTTTGCACATGGAGAGAGCTTCTAAGAATTATGCATGTTTTGAAGAATTATGCATACAGATTCTGGTGGATGCTGTAGCTTGTAGTATAAATATTGTAAAATACAAATACAAATTGTTGTGTTGACTATCTACAGATAACTCTGTGTCTGTGCGCACATACATGCTTACATGGATGTGTACACATTTGTATGCATGTTTGCGTGTCAGATATATAAGAACGATTTGTACTATAGTTAAAGTCAGTAGCATAGGGTTAGTAGGCTGAAAGGTTGACTGTAAATAAAAAGTGAGTAGACTATTGTGAATTTAGCCGGCGACTCACTGCTGAGGGTAGTCATTCATAAGGCAACAAAGCTGCCTGTGTAAATCGGCCATACTTGGCTCCAGCACTAACAATAAGCCGATATTTATGTGTCTCGGGAAAATGGGCTGAAAAAGGGTACAGATTGAGATTAAGTAAGTTTGAACTGTGGTTGGTTTGTTCTGTTGTCCAGGTGTTGGGAGTGCTGATGTATCTGGATCAAGTGATTTCTGCTTTATGCCTGCATAATAAGCACTTTTCACTAGCAATTAATGAAATAAGTGCTCAACAATTTCAAAACCGTGCACGCCCACCACTCGCCGTTAGCTCCCATAATTCAGGAACCATTGAGGATCTATTTTTATAATTTGGCATAGACATATCTTAAGGCACGGCTACTATACATGCAAAATAGTTATTTGATTGGATCATTCTGAAGGCCCCAACACGGGTAAAAAAATCAATCAAAACTTGTGTAGTAACCTTTTCTATAATTTTGCATATCTTAGTATGTATAGGTAGAGCACAAAGCATGTTTAGTTTTTAATGTTTCTTAAGGGCACCTCAGGGCTTCCCAAGAATCTATGTCCGCATGTTGCCTGTGTCTGCCTAGACAGTATTTGTGCATTTGCAACTGCTTTCCATGACCCACAACTCCAGGAGGCCTGTCAAAAACCATGGCTAATTGATAACTGAACATTATAATGTAATAATAATATTAATAATAACGACTGCTTTTGCGCCAATATCCTCAAAGATCAAATATCCTCAAAGATCAAGCCCAGAGGTGCGACAAAACCAAGGGATTAAGCAAACTCGTAATCGTAAAACAGTGCGTGAGTCGTCAATGGAAGGATGAAGATACTAGGAAGCTCAGGAGGATAGGCAACATTAAAGAGATAGGTTTTTAGACGTCGGCAGAATGAAACGAGAAAACTCGGGTTCCAACTTTCGTTTTCACCTGAGGAATGTAAAGAGGGTTACTACTGGTTGAGTGTAGCTGTCTGGAATTTGTTGCTGGAGTTAGCATCAAATTTAGATATGCTGGTTGTGTAGATGAGAGTGCTTGATAGGGTATATTGTACAAATCTTGAAAATAGTGCAATAATGCACAGGGAGCCAATGCAATTTTAGAAGCGGCACTGAGTGAGAAAAACGAGGAGAACGCGTGACTACCCTTGCTAAACAATTTTGGACATGTTGAAGTTTTGCTATGTCCTTGTTTGCATTATTGCAAAGGAGGGAATTGCAGTAGTCAAGTCTGCTTACTAGAGCTGTTGCAATGGTTTTAGCAATGGGAGGTGATAAACTGACGAATACGGCAAAGATCACGGATATGGTAAAAACAGCAATGACATGTCTTCGATATATGTTGTTTGACATTGAAGTTGTCATCAAACGTTACTCCGAGATTTAAAACTGAGGATCTGGTATGATACTCTGACAGAAGATGTGTGTCGGGAAAAAGCCATCGAGTTTTGCATGCTGCATTGAGGTACCAATGATGAGAAATTCAGTCTTATCTACATTTAGCTTTAATTTACTGTTTTTCATCCAAAGGGAGACATGTTGGAGACAATCCCTGAGCTGGTTTAGAGAGCAACAGGTATCTAGTGTGGTCAAAGAAACATAGATTTGAGTATCGTCTGCATAAAGGCGATGATCCGCGTTGTGAAAATATTGGTAACTGCACACTGCTACTCACTGAATGCCGGGTGGCCTGCCTGGAAAGCATAGCTGTTTGGTATTCCATCAGTGACAGGCTGCTTCTTAACTCTGGAGACTAGGTGGCCTGGTGTCTTCCCGTGATAGCTATTTCCCGTTATAGCTACTTTTTATTCCCGTTATAGCTACTCGTTAAGTTTGACAGTTGAACTAGTCCCGTTATAGCTACTTTTCTATTTCTCCATTTTACAATGTAACAAGATAAGGGAGCATTAACCATTTCATTTCCATCCAGCCGATGTCCATGAGGGGTGGATGGCTTTGATATATGTGTGACCCACTGAGGAATTTCCACTAAGTCAAGTGATAATATTTAACGAACTCGTACTTTGTGGCTTGGTGATGATTCAAAAATCACCATGGACATGTGGAATGTCTACACAGAAACTGACAAATGAACAAACAACCATGTTGAGGGATGGAATTCCAAGTTTGCGAAAGTGTTGGGGAAATACCATCCCAACATCTTCCAGTTCATGCATGGTTGCTAAGCATGATACTGCCACCCCACCACCACACAACATGAATTGATGACTCATTACTTTTTGATAAATGCAATTCTGTACAATTAACGTAGTTGTCTTTTGAAAAAAAAACGTTTTGCACATTTCAAATAACTGACAGTTTAAGTTACAGTTATATATATTTTTACCATTCTTATTACTTTTAAAATGTGTCCTTCATTAATACATTAATACAAAATACATTTCATGTAGAAATCTTACAGTAATCTGAAATAGTTAATGCTCCCTCTTGCTGTCCCCTCCTAAATTGTGTAATAAGTTGCTATAACGGGACTAGTTTGGCTGTCAAACTTAACGAGTAGCTATAACGGGTAAAAACTGTAGCTATAATGGAAAGTAGCTATAATGGGAAGTAGCTATAATGGACCTAGATCGTTGACCTGCCAGTACCATGGCTAATTGATAATTGACAGTACCTGTGTATTGGAGACTCCCTACTTCAGTCTACTCAGCTGCATGAATGACTACCTAGCTACAGACTGGTAGATAGTTGTATAATGAATATTCTTTGTGCAGTAACTGCAGGGTGACTGAATGCTTCCCACAACATTGAGATGGTGTTCGATTGATCAAGGCTTCCAGGGAGTAAAGGATAAAATGATCTAAACAGCATCATATACAAACACTTTACTTTTCTTCTATGTGTCTGACCGTTTGAGTGACACTGCACTGATAGTGAGCGGTCTATTACTGGAGCAAAAGTCTTCTCTCAACTGTCAGGTGTGAAAACCAATTTAGTTGGACATGGCCTGTGAGCGGCGAGAAAGCTGGCAACGCAGCGTGTTTTTACCGTCATGTTAATATTAATCTTTTTCTTTATGTTGACCTTTTTTGTAAACATATTGACAGATTGCAGTTATCTATAGATAGTCTGCTGCAAGATGGCAAAGGAAGTGGAACGACTCCTGAATAAACCCCTCATGGCGTAGATGCCTTAGAAGGCTTGTGTTGACTTCGTGGTCAACTTGTCTTGACTTCATAGCGTTGATGGTTGGCTTGTGTTAACCTCAGGGTCTGGTTGGTTGACTTTGGTAACTTCATGGACTCTATGGTTAGCTTTTTATTATTTATTTTATTATATCAAAATACAAGTTAATTTATCATTTAAATAATGTTATATATGTATATATATATGTATATATATATATATATATATATATATATATATATATATAAATTAATATTCATGGCAGATTGTTCCCAAAATATCACTTATACAGGTGGTGCCATCTTGTTAGAAGGAGAATTCTCTGGCTGGATAATCAACATTGCTTCTTAAAACTTATCTAAACTCCAACATATACAGAATTGTTTTGCATGCATGGTAATTAAGGGTCCCTGTTTGTCACTGTCACTACCACTACTTGAGCACTTGCGTTGACTTCTAGTTGTATATTGAATTAAATGTAAACTGGCTACTATTACATACCATACTTGTTCTACTCAACTACTGATACACTTAGTTTAGTCTGCTACATTTCTCCCTAAGACCCTCAGATCATCTGTTTCCAAACAACTATTTGTTCAACAAATTTGGCTGATTATTGGCAAACATGCTTTTTCTTTAGTTGTGCCAGCAATCTGGAATCACATCTTCTGAAACTATAGCCACCTTTCATAAAAAAATTAAAATCATATCTGTTTGAAATTGCTTTTCCACCATACATTTTTGGCAGTTCCATATTCCAAGGACAACTTTTGCCTGTCCCCGTTTATAATTACACCGAATGATTTTGTTTGCTGCGCCTCAGAGCTTGAGAATAGAAGTGCTACAATTATTATTAATTATTATTATTGATAAATAAAGTTGTTAAAATATTATATCAAGCGTGGGATTTAATTAAGGTCTGCAATAATTGTCACAATTCTGCAAGCATGAACTGGAGTTACCCCTGAATGACTACGACATCTCTACCGCAAGCAGGCAGTCCTCAATTGGTGCGTGATTTACCTGTAGCGTGTAACATTCTGGACCCCAATCCCACATCTACAGTCGATCCAATGTCATGCATTCTTACCCATGAAAGGATTGCGTTGAATCGGCCATTCAGTCATTTAATTCCTGTCCTCTTTGGTCTTTGTCTGTGCCGGGTACAAAGCCACGTAAGGTCTGCGGTGAAACGCAGCTAAACTTCTAAACCTACTTCAACACTAATCAATCGTCAGCATCGCAGTTACTGCATGTGCTTCTTTTGTGGCTGGTTGATCAACTTTTGTTTGATCTGATTTTGGAAGATAACGGTCCGGTCTACACAAAGTGCTGGTTTCTATGAATGAAAGACGGCCATATTAACAGTCACAATGTAAGCGTAAAGCAACATAGATATTGATAAGTTGCCTGAAGGCTTTTCGCAGGCAAATCTTTTCATATTTGATGTTTTAACAACAGTTAACAATATTTAACAAAATTAAGCAATATTGAATACATTTTATAAAATGTAACCATAGTATTTATTTTATACACCAAGAATGTATATTTTGATATTTTGAAGTTGTATCTCGAATAGTAACTAATATGATGAAAATGAGGTTACTGTAGCTACTGTTTTTTACAATGTGACCCTCCCCACCCTAGAAAAGCATTATATAGATGCTTGATGTAAGACATTCATTACAGGAGAGTTCAACTTTGGAAAGGTGAGGGTTGGAGTACTGGACGGGGCATAATCAAATACGAAAATAAGCCCACCAGAAAAATCCCCCCGAAAAGGCCTCCTGGAAAATACCCCTCCATGAAAAAAACAAGACATTACAGCAAAGAATAATAAAATATAACAGGAGAGTAAGGATGCATTGCATTGTTGAGCACAAATGAAAGCTGTTAATCTCTTGTATTAGAGACTTGTAGGACAAATCAATAGGTGATGTTGAGATGTACATACCGTGGAGGAGAGTTGGTTGACGTTAGGAGGGAAACGTTCTTCCCTGAGAACTTATTACTTCCAGAGGGTCTTTTTAAGGGAGACTTATTTCTGGGGGCCTTTTTTCCGGGGGGACATACTTCCATACCCTGGGGATAACACCCCACCCCATAGGGTCAGGATATAGCCAAATAATGTTATTTTTAACACGATTCCCTCTTCCTGTTTCCACTGTATCCCACTGACACCTTCGCTGACAGATGCGTAATGGATGAGTGTGATTTAGCCGAAGATTCCATCGCTGTGATTAAAACATTTTAAGCCATAGGACGCACACAATAGACAGAATCTTCTTTCTCACAAAGTTCAAGTGACAACTGTCTTGGAATGTCGAGACCTACAGCGGAGTTGCGGGTCGCCGTGGTTACGTGTGTTGTTAGTCACCTCCAGGGTAGAAACATGCTAATCAGCGGCAATGTGGGGCTTGACAACTCTCGACCATCTGTTGTTTGCGATGCGCACGTTTCTGGGCTGTTTTTATAGGTATCTGCACGCATTCGTGTCTGTGTGTTTGTGTGTGTGTGTGTGTGTGTGTGTGTGTGTGTGTGTGTGTGTGTGTGTGTGTGTGTGTGTGTGTGTGTGTCTGTGTGTGTGTGTGTGTGTGTGTGTGTGTGTGTGTCTGTGTGTGTGTGTGTGTGTGTGTGTTTGTGTGTGTGTGTGTGTGTGTGTGTGTGTGTGTGTGTGTGTGTGTGTGTGTGTTTGTGTGTGTGTGTGTGTTTGTGTGTGTGTGTGTGTGTGTGTTTGTGTGTGTCTGTGTGTGTGTGTGTGTGTGTGTGTGTGTGTGTGTGTGTGTGTGTGTGTGTGTGTAATAATGTACGTACCTCATTGTGTCATTTGGATGATTTCATCCTGCTGTTGTTTGATTTAATGTCTACATGTGTGCACCTATGTGCATGTGTTTGGACAGTGTGTAGATGCACATATTTTCACATTGCCTACATATATATGTATATGTATGTGTGTGTGTATGTAAATATATATGTGTCACATACATGCAGACACACGCACGCACGCCCGCACGCCCATGCATGCACGCATACCCACACACATACACAAACGAACAGGGATCGCATGCACAAGTATGCATGCATGACACAAAACATACCACCATGTTCCATTGTGAGACGAGAGAACACGTCACTTGCCCTAGTTTGTCCCTGTACTGAGTTGTTTCCACCTATCAAGATCCTTTACCCTTCTCTCCCCTTTTGGCTTTTAATCCTAATCTATTCAAGCTCTCCCTTCCTGCCCGTCGTAATCTCTGTCTTTCCATTTTCTTCCTCGAAGCTTCTTATGTGATGCTCTAAGTGTCCATTGGTCCTCACCTGCTTTCTCTCTCTCTCTCTGTCTGTTTCTCCATCTTTCCACCTCTCCCTCTTCCCCCTTTCTCTCTCCCTCCTTTGCTCCCTTGCTCTCTCCCCCCTCTCAAACGATGGTCTTTAATTGAGGTGTGTACATGTGATTAATACTCATGGATGACCAATAAACTGAATAAACAACATGTCATCCAAAGATGACATTTACTGATGTGTGTCGTACATCTTGTTTTTGATGACAGTTACTCCCGTCTGACCCGCTAACATTTCATAGAAAACTAGTTAATTGTCTAGAAAACTAGTTAAGCATCGAGTGTCATTTTAACATTGGCATTTCAAAGTTGGCATTTTCGATGTCCGTATTTGCTCTACATATCGTGTGTAAGATGTGACACAATGCACAGGTAAATACCACGCGTGACACCTGGCCAGTACAGGCTGTCACTCTGTCTGTCACCGTCGACACACCTACAGATTACGATGACACGTTGTTTCCAACCAGCGTACACCGCTTGTAGCGGCCGGTTTATGATCCATTTCCCTTTTTGCTGTCGGCGATTCGTCGTTGTCTGTCTGGCAATGCTTCAGTCGGTGGTCGTAACACATAATTGATGTGAGCACATCGTGGCTTTAGAATGATTGTTCTAAATAGCTCATGGCTATACGTGTGTGTGTGTGTGTGGGTGTGTGTGTGTGGGTGTGGGTGTGGGTGTGGGTGTGTGTGGGTGTGGGTGGGTGTCGGTGTGAGTGTGTGTGTGTGTTTAATTTTATCCATATATATATTATACAGTATATATATATATATATATATATATATGTATATATATATATATATATATATATATATATATATATATATATATATATGACATATAATACACATATAATCGTATATGTAAGAACCCCTAAGCTTGTACAGAATACAATGAATAAATGTAAAGAATAATAAGTAGCTTAAAGAAGTGATAAAAAGTTAAAGGTACCTAACCAAGACTGACTGAATAACAGATATAGTAAAGGTTATCTGTTGAATTCTATCAACACATTTCTGTCACTTTATATTCACACAATAGCACACATCTTCTTAAAGGTCATTAAATATCTTATTGTTGATGGCAATGATAGTGATATGAGTAATTGTAACAAGGTAGCCATCATTGTTGCATAATATTTCCACTGGAGGCTGAAAGTGTATGCAGCCACCCTACCCTGTATGGGGCAAAATGGATGGGGTGTCATCTCTACCAGTGGGGTGAATACTACTTTGTAGCAGAGGGAATGCCACTTTATTAGAGGGACTATATCAACATTCTGATAGACAGGCAGGCTAGTTTACATACATCCATCAATTGTGATCGAGAAGATTATTAAATAATATATCGTCCCATGTAGTATTGGTAGTTATTGGTGTCAATAACAGAAACATGTAGCAATGTGTGATCTGGTGAGATTCATACACTTGGCAATGTGAAATGACAGACCAACCTCAGGTGTTTATCTTTCACGGAGTTTTGATGAAATCCCTTAGTGGTGACTGTACCTGTTTCTTGTCACAAAGCGGGCCTACTTAATCTTACCTGGGCACAATGGTGGCGTTATTCTGCCCCATTCTGCTGGAAGCGGGCACGCGGGGCGGGGCGCTTAAGACATTACGTTTAATGGGTGAATGCAATCTTAAAGTTTAACTAGGCTGACTCATAGAATGTGAGCAAGAACAGACCAATCACTGTTAATGTCGTTTCTTCTCATCCATTTATGTTTCTTCTGACGAATCTATATTTTATGTTGCTTTTGTCTGTGCTAATGCCAGTGTTGGCTGCTCCAGTTGTTTCAGTTGCTGCTGCTGTTACTGCTGCTGTTACTGCTGCTGTTACTGCTGCTGTTACTGCTGCTGTTACTGCTGCTGTTACTGCTGCTGTTACTGCTGCTGTTACTGATGCTGTTACTGCTGCTGTTACTGCTGCTGTTACTGCTGCTGTTACTGCTGCTGTTACTGCTGCTGTTACTGCTGCTGTTACTGCTGCTGTTACTGCTACTGTTACTGCTGCTGTTACTGCTGCTGTTACTGCTACTGTTACTGCTGCTGTTACTGCTGCTGTTACTGCTGCTGTTACTGCTGCTGTTACTGCTGCTGTTACTGCTGCTGTTACTGCTGCTGTTACTGCTGCTGTTACTGCTGCTGTTACTGCTGCTGTTACTGCTGCTGTTACTGCTGCTGTTACTGCTGCTGTTACTGCTACTGTTACTGCTGCTGTTACTGCTGCTGTTACTGCTACTGTTACTGCTACTGTTACTGCTGCTGTTACTGCTGCTGTTACTGCTGTCATTGCTGCTGTTTCAGTCACTGTTCCTTCGTATAAGTCATCTTTTCTTTATCTTCTTTTAATTCACTTTCCTGGCAATATTTTCTCTATCAACTGTCTCCAATTCCCTCTATCTGTTGCTCTCATTCTCCGTGTTTCTCCCATTCTTTCCAAGTCTTTCTTCATGCATTCTTCCCATCATAGTCTCTCTCCATGGCACCTTTCCCTTCCACTCTCTGGACACCTGCTCTCTGTGCCTCCAAGTCTCTCCACATGACCAACCCATTTCAGGTGACTTCTTTAACTTCAATCTTTCCATTACTCCAATCTTTCCTTTTCTCCAATCTCTATCTTGTCTTTCTCCACTCTTTGCTTAGAGACAAAACTATACCGTTTTATAGATACATGTTACAGATGAATAATACATTTTAAAGATCATTGACATTACCCAAGAAAATGGTAAACCTGGTTTTTATCAAATTTCATCAAGAGCAACATTCTTGTATCAACAAGTTTCGTGCAAAAAATGAAAGTGGGTGCATGATAAAATCTCAAAGTCTGGCGTAGCAACTTTACATGCACTTTTTTCTGGTTTCTCGTGATTATGCAGACAGACAACAAACTTGTTATGAGAAACTTGTACAAATCATTGAGTTATGACTGATGTATTCAGACATGCAATCGTTTTGATCTGCCCCCCACATCTCAATGTGAAGTGCATTATCTTGTAAACATACCGTGGAAGTTGTCAGCAGACAAATGTGAATATGCCGCCTTTGTCTACCATCGAGCACTTAGGAACAGTTATGTTTTTAAGACATGAGTAACACAAAGATAGGTTGCTAGTTCATGTCATAAATGTGTTCAGAGGAAAAAGCATGGCTAAACCTTTTAAGAAGACATTACTTCCATGTTGTTCTCAACAGACATCGTGTTATGCTGGCTGACTCATCTTTATTTATATCAATTGTCAGTGCTCATATACAGCTAAATTGCATCATGCTTATTAAAAGGTGAAAAATTAAGTGGAAAGCCTAATATGAACAGAGGGAAGTGGTTTTAATATGTTCAGCGGCACACTATATCAATGAATCATACGTTGAGTATTGTTTGAGGTACAACTGTTTGCAGACGGTTCACCATTAATGATTCATATGGAGCAAAACTTAAACCAAGTAACATAATTTTGATACTATGAAAATATTGGTAACTTACAGAAGTTGCTATTCTAGCAGATTATTAACTGCAGAAGACAGATATATGAGAAAGACACAGTGAAGTTTCAATTAATAATTTTGCATAAACAAAATGAACCCCATTGCTGAGTTTCCAGCTGACAAAAACACACAGTTTAAATATCAGTATAAATATTAAATGGATCTTAAAAGTTTTGACACAGTTGTTCCTGGTCTAGGTGTTCAATTTGCTTTGAATTGAATTTGCTTTGAATTGAATTTGCTTTATATGTAGGACACAAATATGCTTCTTAAAAATGAGCATGTCTGTGATTAATAAATTATGATTCAGTGCAACTTTGTATGTCCATGATCTGAACACACGTACAAAGTTGAGTTGTATTTTGTAGTATGTGATTATCACCTCTTGTACATAATAGAACTGGGAACTACAAAGAAACTACTGGGCTATTGTCCATTAGAGGTGCGAAAACGTCTAAGATGTGTAGATTGTAGGTTATACAGATGCAGTGGCAAGTCTCAGTAATGTAGATCAGACTATATACTCCTCTACACTTAATGGTCTCTGAGCACCATACCTGTTGATCAATATACATAGTTCCACATGGTGGGCGTTCCTTTCAGAGTTCCCTTCCTTCCTGCACCCTTTAATTAGCCTAATTATCAGGTGGTAATTAATGCAAGTCGCTGAAGCGTATCGGCCGGATGGAGGAACCCTCTGGAGCTGTTGATTACAATTCTAATCTTGATTGTGTCATTGTTGTTTGGTGACACCAGAAGTGGTGAGTTGTGACAACAGCCAGCACTCTCCTGCATCAACACAGCTCCTTGTTTCACCTGTGCCAGACAGGCAGGGAGTAGTTTAATACCTGCCTGTCTTTACAGGGCCCAGTCTGGCTCCCACTACTGGGAAGAAGGGTTGTCACACCTCAACTGGGAGAGTGGCACAGACATGGATGAGTTCCCTGATTGCTTTCCTAGTTGATCAACTCCTCCTCTTATCCCAGTTTCATGTTCCACATGACCGAACACTCCTGGTTTCATGTTCCACGTGGCCGGTTTTGGGAAACTGCTCATAAATTAGAAAGGTTCCTTGGGAATTAGCTGCACCCAACTTGTGGTGTGAAAGATCTTTAGTACCATATCAAGGAATGTATCAGTGGAAGTTGATCTAACTGCAAATGCATTTAATAATCTTCAACATTTTAGTTAATATTTTATTTCTTTTTTGTTTAACTACACATAGATGGATATTTTAATGTGTATTTATATTCCCTATATTGAGGTATCATATCTATTGTAAAGTGATTATATTAAATTTCATTTTGTTTGTAGACACTTGATGGTATCTGATGTTTATATTACGCTACTAACACAAGTAATGAGCTCTGTCTGAAATAATTGTTGACATATGTAAATATAAAAAATATAAATACATAAATAAATACAAATAACAAATTAAATTAGATCACTTTAATTGGTTTTCAATTATATCTTTGTTGCATGACTGTTTATTTGTTGTAAAGTTGCCCCTGAGCAATATACACTGTACATAGTCTTGTGCTTTCCTTGACTGAAATTGAACTATAACAGTGAGTTGATGTGTGCCTTGGCCCTTAGGCGAAGAACTCTTTCAAGGGTGACTGACTCCAGGGAGCTGATACTCATTGAGTCTCTGATGACACTGAGGACTACTTCTTCTCAAGTGTCACTCTCAGATGACATATATATATATATATATATATATATATATATATATATATATATATATATATATATATATATATATATATATATATGTATGTATGTATGTATATATATATATATATATATATATATATATATATATATATATATGTATGTATGTATATATATATATATATATATATGTATGTATGTGTGTGTATGTATGTATGTATGTAGAGCTGAAGTGTGGCTTTGAATACATTTCCGTGGCATTTGTCAGTTTCTCTGTATTGTAGTGTAGTGGATGGATCCAATGATCTAAAGAATAACAGGACAATATCTAACATAAAGAAAAGTATACCTTGGTATGATGCAAAATAGTTTACATTGCAGCTTAGAATTAAGACACTTTAATAAAAATCCAGAAAGACTGTAGATTAACAACACTAGAGACAAGGAAATCAACCGGAAATCAAATAGAAATGTTAACAATAAGAAACAAATTGATAAGTGACTGTTTTCAGTTTATAAATTGACAAACTAGAGGACATGGTAACAGCATGAATGTGTGCAAAGCAAAACGTATAACTGTCTCACAAGGGGAAGGGTTGTATATACTGGTAAAAATTGTGACTTTCACTAAGCCAAAGCTTCCTCGTCACTCTGCGTTTTTGCAGCGCCTGGGTGGCAATCTTGTTAAATCTCATGTTAAATCTCGCGTTGGCAGCGACAGACACAGGTGCTGCTTAGATGTGAATGACCTGTAGTCTTTCACGTGGAACACTGCAGGGTTAACGCAGCTAAGTGCCCCTCACACGCAATGGGGTAACTGGCGCACCTCGTGCATTCCACTGGGGTATGCACCCCTTTTGAAGTGGAAACAGACCCTCCATTATGTTGTCTAATCCGCATGCAGCGTCGCCATGCAACACGAAGGTCTCAAGTGTGACCAGCCTTGATCAAGAACGATCGCCCCGTAATCGGGCTGCGCAATTTAACGTGATTTAAATATGAAAAAGATGCTATCTTTTTATGTTGGACAGATGTGAGGATCGTCGCAGGATTGCGCAGAGAGTTGTATGTCACACGGGCGAGGCAGATGTGATGGTGAACTGTCATTATCAGTTGCCTGATTGTGCTGTGTGTG
Source organism: Oasisia sp. SBJ-2009 (assembly GCA_964017155.1). Taxonomy (NCBI): domain Eukaryota; kingdom Metazoa; phylum Annelida; class Polychaeta; order Sabellida; family Siboglinidae; genus Oasisia; species Oasisia sp. SBJ-2009. The sequence goes on from OZ024855.1 coordinate 42,170,721, forward strand.
TGCCTCACGTTTACCTTTTTGTTTGATTATTTTAGTGATGTGTAGCTTTTTGATTTGCATCTGTTGTGATTAGGAACATGTTCAGGATATGTGAACATTTTTCAGGATATCTGAGCATTTTGTGTTTTAATTACATATAGCGTGCCTGATTTATCAATTTACGTTTTTCTAACCTATAGATGTATATTATAAGGCTGATAAAAATGTAAATGTCAAAGTTATCAATGTAATAAATAATGTCAATAAAAATGTCAATAAAAATGTAAATATCAGAATAAATGTAAAGGTAATGGTAATGGTAAAGGTAAATACAATACAATACAATACAATACAATACAATACAATACAATACAATACAATACAATACAATACAATACAATACAATACAATACAATACAATACAATACAATACAACACAACACAACACAACACAACACAACACAACACAACACAACACAACACAACACAACACAACACAACACAACACAACACAATACAATACAAATTTAAATAATTTGTTTATAACTTGTTTGGTTGTATTGTATTATTGATTACTGGTCAGAATGTTGATGTCTACAGCAAAGGTTGATAAATCAAATAATTATATTAAAAGATGCATGGATGAATGCTTGAACACATGCATACATGCAAACACATTTCAGATTCCATCCTTACTCTTCAGGTTTTCATATGATGACCCAATTTTTTATATACTGTATACCGGGTAGTCATTATATATTTTTTCAATTATAAAAAATTCCATTAAAAACTCTCCATGATTTGTGATTCATGTCTGCTGGTGGTTAAAATTGTTCCATGAGCCTAGTTTGTATGGAGGCTTATGGTATAGTGTCATTTAAAACAAATAATTATTAGTCTTAAGTTTTCTCCAATAGGTGGCTAGTATAGTTTCAGATGATTCAACACAAGTTGGTTCCAGATTTTTGGTGCAGCTACAGAGAAAGCATGATTGTCTACGTGAAGCTTTGTCTTAGGAAATGTTGTGTGAGACCATTGATCTGAAGTTCCTGCAGGCACCAGTCAAACTAACCTGGCTTTTATATTTACTAAACAACCAGAAGTGAATGCATCTATTTAAGTAGGAGTACTGACGGAGCTTAGGAGGGTCTGTTTAGTAATATTGTTTTGTAGTGAATTGTAGTAGATCAGTTTTATATGTCACAGTTTAATTCTAAACTTGACAGGTGAAAAAAGAATCATGGAATGAGCTATAATATAAACACTGCATTAGCAACAATGTCTCCAAAATGAGAAAATCCTGAGTCTTAAAGCCAGTGGCACATTATGTAATGTTACAGTATTTCTAAAGACTGGAATCCTTCCTTGCTTGGCTGCCCAAATCCCTGAAGATGTCCTTGCACACCTAGCCATTATGCAATACTCCACATGGATTTGAAAATCCCAAATCTTCCTGTCTGCCCAATCCCAGGGACCGGCTTAATTTGCCTTTCCTGCACCCGTGGGTAAGAACCCATTTAGTTAGTCTTAATTAATGACCCTGGGAATTGGAGGGTTAAGACTGGTCTTCTCTTGCTGTATGTAGGCTATTGTCATGTAAACTACAGAAGCCCAGCTAATCTGCAAGTCTAGTCCTCACACAATAGGGCTGCAATTTTGAAAGGGGTAGTGAATGATCCCACAGGAGGGTGAAAGGGGTGGGGGTGGCTGGTCATGCTCCACTTGGCTGGGCAGGGTGGCTCAGCTCAGGGGCTCCAGAGGGGTGACTTAATTAAAATGTATATTTTGGTTTTGGAAATATACTGTATATGTGAATTTGTCATTTTCTCATCAGCCAGTAAAATCTAACTATAATAAAACGAGTGTATGAGGAGAGGTTCTGCGTACGTGTATGATTGCATGCATTTTGCGTGAATGTTAATGTTTTGCTCGTAAATGGTCTACATCTCATGTGACAAACTTTTGGGTGTTGATCTACACCACAACCATGAAAGTAGTGCTTTTATTTTTATTTCTAATAACATTCCTGTTATAGTTAGGATTTTACTGGTTTAATTTTTTTGGACATTAGACAATTGTTCACATTGTCACATGTGCATGTACAAATGTTTAAAATTACCTAAATTGTAAGTACGGTTTCATGTAACTTTAACCATTTGTAGAGAACATGTACAGCTTTGTTAAAATTCATGTTGCGTTTTAAGGAAGCCAGTTTCTTCATCTGTTTTGTATAGCTGTGTCCACACCTGCACAGCTACAAAGAAATGTAAAAGTTCTCAGAAGTCACCCATCCCATCCACAGCCTCAGCTTAGTGTGGATCACCCCCTTCAATAATCACACTAAGACCTGTTGCCAACAAGCTGGCAAACTCCTCCCCCTGGCTTTGTTACCCCGCCCCATTGTCCGGCGAGCAATTGAGGTTAATAGCAGTGTAGTGAAGGTATTCTGCAAGTGGCGGGCCGGGCTGTAGTCACTGCTCTACCTGTGTAAATCACTCTCCCTCTCTGTCTCTCCGTGCCACCACGGCTCCTGCATTCTAATCCACGGAGACAAGCGAGGCATGACAATGGTCGAAGCACTGGAGAGTGTCAACCACTGACACCCAGGGGCAGGCCGTAGTCGCTGACTGTGACAGCCTGAGACTTCAGTCGTGCGTGGCCGCCCAGCCGCTCGCTAGCTAGCTCGCTCACTCGATGACACACGCAAATAGCTCAAGCAAAGTTTTGGCGAACTGAAAAACAGCTTAAGAATGGAGCACCAGCACGGGCCGGTGTAAATCGCTGCGGGAACTTTGCGTGCGCAGCACCGCTGTTGTCTTGTCGCAGGAGTGGCAGACTTAAGTCGTTACTGGACTAGTGGAGACGTACAGTCGCAGTGATGGAGGGTGCGGGGTACAGACAGTCATCCCAGTTCCGACAGTTCTACCCCTCTCCCGACTCCGCCGCAGTGACGGCCGCCGCGGCCCTACATGGGTATCACTCAAAGTGGGATCTTCTCCGTTTCCAGCAGGTGTATGGGGCATCAGCCTCTGGAGGTAAGTCTTCCCTTGCTTGGGTTGTGTAGTGTGTACTGGTCGATTGGGTTCAGTTCTTCACCGGGGTTTGTTGACAGCACACAGTCTACTTGTGGGTCTGTTTCACTGTCAACAACCACAGCTAATACAGTGTGGGGCGGATAACTTTTTCGACATCATCCGACTGCTACTTTCTCCTTATCTGGTGCATCAGAGGAAACCTTAGGGTTGCATTTGTTTTGGGTGACAGTTTACATCTAAATTGTGACGTGACATACGTTCTTGTTACATGATCCTGTCACAGGTGACTGGCCAGTGCAGATTGTAGTGTTTCTGTGGTTTTGTTGATGTTATCGGTCGTCTCTTCCTGAAACTTTTTCATTCTGTAATGATCTGTCGCCATTCATCCATGTAGACAGGTCTGAAGGAATAGGTTTGTTAGTTCCATCAGATCCTATTGAGATTCATAGCAAAATTCTGCTTACCAATGTTGTGTCATATTTGATATACATAAATTAATTGTTTTGTGTTTCATTATTAGAAAGTCATGCATTTTATCTACCATGTTTAGCAGTAGCATCATGTTTACATATTAATAGTAGTTTTCATTAATAAGTTATTTAATTAATTTATTAGTAATATTGGTAATAATAGTAAAATATCTAGACTTCTGTGATGTCAGCATCATCATGAATCCCTAGGTCATTGTTACAACTTTATTTCTGCTGCAGAAATCAAACCAAAGAAAAGTTATTTAGTATGTAAAAGTTTGGTGGATACTTTCTGCAGTAATATATTAATATTATACCTATGAAAGCTGTATCTTTCATTGGACCGTACCTGAAGTAGAAGTGTAAACATGTCCATGAATGACTGGTAGTTACATCAGTGTTTCGTTTGTGATAATAATAGTGTTGTTTTATGTTCCTTTTAGAGGCTTGAGCATGGGTTAGGGTTTCACTGATAATATATTACTGTTAATAGTAGCAACAGTTGGTAGACACATCTTGTGCCATACAAAACAGTGTTTCTAAGGATGTTGTAATTTATTTTATTGATCACAGCCATTGCTGACTACTGCAGCATAATTCAAAGCAGTTGATTGTAATGATGATGGTGATAATTTTACTTAATATAAAATGTAAAACATTGTACAAATGTACTTTAGATATAAATACAAGTACATTAAATATAAGGATGACACAAAAAGTGCAAGCACTTATTTCCATTGTGATCTTTGGATTGTTTTGTTAATCATTCACAAAATGATATATATATATATATATATATATATTACATTATTCCACCAACATCATAAGATTATAATCCACAAATGTTTTATGTTCTTTTGAAGACACTTGTGTAATACTGCCTTTGAAACCACGGTCATCCTTGGAACCAGTAGTGCTCCTGTCAAATGAGCACACCTGATATAAAGCATATCAGCAACTGGTCTGTGACTAAATGATAAGAATTTTCCTCAGTTCCTCAGGATGATGTATGAGTGTTTTCCCTCCCTCGCGGTGAAGTCAATTTAAAGTAAATCATGATCAAACAATATTGTTATCAGATAAGCTTTGATGTTATTTCTGCCCCAGGTTATTGATCTATAATAATAATGATTCTAATAATACTTATATATATATAGCACCTGGTCAGTCTGGCATGGTCTGAGATGCTTTGGTTTTAACTGAAAATTAGTTTTAAGACCACACCATCAACAAATACTCTAAAATCTAAATGTGGCATTAAAAAAATACTGTCCTACCTGTGTCTTAAATAGCACCTTGGGTACTTTAAATAATATCAAGTATATAATGAATACCAAGTGCATAATAACATTTTGAAAGTATGACTATCTAACGCAAAATTATAATTATAAGTACAAAATGTTCACATCACATTAAGACAAAGCTGTTGTACGTTCGTTTTGAAGTCTTATTCATAATAGGGTGGACCCATAATAGAACCAATATTTTCGGAAACACTTAGCAAATTATTTGAAGGGAAATTTTATGAAGGGCAAGTAATTCATTTGTGAATGAAATGGACGCAGCACCTTTCCCATTTTACCAGAGAGTAGATAACAGTGAAGCTATACATTGAAATGATGTCATTTTAATTCTAAATTGCATTTCAAATAAGTCAGCTGAGCTGTAATTGTAGAGGTATTTAACACCTCAACATTTCTTTAGTAACATGCAGCAGTCTGTGTGATTAAATCATAAATTACAACTGTCTTGGAAATGTTTAGTTGAACTCTGTCAGCATATTTCCCTTTTAACGTACAACAATGCCCAGTCTGGATTAGTTCACAACGACCATTCAGACTCAGTGTATAGAAACTATGATTTCTATCTCGAACACAAGAGATCTGAAACGGGTAATTCAGCGGGTCACACGAAGAAACACGGCCACCAGGAGTATCGGCGTACGGCCATTATCATCTGTAATCTTGACCAGTCTTATCTGTCTGGCACATTGTGTAGACCTTGACTTCTTGAAAGACAAACCTGAATGTGTCTACGAGAGCCAGGGCCTGATTGAAACAGTCAGGGCCAGACTGGGAGGGCCTGAACCTTGGACATAGGGCCTGTGCTGATCACCTGGGGACTGGGGACTGGCAATGGGGTCTGGGACAGGGTTTTAGGGATGGTGCTAAGCTTTCAAAATAGGGCCTGGGGCTGGACTTGAGCCTGTGGATGTGCTTCAAGACTGGGTCTGTGGATAAGCTTTGAACACGGCTTAGGATTGGCTGTGGGGCTGACTTCTAGGACAGGGCCTGGGAGTGGTCTGGGCCCACAGCCAGCAGTGAACTGTGTGTTGCTGTGGAACATGAGGAAGTTGCCACATCCTCTGTGTGCTTCCATCCACACTGAACCATCTCTCCTGCACACCACATCACCCATGCAAGAGCCGTGGTAGCTGTGGTCATCTTTGTATTAGTAGCTGTGGTCAGAGCAGTTGTAGCTGTGATTTTGTTATTGGTATTATAATGGTTGCTGTGGTCAAAACAGTTGTAGCTGTGATTTTGTTATTGGTATTATAATGGTTGCTGTGGTCAAAACAGTTGTAGCTGTGATTTTGTTATTGGTATTATAATGGTTGCTGTGGTCAAAACAGTTGTAGCTGTGATTTTGGTATTGGTAGATGTGGTCAAAGCAGTTGTAGCTGTGATTTCTGTATTGGTAGCTGTGGCTAGCACATTCATTCGTCGAAGCAGAGCTCTGTATCTGTGATAATTGGTCTGATAGCTGTGGTCTACTGTCAAAGCAGCAGATCTACTGTCAAAATCAAAGCAGCTACAGCTATGAGTAAAGCTGCTTTGACAGTTGTCAAAAAGCAGCTGTCACTGTGACCAAAGCAGCTGTGGTATCACTTAAACTTAGGCACAGCTGTAGAAGTGATGTGATGTGGTGTGGTGTGGTGTGGTGTGGTGTGGTGTGGTGTGGTGTGGTGTGGTGTGGTGTGGTGTGGTGTGGTGTGGTGTGGTGTGGTGTGGTGTGGTGTGGTGTGGTGTGGTGTGGTGTGGTGTGGTGTGATGTGATGTGTACATAGGCAGTAGGTTCAAAGATGTTGTAGCTGTTGATGATTCGTGTAGCTGTATTGTATTTATTGTCCAGAGGATAGTTACAGAGTCACAGGACAGATGATTGGACAGTAGACATAATAATGAAAATAATAAGGATAACATATATATATATATAAATCTATAAATCTATAAATCTATAAATCTATAAATCTATAAATCTATAAATCTATAAATATATAAATATATATATATATATATATATATATATATATATATATATATATATATATATATATATAAACACAGACCACACACACACACACACACATATATATATATATATATATTATCAATATATATATATATATATATATATATATATATATATATATTATATATATATATATATATATATATATATAAACACCACACAATATCAAATATACCAGGCATCATCTGTTAAACATGGGAATAGTTGTACATTGTAGGCCTAAATGTTTCAAACACAATATATTGAAAATAATATAATAATAAAACATAGTTGTTGCTAGTGCATACGCTGTAGCCATAGCTGTGGCAATTAAATGCGATGATGACTGCTGTAGCATCTGGTTTCGTGTTCATAGTTGCCACCAGGTGGCTCTAATTGGCTTCTCTAATTGAGCCAATTGTGTGACTATGTCATTAAGGAAGGTCAGTGTATCTCACTATTAAATTATTATGATTGTGAAAGTGTCATTAACAGTGAAATGTGACAACACCTAGTCAGTCTTGTGGTTGTCACTTGTTGCATTCCTCAGCCCAGAAACGTACACCGTGCTGGAAATACCTGGGTAGTCACTTGAGAAACTATTTAATCTTACTCACCAAAGCATGAGAAGGGGTTATTTGTATAATGTTGAGCCCCAGTAGCGGCTGTCGAAGGTGTCAAGGTGTGTGAGGTAATCTAATCTTCTCACCTGCCGGGGCTACCTGTCACCTGTCCCTGGCTGTCAGCCGAGCAGGACTCAACAGAAGGTAAATCTCAACTGAATCAACAAGTGCACCAACTAATTCACTTGTCCGTGTGAACAGCACATCACAGCACTGTGGCACTACACAGTGCACTTTGCGTGAGTGAGTGCACCACCACAAGTGCACCACATTGAGTACACCAAGTTCAGTGCATCACATTCAGTGCACCACTTTCAATGCATCACACTGAGTGCACTGCCTTCAGTGTATCTAGCTTCAATGTACCTCTTTTAATGCACTCCTTTCAGTGCATCCCCTTCAGTGCATCCCCTTCAGTGCAACAACACATTGAAGCTTTTATTTTGGGTGTACCCAAAACTACCCATGTTATAAAAGTTAACTTTAGCTTACTCCGTGGCAAGTATTTTTGGAATTCCATTTAAATATGTGCGTCATGCACCCATGAGGTTTTATAACTGTCGCTGGTCAGGCTGAATGGACTGTTTATCTGCTACTGTTTACCCTCAACCAACTCCTATTAGCCATGCACAGCCAGGACTGTTGTATAAATTAACAACCCTAACTGTACTATTAACATAAATAACTGCGCCGAAAAGAGAGAAACTGTTTTGAGTAAAGGGTAGCTGTTTACTACCATATTTAGGCAACTGCTGAAAACAGATAAATTAGTTTAGACTCGAGAAGAAAGTGGTGACGGGATTGGCTTAGAGGCCCGAGAGGTCGCGCTCATACATCCGGCTTAGACGAGTTTATTCAGACTGGTTTTCACTTTTTATGAGTGAACGTTTTCCGGAGATTTCCTGCCTGATCTGATTCAGCAGCGGTCGCCCAGCGTTGCGGGTGCTTCAGGTACGTGCGTAATAACGATGGGAATTGTGGTAGATTTGTAAAGAAGCTAAGCGCCCCTCCGGGGGTGTAGTGATGGAGCGTTGGTTCTGGGGCGGTGGGGCGATAGAGCAGATCCCTTTCTCTCGTCACAATGGACCCCGGATGATTCACTTGTCACCCCAGTGACAGGAAGGCCGGTCATTTGCATGCGAGTGAGAGAGAGAGGGCGAGCAGGAAATGCTGCCAAAGCCAGGGGGCGGCTGGGTGGGGGGTGGGCAGAGGAAAGTGCTTGTCTCCTTACCTCGTAAGATGCCCCCCGGCGCAGTGTCGTGCCCGCCAGCTAAAGTTAGACCCATAAATATTTAGCCCTGGCATCACGAGCATTGTTGGCGGCCGTGAGTTATGCAGACGGTACCACTAAATCACAGTGTTTTTGCGCACTTCTTCCTTGTAACATGGCAAGGCCGTCGCTGCTGACAATCGGCTCTGGATTGTGTCAGGAACGCAAAGGGTTTATGTCAGCACGACGACAGGTGGCGACTTCTAACTCACATCACGTCACTCAACCATCCCTCTTTCTTTTTCTTGGATTTCGCTGATCGCGCTTGAGCGAACACATTGAAACGGCGCAAAGACACTGGCATCTGTGATTGGAACAAACGGTCATGAGGGTATAATGTAAGACTTGCTGACAATGGCAGTGTGTGCTGATGCTCGGTAAACTGGGCTGCCGGTGACTACTGGATGGACACACGCTTTCCAGCAGCAGAAAATAAATGTTCATTTAACGAAACATATTGTCGTTGAAAGTGGATGGTTTTCATGTTGTCAACGTGATAGATTTGTTTCGTCGTTCCAGTTGACTGAACAACTGGAGAAGGTCTTAAGGAAAGCCAGGGAACACACTCTGTTCATCTGTTCAGTTACCCGGCAATCTTGTTGCCGTTCCTGATCTCTTTGTTTCTTTAAACCCAGCTATGTTGAATGTCGCGGATGAGCGACGATGCATGAACAAGGGAAGTTACTTGGTGGGGGCGAAGGGGAGGTCTTGCTGTGCCACTTTCTACCTCAGCTAGTCTGTGGGGATTTAGAAAGTTCCACTTGGTCAACGAAGCATGACCAATTGAAGGCATTTGTCTGCACGCTCTCAAGCCTGCCTTTCGACATTCCTCAAGGTTTACCACGCAATAGCCGGCTGATTGCAAGTGTCAGTTGAAATTGTTGGCATTTACTCTGGGATTGATAACATTATGACACATTGTTTATGTATCATACAGACGTGCGTGCATGCATGACAGTTTACTAGTATGTATTTATTTATTTGCATTAAAATTAAAAAAACTTTTATTTTGCATTAGGCAAACTTTAAAGTGCTTTAGATATATTTTGATTACCGCCACCAAAACACACCCACTTTTTTATTTTAATATACCCGGTAATAACTATTCTTACATCCATTTTTTACCCATCAAGCTATTCACCAATACAGGTCGGCATATCTGAAATATCTTAATTAATTTTTTTATTTGTTCGTATATTGGATTCGGTCATATAGATTTTTTTTAAATTGAACAAACACCTTAAACAACTTTGACTTTGAACATTTGGTGGTGGACGATGCAGTTTATTGGTTTATTTTGTTGACAACTTCTACGCTGGGTCCTCTCACATCCGCCAGATTTAAGTTTGCGCTGATTGAAGGGGTTGTCTATTCCTGGTGTTGTTTTCGCCACCTCTCCATCATTTCTATAGCGCGATGACACTCAACAGTGGCACGGGGGGCTAATAGCTACCCCACGACACAAAGGGCAGATTAAATTGGGCTTAGGGTGACTACACAGTGCAATTGTAAGTGCGTCATCTTTAATAAAGCGACGTCCAATCGCGTGACTTGCGCGCGTGTTTGCGTCGTGCGCGAGCGGATGAGGGCTAAGACGTAAACAAATCTCATGCTAGTTGGGGTTGGTTCAATCCACCCTCTCCGTGCCCCCCGCCGCTGCGTTGTTTACCCCGAGTCGGTTGGCGCGGCTAAATTATCATTCATTGCAGGTGTCTTAATCATCGGCACGCACCACTTCATCGACGGCGAAAACAACTTTTTCGAGCAGATTTAATTAATCAAACTTATTGTCCCAGTCACCGAGCGCAGTATCCGCACTCGGCTTTGAATATCCCTGCATTCTTCTGAAAGTGGAGAAAGTGTTTTTTCTTACATTAATAGACGGGTGTAAAAACACGTGTTTAGATATATGATTTGGATGTGTGTGAGAGAACACTGTAGGGCCAGTGTACCCCACTTAACCCCTCAGTGGATGTCGTCGTCACATTGGTGGCAGTGTCATAAGACGTGTGTAGCCAACATCACATCCCACACACTTTGAAGAGTCTACGTAATCGGACGCTATGTTTTTAGACAACCTAAAAACAAAAATTATTATTTAATAATAATGACTTTATTTAAACACCACCAAATCCAGGACTAATGCCCCCATTCACAGGAATGTAATAATAAATAATAATAAATTATGAGTTGTAAAGTAAAAGTTAATAAGAAAAAAAATCTAGTTTATGTACATTAAATAAAGTATTGTACTCTGAGTAGATATTAAAAATAACGCGAAGATAAATACAACCAACTAATTGTAACTGTATGTATGGGGGTGATCAATATTCTGACAGTGTTAGGCTAAAAACAGAAATTATTTGTTATACTATATCAGTTTTTCTCCGGCTATGCAAGTAGGAAGATAGGCCAACTCGCTGTTTTTCTAAGCCACTTCACCAAAAATATGACAAAATTGCCACCTTTTAGTTGTTGGTGACCTGTGAAAGTTCTCAAAGAAATTGCTCTTATTCAGTGAAATAATCATGATTAGACTTGATCCTGCTGATTATTTACAAGTAGAGACTCCTGCTGATTATTTACAAGTACCAGGTAGTTATATAAACATGTTTACCTGCTGCCAACTTATAGTGTATTTGTTTTCCCTCTACATGGCAGGGAACATAAGTTAAAACACTTTGAGTGCACCATTTTGAAGCGAGTTTTGAAAATAGTTCCAGGAGGCAATGCCCCTGGACCCACACACCAATGCAGTGTGCATTCGATGCTCGCTTAGCCCAACAAATTATCAATTGTTTATGTGGAATATGAGTCATACAACAAAGCTGATTGTCTCAGTTGAATGGATTTTGTATGAAAACAACAGAAATCAAATGAACGACATGCCATACAAAATGGACAAAATATTATAAACATTTGAAATGTGATTTAATGCCCAGACTACCACAAGTGTCTGCAAATTATTATTACCAAAAAAGCCTTGGAAATATAAAAAGTGCTTTCTCTGTGATCTACCTCAGACAACATTATGCGTCCGTGCTGTAATTAAAGTTAGGTTGATAACATTAAAATATGTATAATCGCTAACTCATAATGTTTACTAAGATAACCGTTATCGGGGACAGTTGTTTTTATTTGCACGAGAACAATAATCTAGCGATTGGCGTTCTCCGACTGCGAGACTATTGGCGCAGAGCAGATGGCGAAAGTGGATTAGATCTGTTCTAGATGCGACCGCGGTAGCATCTACATCTTTCTGTGACTGCTTCCTTTGTCCGATACGAAGAACTCGCATTACTGAGCATATCAGTGGTGCATGAAATAGTCTCCCCTGCCATTATCCAGCCAGGGTTATAAGCGACTGTGTGCCCAGATTAGCTGGATAACCCAGGGTTATCTGGTTCTTTGAATTAGCCCTGATGTGATCAGAGGGTGGGCAGTTAGTCTTGGGGCAGTGTGGCGGCTCGGCTGTAAAAAAGAATCAACACTTGTCGACCCATTGTGATTCCACCGATGTGTTAGATTAATCTCACAAGGCTCCTTCAGTCATGCACGACACGGCCCACACGTCAAATGTCCGTGTTTGTTGTATTGTGAAAACATTACCTAGAAATTGTACATTTATTTTGTTATTTTTTCTTTATTTTGGTATTTATTTATTATGTCTTTTACAACTTTTATTTTTAACAGTTTTTTTTACTGGTTTATGTTTTTCACTTGCATGCATGTTTAATTTAAGTTAATGACTATGAGATTTAATGACGATACACTTGTATTTGGTATAATTTATGAAAACATATGTTAACTATTAATTATAATACCCAAAAATAATTGTCATAATTAATAGTTGTGTATTGTATATACAAAATATTATTTACTTTAAATGTGTTGTTATTTTACTGTTTTACCCATGTAAGAACAGTTTTTGTTTAAACTTAAGCTAAGTCATTATCACAGGTTTGGTGTGTCTCGGATGCATCTGGTATTTGATGCCATTTTTATACTTAGAGCAACTAATATACGTAATCAAACCGAGCCTGAGTGCAATAGCTGCAGCTAGTCATGGTTTGTCTTCTCAAGGTGAATTTATTATCTAATGATCAAGGTGAAATTTGTAATTGTAAACATATTTAATTAAAGTATAATTGTGTTGTTTAAATGTTTTGTTTTAGATGTTATCAGTTAGTTCAGGTGAGACCTGCCTAGAGACATTAATGTTGTAGACATTTACCAGCCTTGTGCTCTGCTAGTTCCTGAGGAATCTTAAGGGGGCAGCACTGTAAGTCCACTGTCATTGGCTACAAGACATATTATATATTTAGCAGCCTAAAGAGTTCCAGTTACCTTATTTACAGTTCTACAAAAGAGAGATAATTATTTAAATTCTCAGTTTTTAAGACATAGCCACAACATTTCCTATGGATGTAGTTACTCCCTGTTGGATAATTAGCAATATAACTGAGTTTACAAATCACACTATATCGCAATGGTTGTGTTTTGACACTAGTTTTTGGACACGCTAAAATATGTATTTTATTTATAGCACTTTTTGTGACACTTAATATTTGTATGTGTTGAAAGACATACTATACTGTACACTGTGACCCTGTTTTTAACATCAATATTTTTACACTTTAAAATTTTTAGATCTGATTACTTACAGTTATTATAAATAATTATAATTACAAAATGCACATGTGTATATACAATTTATATATATATATATATATATATATATATATATATATATATATATATAAATTCATGCACATACACGCTACACACACATACTTTCCGACCTAGTTATCCCAGGTTCAAACCATCCCCCTGTCAGACTCCATCCGCAAGTGAATCTCAAGTGAAAGCCGTCCTGTTTTCTAAGCCGACGTGTCCGATCTCTGATTGCCTTTAGAAAAACGTCGCTCGCACTCGGCGGTGGTTCTTGAGAAACCAGAGAGTGCCGTCCTCCTCACCACAATGGCCATTGTTGGCGCCACCAGATGAGTCATTGTGCGGAGACGTCTCATCCGTCCCCCGACACTCCCCGGCCATTGTTCGCAATCCGCCCGGGCCCGTTTTTGTAACGTAATCCCGGCCCACTGGCCCCTTTGTGGACACGCATTAGGCGTGATGCGGGTCTTTCCCCCTCCGTCGCGGTCCAGTGCACAGAAGTGGTCCTCGCTCGGTGTGTTCAGTTGAGTTGAGTTGCACTCTGATGGGTCACTGGTCCTCTCTGATGGTCCTTTCTCTTACACCAATGGTCTGCTCTTGGATGTTTGTTGTCTGCTGTAGCATCAATGGTCCATTCTAACATTGATGGTCCATCCTAACACTGATGGTCTATTCTTGCAGTGATGAGCCTCTCAGTAAATGGTTACCTCCGACAGTGATGGTCCTCTACAGCAGTGATAGTCCATCCTATAAATGGTCCACTCTTGAACTGATGGTCTACCCAGCAGTGATGGTCCATTGTGTGAATGGTCCACAGCTGTACTGATGACATCTATCACTGGTCCAGTTGTTTTGATGGGGCGTCCAGTCCACTCTATACAAATTATTCCCGCTTGGACCTGACCAGTGGATTACTACCTCGGCTAATCCTTGGGCATCGACATCAACCATTGGTCCACTGGCCAGCGCTAATCTTCCCAGGATTACAGCAAGGATTAGGATAAAGATTATAGAGGGATTTTAATCCAGCCCATCATGCAGATAAAGGGAGGAGAAGAAGGGGATTATTTGAGGGTCTGATGTGGCTGTGCGGAGGAAGACAGGGCAATACCAGCATCTGAACAAAGTGGGCTTGAATGGAAGGCAGATAATCTGTCAGCCAGAGATTACAGGAGATTATGCTAATGTTTTAATCCCGCTGGGAATGTGACCTGTGATTGAAGTTGGACAGCAATCAGTTGGTGCAAGAACTTGTTCCTGTTTCCCAGGGATAAGTCTGGCTTCCCACCCAGAACACTTGTATGGACTTCATGTCTATAATCCATAGTAGCAATAATAAATTAATATATTACACTCAATAGAATATATATTAATTTATATATATATATATATATATATATATATGTGTGTGTGTGTATATACACTATATATATATATATATTTGATATGGCTTCTAATACAAAATTACTAGCAATTCTTCACAACATTTTAAACGTGATCTAGAATTGTTCAGTAAAACTATAATTATATTAAAATGGTTATGTTAGTTACTAATTTTTTTTTTAACTAACGAGTGTAACAATATATATATATATATATATATATATATATATATATATACACACACACAATTATATAATTGTTTATACATGTGTTCACATATATGTATAGACGTACACTGTATATATATGTATATATATATATATATATATATATATATGCATACTTATTACTTATATACAGATAATTATAATTTATAGGTGTGATTTAAATAGTAAGTGAAATGTTAAAATATTTTGATTGCTTATTACCAGGCTAATCCAAATTACAGAAAATAGTAATAATTACATACTCCCAGTATATATATATATATATATATATGTTTCATTTATATAAAATGTTATATCTGTGTCTGTTTATTTACCTCCCCAAATATGTTTATAGTTGCCCATGTGTATTTCTGTGATTTAATTATTAGAGTAACTATGTAGGGATTGAATCATTCCTTGAAATGTCACAATGTTAAATGTTAACTAGTGATTTTTTTATCAACAGTTATGACACTGAGAAAGGTGACAGTATCAGTTATTACGTCAACAAAATGTCAGAAGAGTAGTTCATGATAGAAAATAGCACAATACACTGTACCTGATACATCTATCATGAGACCAAAATGTCTGACACAACTCAGTATACGTGAATTAACATACATGGTAATCACTTCTCTAAAATGAAGACATTTAACAAAACACATTTGGAAATAGTTTCATCCAAATGACAATGAAATTATTGAAATCTCGGTCTTCGTCCATTATCTAGTTCATTACCTCTATTCAGAAACAGTCTCTTTCTAAGACTCCTAAAGGGACTTACAGCACTACCACCATAAATCACACACTTGGCACATGTTCAAAACATGCTGTAATCAAAATGATAGAAATATCATCCATAGATATAATATAATGAGATAATGAGATGCCAACTTTAACCACCTGATGACATTGGTGATGGTATTTAGAGCACGGTGACACATGTATTACATGAAATCTCCATTCATATTTCAAACTGCATATTTGCTCCTATTCCTGAGTTTCCATATCAGTCTATGAATTCTTTCTGTACTGCCGAACCCTCTGGATCTCTCCACCAGATGTCGCCACTAGGTGTCAGGAGACGTTGCATGGAGATTTCGACACAGGAATCTCTTTCATAGTCAACAGAATTCTATGTGTAATTTTCATAGGATTTTGTTGTAAGAGAGATGAAAAGTTGTGACAACAACATATATACTGATACAGGTAGACAGACGTAGAGGGTGAAGGGTGCGCGGACAAAACCCCATCCGGACAAAACCCCCTTGGACAAAACCCCCTCGGACAAAACCCCCTTGGACAAAACCCCTCCATACATAACTCCATCAATACATAAGCTCCTTCCGGACAAAACCCCCTCGGACAAAACCCCCTCGTCAGTGATACTAGACTCAAGAATGATTAAATATTTTATTTCTATTGCAATCATCAACCTTCTAGTTACATTTATCAGTCAGTTTATTTCCACTGGTGTTCATTTCCACCAAATGGTATGGCTGACTAGAGGGTAACTTGCTTTCACCATTTTCTGAAGCCACATTCACAAACATAACTTGGTTATAGTAACAGTGGTTACCAAGTTGCCCAGAGCTACAGACTGCCAGGCAGGCAAAAGACAAACCCAGACTAGAGACTAACTTGCTTGAATAGCACCTTTTTATGCCAGTAATTATAAAATATTTGGTATGTATTTAAATTGTTTACATACCAAATTATATATATATATATATATATATATATATATATATATATATATATATATATACACACATATTATATAGTATGCACAAACATACAAGCCAAGTTAAGTTTAATTATATTGAAGAGTCTAGTATCTATGATGAGGGGGTTTTGTCCGAGGGGGTTTTGTCCGGAAGGAGCTTATGTACTGATGGAGTTATGTATGGAGGGGGTTTTGTCCAAGGGGGTTTTGTCCGAGGGGGTTTTGTCCGAGGGGGTTTTGTCTGGAGGGGGTTTTGTCCTACCTTCGACGTAGAGACATTGTTGTAGAACTGAAAGAGTAAGAAGATATCTAGAAATCAGTATTGGATTATATTACTTCCCAAAGAAATTGTTTGTGATTTTGTATTATTGTGCGAATTAATTGCACAGACTTTATCAGTGTCTTTTGGATGAATTGTTTATGGATGATAGGATAAATATTTAAAAGTTAAATGTTTTTAATATGGCATGGTGGGCAGAAAATCTGCATGTATGCACACATACATGAACACACATGCACGCACGCACGCACGCATGCACGCACGCATGCACGCACACACGCACACCTGTGAAACATATTTATTCATGTCCTGGTTCGAGCATTTACAATGTAGCTGAAGGTAAAAATGAGGCCAATGAGAAGACCAGGCCACTCCGTTCTACTCATGTAGTTTGTTATCTCGGTCCTTGCGTCTGACAACGTGGTGAGATGTGTGAATAATTTACACTCGTCCCGTTGAGCCATGGGTGCCAAGGCTGTACCCTGCGTACCTGTGTACCTTCTCACACCTGCCAGCTCACCCCTAATCAGTACATGTCATCAAACAGCGGATATGGACACAAGTCGCCCGGGATTATCCTGTCCTTATCTGCACCGCCCCTAATGCAGGTTAATCCCTGCGCCGAATCCTCTTAAGTCAAGCCGAGCCAACACGGAAAATGTAATTAAGCTTACATGGCTTTCGAGCGACGGCTGGCCTGGATTAATACCCGTCAACGGCGTTGTCGTGGAGACAACACCAGGTGTCACTGCCGCCGGCGGACTTAGCGGCAGATAATTGGCCAGTTTACGGCGGGATTTACCGGTGGTGATAACGTGCGCGCAAATTGATCCGACGATCATTCGTCGTCAGTGTGTGCTCCGTGGCTGGCTGTGTCGCGCTCGCTCACTGTCTGTGGCTACCTGGTGACGATGCGATGACAGTAGACTGTGGATGGATGTAGCATGATGCGGAGGCTGCCTGTGTCGGGATGATCGCGGGGAGAGTGATGCTAAGGATGCCGGTGTTGTGAGTGGTTGGAGCGGAGGCTGGGATACACAGTCGATGATTCCATCTGCGGATTCGCCGGCCTTCCAATGACAGCAGTGGACAGGGACAAAGGTGGGAGGAGACGCTGGTGGCGTCATCCACGCTTACGATGTACTGGATCGAGGATGAGTGTGTGTGTGTGTGTGTGTGTGTGTGTGTGTGTGTGTGTGTGTGTGTGTGTGTGTGTGTGTGTGTGTGTGTGTGTGTGTGTGTGTGTGTGTGTGTGTGTGTGTGTGTGTGTGTGTGTGTGTGTGTGTGTGTGTGTGTGTGTGTGTGTGTGTGTGTGTGTGTGTGTGTGTGTGTGTGTGTGTGTGTGAGTGTGTGTGTGTGTGTGAGTGTGTGTGTGTGTGTGTGTGTGTGTGTGTGTGTGTGTGTGTGTGTGTGAGTGTGTGTGTGTGTGTGTGTGAGTGTGTGTGTGTGAGTGTGTGTGTGTGTGTGTGTGTGTGTGTGTGTGTGTGTGTGTGAGTGTGTGAGTGTGTGTGTGTGTGTGTGTGTGTGTGTGTGTGAGTGTGTGTGTGTGTGTGTGTGTGAGTGTGTGTGTGTGTGTGTGTGTGTGTGTGTGTGTGTGTGTGTGTGTGTGTTTTAGGTGTATGTGTTGGATATTTGGAATCGTTTCACCAGTGCAGGTCCTTTACGGAGTGTTTAGTGGAGGTTGTGTATTTTGTTTACCTGTGGATGTAACAGATGTACAGTCGTAGGATGGGGTGTCTGTTCTACACGTGTTGTATGTTACGGTTAGACAGCTCGCTTCCACTGGCGGGCACACATGCATGTGTTTGTGCAAACGCACATACACACACATGTATACACACACACACCACACACACACACACACCACACACATGCACACACACACACATACACGCACACACACACACGCACACACACACACTCACATAAACACATCTAATCAGCATGTTTACTAGATCCATTTCAAATAAATCACACCTAACAAACAACTATAATGTCACTTATGTCAGATGTTCTCATAGACAAGTGGAGTCAAAAGTGGAGTCAAACCTCTCCAACCCGAGCCTCGGGGCTTGCAGTCCCCTCCCCCTCAACCACACGGACAGTGGCTCCGGGTAAACTCCACCCATGTCCCTCTCACTAGATGTCATCGCAGTCACATGTCACAGTGTCTCCCACACCCGCATGTTGCTGCACTCCTGTCTCCGTAGCCGAGGCCAAGTCCCAATTACGTCTCCCGGACAATTACACTGGCCCGGCTGCTGCTAATTGTTTGTGCTGTCTACAGCCGGCCATCTACCTGAATCGTCACAGCTCTTTGTTGTCACAGATGTCGACAGGGAGGCCTCTAGACCTCCTGTTTATCACCTTCGACGGTGTGTGATGCTTATGCTGTGGACACGGTCCCTGGGCATTGTCCAGTCCTAGGGGCCGTCTCACTACGATACACACCTCTTAAGGAAAATTAGTCATTAAACATAATCCATTGTTAAATTAAATGAGTGTTTTTAAAATGCAAATATCCATTGTTGTATGACTGAGGACATTATTTCCATGACACCAGTGATAGTGTCTCTTTGCTGCGTCGTGGTGTTGACAGTTTTCAGGTATTCAAGATTACGGTTAAGGATCAACATTTATTTTGTGGTTAAAAATCAGGTGAAGAGCTCGTAATAACGTTAGCGAAATGTTCCCTTGGGCAGTCAGTTCTAGTGGTCAGGTCATGGATATGGTCCCTCAACACTGTAGACAATATTGTATAAAAAAACTGTATATTATATCGGTTTTCTGTAGAATATTCAGAACATTGGAATTCTGTAGAATCTGAAACTTTTTCTGCTTTCCCTAATTACGACATTTTAAAGCCCCAATGAGTTTTATATAATTATGTTCATTCCTGTAAGAAAGAATTATGAACATTATTTTGCATCTAATATGATCAGTTGTAGAATTAACAATGAACTTAACAGTATCATTCAGGATAGCTCACATTTTAGTAAATATTTACTTTTAAATTTCTCACTGTGGGATTTGTGTATTTTGACTGATTAGTTTCTGTTGTGTTTCTTGCAGCTACGTTTGTGCCAATCCACTGTATTGTGGAGCAGACTGCGAGTCCCTCTAGTGGCAAGCATGGCACCGAGGCGAATGTCGAACTCGACACGTATGCAATTCTACCAAGTTCGGCACTTTTCAGCGACATTGTTCGCATAGCACTGCTCAAGATTGGCTACTCTTCATCTGAAGCCATGGGGGCTAAAGGTACGCTCTTTTCCTTGTCTGTGTACCTTTCCATAATGACGTGATGTTTTGGGACACCTAAACAATGTAAAGAAAGAATTATTTACTATACTGTTTTTGGACCATTATTATGTTTATTAGTTTGAATACACACATACAAAATAATAGTTGTTTTTGTATTTTTCTGGTGTCCTCTTTAGAATTTCATTTTATCTATATTTCTGAATAGACACAGCACACAATGCTCAGTTACTGTATAGTTTTTATTTTTAATACAATTTTTTTTCTACCGTATTTTACAGACAGCTGAAAATTTAAATAATTGTTATTGGTTTCAGGTTTACTGACATTATGGTACTCTTTAATACCAATTCTTATGTTTTCTATACATTAT
Source organism: Oasisia sp. SBJ-2009 (assembly GCA_964017155.1). Lineage (NCBI taxonomy): Eukaryota > Metazoa > Annelida > Polychaeta > Sabellida > Siboglinidae > Oasisia > Oasisia sp. SBJ-2009. The sequence goes on from OZ024855.1 coordinate 42,191,292, forward strand.
TGACAACCTGTGGATGAGACCTGATTGTGAGTCATTGCATTTCACACAAAAACACTAACAGATCTGCAAAAACAGCAAATTTTATGACGTGTTGATATATAGCAGCTGATAATTTGCATTTATTCAGGTCAATACTGAAGATGTCAATTGAAATGACTGGTGCATACATATTCCTGTATTTTAGCAGATTTTCCCATATTTTTACTGGACGTTTAGTTCGTAATTAAAAAGTCACTTTTTTTGGAAAATATAAATTGGCATCTAAATACCATCATTATGGCGTCTGTGATTACTTTTCTTACAACTTGAATGGAAGCAACAGCGTGTCAAATCGTGACCTATATTCTTTCATAGAAACCAGACTGAGTGGGTCAGTTACTTCCAACACATCACCCCAGTCTAATGTACACGTGACTGTAGAAGTATTCAGTCACATGTTGCAATTACTTCACAGTACCCCGTGATCAATCATAACCCCCATCCACCTGAAGTAATTCCCTTCCGAATGATTGAGAAACCACTATTGGATGTCAGGTCGCATCAGCAGCCGTTGGGTTAAAGAACGCGTTACTTATAAACGCTACAGTGTACAGCTGGCGCCTAATTTGTTCCACTGTGGTTTTAGAGGCTAACACTGTTATTTTGCAAAGAGGGTAAGTGGTGATTAATACGTTCTAAGTTTTTATAATGTTTTTTTTTATAATAAGGTACTTTAAAACCACTCCTTCAGCTGATGTTTTTGCTCCTTTCATTTGAGGCTAATTTCATGAAAAAGACAACATACTCAAAGTGATTGCTGTTTGTATTCACTGTGTGATGTGCTTTTTGATTAGGCAAGTTTTTTTAGTGAAACAGATAAATAATAAATTAGTGTGGTTTTAAGATTATTCGGAGAAATTGACGAAGAAAGTTTCTTTAGGTAAATATTTTGTTATACTCAATTATAATTTGAAATTACATATCATGAGTCAGAACCTGGCAAATGCCAAATACAGTTTTCTCAAAGTATAGCCAGGGTGACTGAGGACTGGTTTGTTTACATCATAATTTTGCCATTTTTGGGTGTGTTAGTGTTAATGAATCAGCTGAAAGCATAATCTAGCCAGAGACAGTTGTAAATGTTGAGGGTGTATTGAGATATGACCACAGCACAATGTCTATAAGCAGAGGTTACATGTATGTATCGTGGGTCTTTGATGTCGTGACGGATCGGAAATTTCATTAGATTTATGTTAAATGTTCACAGCAAGCTGCCAGATGTAACAACTGAAATAGTCTCTTTTGACAATTAAACAGTATATATTTTTTAAATAGACAATACAGAATTTATATATCTATTGGCAACATATATCTGGACATTAATGGACAGGAATAATTTTAAGCAAATGAGCCAAGGACATAGGTTTTATGGTAAGTTAGTATAAGCAACTGGTAAGAGATATTGTGTGGTTATTGGTGAGGTCAGTGAGGCCAGTAGTGAGGTCAATAGTTAGGTCGACTGTGAGGTCAAAAGTGAGGTCATTGACAATGTCAGCAATTAGATTAATGGTGAGGTCTGTATGAGGTTGATGGTGAGGTCTGTATGAGGTCAATGGTGAGGTCTGTATGAGGTCGATGGTGAGGTCTTTATGAGGTCGATGGTGAGGTCTGTATGAGGTCAATGGCGAGGTCTGTATGAGGTCGATGGTGAGGTCTGTATGAGGTTGATGGCGAGGTCTGTATGAGGTCGATGGTGAGGTCTGTATGAGGTCGATGGTGAGGTCTGTATGAGGTCGATGATGAGGTCGATGGTGAGGTCTGTATGAGGTTGATGGTGAGGTCTGTATGAGGTCGATGGTGAGGTCTGTATGAGGTTGATGGTGAGGTCTGTATAGAAAGAGGTCGATGGTGAGGTCTGTACGAGGTCGATGGTGAGGTCACTGATGAGGTCAGCAGTGATCTGTGTGTCAGTCCTACCTGTTTATGTAGCACCTGTCACTGTGTTTGTAGACCCTGTCAACATGTCACCTGTCCTCTCCATCAAACACACGCCTCGCACTAAAGAAACAGTAATCCTGGATAATCCGCAGTGTCAATACTCATTCAAGTAAACAAACACTCGCACAAAGATCCCACCCACAGTTGTTTTCTTAGGCAAACTCAGCTGCTACGCTGTGAGGCCCTCTGAGAAATAGGTTCTAGCAGAATAAAGGATTTATTTGTTTATAGAATAACATTAACATTTCCTCTGAGAAGGATTTTTTTCATTACATACAGTATGTTATTGCATATATTACATTAAAAATTACATTTATTATATATATATATATATATATATATATAATATATGTCTGCACACAGGATAGATGAATTAGTTTGTGTTTTATATAGTATGATATAATGTTGACATTGAATGGTGAAACTAAAACTGAAAAAATATTTCAACTACAACATGTTTTTGATGGTGGAAAACATTTTAGTTGTTAAAATATGTTTTCTTTTAAGAGGTTTTATTTCTTGCAAGACGGTTCACATTTTCTCACACTTCCGTCTGATGTGTAAACAGACATTAAAATGTTTAGGTAAACACTATCGTCATGGCGATTTCACCCAACCTTCTTCTGTGTAGGAACTATTCAGATCCGCAACTGGAAGCCGTTGACCTTTGACACGATTACGGAGAATCCGGATGCAACAATTGAAGAGGTGTTGGGAGACATGACGTCCCTGTCGACCCTGCGACTACGACTATGCAGGTAGGCATTAAAGGATTAAAACCATTCCAACACTGTAGTTAGTCTAAATAAACGCTTGTCTTTAAGAACTTTGCCAGGCTTTTCACAGACGAGCTGAAATTTACACAGTTTTTATCGGATGTTTCTGAGAAACAATATGTTTCTCCGTGGTGAAAAAATATTCTGGTATGGGAGGTAATGCAGAATCACAGGAGCGTGCATGAAAATAATGCTCGTGCGTAGTTCATTACTTGCACCCAGTGAGTTAATACAAATGTGTTACAATATATGTCCATGTTGGCACATTGAGTTGATAATAGCTGAGTTGACGCTATACTAAAGTCTAAAGGACTTAGTGTGCATTTTTGCAAGCAACAACAAAACCAAGCTGCAAACCGCAAGCATAGTACACATAGCGCAGTAACTTTTGACGACGTGTAAGTTTGTCATGCTGCGTTTCTTTTCATTTTCTAGAAAACCGCTTTTGTTTAGATTCTCAGTAGTTTGCCATTAACCAGTTTTGCTTGGGAGTGGTTTGCCATCGAACAGTGTGCTATGGTCATATTAATCCACTTACAGCTGTTTAAATTATTCCACTTGCCTTCAAGATTTACCTTGCCGTCGACATGTGTAGTAGGCCCTTTGCAATATGTGTTGCGACACTGAGTTCATAATAGTGTGTTACAATGTGTGTTACGTATATTTACACACTGAGTTGTAACTAATTTGTTACAATATATGTTGACACACCTAGTTTGTACTACAGTGTTGTTGTGTGTATTGACACACTGATTTGATACTAGTGTGTTACAATGTGTTGACACATAGAGTCGATAGTTGGTGTGTTACGGTGGGATTACACACTTAGTTGAGACTTCTGCATTGTTAACATACCAAGTTGTGTGTTACGTTACACGCTGACACACTGCCTTGCAACTAATGCTTTACGTTGTAACATTGTTGGCAAAATGTTACCAGTGCGGGTTAATTAACTCGACAAAGGTTTGAAGCCTCCGCGCATTCCGACTCTGTGAGTGAATGCAGTGAGTCAGTGGAGTGCGACGGCGCAGGTGATGAGTAACATCACTGCACCTGGGCTGTGTCACACGTAATGTTTTCCCAGCATTGTCACCATTCCTGTGCAGTGGACCGTGCGAGATATCGGAGGTCTCCGCGAGGCTCCAGCATCAGTCTCAATCTCCCGTGATTTATCATAATGCGCACGGCCCCGACGGTATCGCATCGAGCCGCCGTCATTATGCACTGCCGATTGTATTGTTCTTTGGACAGAGGATCGGTATTTGATATGGCCATAAATTGGTCGGAAATTATCATAGAGTTGGCGGGCAACAAGGACTGGATGACAACTGACAGTGTGCAGGTGACGCTCGGTGACGAGAAGCGGCCAACGTGCGACGCATGTTAACCACGCTGCGATATGCTGCGAGTCGTTTGAAGTGACTCGAAGAGAGCAATTCCGTGCTGCGTGTCACTGACATTGATCTAATGGCATTTAGCTTTCAATGGGGCTGTTGTTTCTTGAGTCGTTGTATTAACAATACAAAGGTGTTGTGGATGCAGATAGGATTCTCTGCGGCTGTCTTCGCTGCTTTGTGTGCGTCACTTAGGCTCCGAGCCGTTTGTCTGTCTTCAGCTGTGGAACATGGAAGTTACACTGGTCACCGTTGACGCCAAGTGAAGCACGAAAGGCATAACATTAATTCTGAATAATATTTTTCATCTTACACTAATAATCCATGAGACACTTGGCTAGTTTTAACAATAAAATTAATGATTAGTTTCTTTTCAAGTTACAAAGAACATTGATAAGTTGGCATTTCTTCAGAAGAGACATCGGTGATATTATAATATTTGTGATATTTGAATATGGACGTTATGCGGATCATGGTTGACTCGATGAAAATTAGTGACGTATCAAACACGTAAAACTAATTCTGAATAATATAGTTGATCTAACACTAATAATCCAGTAGACATTTAGCTAGTTTTAGCAGTTAAATTAATGATTAACCAGCCAGTAGAACATGCAAGTTACTGGTCATGGTCACGGTTGACTTGATAAAAATCAGTGAAGTATTAAACACGTAAAATTTATTCTGAATAATGTGGTTGATCTAACAGTTGGATAGTTTTTATTATAAAATTAATGATTAACTTCTTCAGAAGTAACAAAGAACTTTGATAACTTGGCACTTCTTCAGAAATGAAAACGGTGATATTAGAACATTGAAAAGTTGGCATTTTTATTTCACTTTCAGATAGTGAGAATTCATGCATAAATTAGTTATGATAATGTCAACACATCAACCCTGTCACTCATATAAAGCTGTGTTACGAGAACTTGAGGATCGGTGTTTTTGGAGATAAATCAAGCCTCACCACAAACAAGTGAAATACATCAAAGTGTTGCCCCCAGAATACTTTATATTGTGGGTAATAGAAGGGATGGTCACACACACAAGAATGATGAATTTCTCTTAGCTGGGGGCACTTTGTAACAAAAGTACTTCCTCGTATCAGAAACACAGCCTGAGTCTGGAGTCGAGAAGTCTTCTAGTATCTGAGATGTACAGTCCAATTTAGTTGGAGGCAAAATTATAATCACTGCCTTACCCATCCAGTAGACGTTCCTCCGTTGTTTGGTTTACAACCCAAAAACACGTTAAAGAAATACTGTAAAGCATAAACTTGATGCGAGATACAAAACAAGTGAGTCATTTTCTTTTGAAGCCTACATATCTTAGTAAGAACATTAGTGGAAGTGACGTTTTGGCATAGATGTATTCTGTCTCTTGTTGCTAACTCTGGGTTGACAGCTTGTTCATGTCTCATGCAGTGGAGGACATGTTTGACACATGGCGCTATTGTTTGTCACAGATTTCATGAGTCATAATAATGGTTTGATGTGGGCGACATTGTCTCTCGAAAGTTCCCTTTGTAGTCTTTACCTGTTGTGGGAGCTGTGTGTAGCTTGAGTAATGGCATGTGTTTTGACAGAAACATCATCTGCCTGCTTCTTGAATCCATTGCAATGTGTCGTGGTCAAAGAAAGAGGCAGTCACAACTGATATACTGTCATCTAAATGGCATTTTGCGGCTTTGACGTGGGTACATTTCCTAAAGCAATGAAACGAATCAATCATATTTACCTCCAGAAACAGTTTACACAAAAAGAGTTTACACAAAGCGAGAACAGGAGAGGTTATGACAATGGGCATTGTTCCAAATGGGTGGAGAGAGATAGTTTTATGGTAATTGCACATAAAGTTTGTTTTTATGTAATTTATACAAATATTGTCCCCACATTTAGTGTGATAAATCAGTGTAGTGAAATTGCACATTATTTGAATGTTTATAATATTGATACATGTCTGCAGGAAAAAAAGGTTGATTTCCATGTGTTTATTATGAAGATTGCATCGGGAAGTGTAGACAATTTAGTATAATGCTTCATCATTAGTTGAAACCCTGCCAAATAAGTGCCGTGTGTATATGTTACCCGACCGGGGAATTGATTGTGTGTGTGGAGTGTGTAACTAGTAACACAAAGTTGAAGTGCAAAAGTAATTATGTGACAACACTGTGAATGTAGTTCATAAGAATTAATGCATGCTAATTGGTCGCTGGAACATTACGCCCGCCACGAGCACGCAGCCACGGGTTGCTGAAGCCAGATCAATAATGATGACTTTATGTAAATACCTACACAATTGACACCGACTCATCCTTCCGTCAAAGTTATCTTGCCTTGCTAATGGCGCAGTTGTGGCACTGAACAGCGACGCCTGCCCGAGGCGGTCACGATTAAACACATGGCACGACTCCAGATGCCTTCGAGGCTCCCTGCCCCGCAGTCATTTCTCACGCCATTAAAACGAGATGCTCATAAAACGGCTGACAAAGCCACGCAATCACCGCGGAGGAGGTGGCGCACCCCCAGGGGCAAACATAAACACTGTCCGATCAGCGCCGTACAAACACATGAATTATGATTTAGTATGCGGAGCAAGCACCACACCTTCGGCGTACATAATAATAATAATTCGCAAGCAGTGATATGTTGTAAAAATTCATCATATGAGCCTCGCATGCTCCTTTGCCTTCAGAGCCTAAACACATTCGTGTGTAAAATGTATTCGTTGTAAGACAACAGACTGAACAGAGACTGACATTAAACTGAATGACATACCCGCTGTGGATGTTTGGTGGTTGGTGGCGACACCTGGGGAATGACAGGGGAAGTATTTAAGAGAAAGTTGGAGTTGATTGTTTGTTTATGTTTCAGCCATTCCAAGAAGTGTGTTTGTGTTTCAGTCAGTCCATGGGATGTGTTTGTGTTTCAGTCAGTCCATGGGGTGTGTTTGTGTTTCAGTCAGTCCATGAGGTGTGTTTGTGTTTCAGTCAGTCCATGGGGTGTGTTTGTGTTTCAGTCAGTCCATGGGTTGTGTTTGTGTTTCAGTCAGTCCATGGGGTGTGTTTGTGTTTCAGTCAGTCCATGGGTTGTGTTTGTGTTTCAGTCAGTCCATGGGATGTGTTTGTGTTTCAGTCAGTCCATGGGGTGTGTTTGTGTTTCAGTCAGTCCATGGGGTGTGTTTGTGTTTCAGTCAGTCCATGGGGTGTGTTTGTGTTTCAGTCAGTCCATGGGGTGTTTTTGTGTTTCAGTCAGTCCATGGGGTGTGTTTGTGTTTCAGTCAGTCCATGGGGTGTTTTTGTGTTTCAGTCAGTCCATGGGGTGTTTTTGTGTTTCAGTCAGTCTAAAAGGTGTGTGATGGACGAGATCAAAGAGAAACTGCTCCAGTTCCTGCTCCAGCGCTCTCAAGGCATGTTGTCTAGCTCCGGCTGTCCCATTGAGAAGGTACGCCACATTGCACTCTACAGTCATACACTCTACAGTCTTACACTCTACAGTCTTACACTCTACAGTCTTACACTCCACAGTCTTACACTCCACAGTCTTACACTCCACAGTCTTACACTCTACAGTCTTACACTCCACAGTCTTACACTCTACAGTCTTACACTCCACAGTCTTACACTCTACAGTCTTACACCCCACAGTCTTACACCCACAGTCTTACACTCTACAGTCTTACACCCCACAGTCTTACACCCCAGTCTTACACTCCACAGTCTTAAACTCTACAGTCTTACACCCCACAGTCTTACACTCCACAGTCTTGCACTATACAGTCTTAAACACTACAGTCTTACACTCTACAGTCTTACACCCACAGTCTTACACTCCACAGTCTTACACTCTACAGTCTTACACCCACAGTCTTACACTCCACAGTCTTACACCCACCGTCTTCCACTCCACAGTCTTGCACTCTACAATCTTAAACCCTACAGTCTTACACTCCACAGTCTGGCACTCTAAAGTCTTACACTCTGTGCAATCTTACACTCCACAGTCTTACACTCTACAGTCTTACACTCCACAGTCTTACACTCCACACTCTTACACTCTACAGTCTTACACTCCACACTCTTACACTCTACAGTCTTACACTCCACACTCTTACACTCTACAGTCTTACACTCCACACTCTTACACTCTACAGTCTTACACTCCACACTCTTACACTCTACAGTCTTACACTCGACAATCGTACACTCCACAGTGTTACATTTTACAGTATGACACTTGAAAGTATTACATTATGCAGTCTTACATTCTACAGTCTTACACTCTACAGTCTTACACTTTACAGTCTTACACTCAACAGTCTTACACTACACAGTCTTACACTATACAGTCTTACACTCCACAGTCTTGCACTCTACAGTCTTACACTACACAGTCTTACACTCTGTGCAATCTTACATTCTACAGTCTTACACTCCACAGTCTTACACTCGACAATCGTACACTCCACAGTATTACACTTTACAGTATTACACTTGAAAGTATTACATTATGCAGTCTTACATTCTACAGTCTTACACTCCACAGTCTTACACTCGACAATCGTACACTCCACAGTATTACACTTTACAGTATTACACTTGAAAGTATTACATTATGCAGTCTTACATTCTACAGTCTTACACTCTACAGTCTTACACTTGACTGTCTTACACTCAACAGTATTACACTATACAGTCTTACACTATACAGTCTTACACTCCACAGTCTTACACTCTACAGTCTTAAACTCTGCAGTCTTACTTAAGCTCGACATTCTTACACTCAACAGTAAACCTTATTTTTGGTTTGTCATGTACACAATCTTTTAAATATATTTTATTTCAAAACAATGTAAATATTTAAATACTTCTTGCAGACGCTCTTGAGTCAGATGTCAAAGGGTGAATTCTCGATGGCAACTATTCCGGCGGAGACACGCCAGGCGTTCAACAAGTGGTACTTGGAGCAGCAGAGACTTGGGCCCCACCCCCCACTCCGTGCCATCAACAACAAGCGCAAACTCTCGGACGTTGTCGATAAGAAACCAAACAACTTTGCGACGTCGACGCCTGTCATTGGGGGCACGATGTCGCGGACAGACGCCGCCAACTTCTCCCTCGGAAAGCTGCAGACTCGGGCGTCATTCGACCATGAGCATGAGATCCCGAGATTGCAACAGTGGTTTGCCGAGAATCAACACCCGAAGCGAGAACAGATGATCGAGTATCTGAATGATTTGAACCTGCTGGATTGTCGCAAGGGGGGCAAGCCACTCGACCTCGCAAACATCAGCTACTGGTTCAAGAACGCACGTGCGTCACTACGACGCGTCAACAAGAGTGCCGACATGTCGGAGAATGTCGAGAGTTGCGATGACGGCGACATGAGAATGAACGACATCGCGCAGAGTCAGCTGAGCCCAATGTCGCCGGCGTCAACGGTCGAGGTTCCAGAGCTGCCCAATCGTAACGCGGTGTACGTCGTGAATCCGCTGCTGAGTCAGTCGGACGGTCGCGATACGGAAGTGGTTCGCATCGGGGAGGAACAGATGGCTGATCCGGATCACATGGATCCGACCCCAGAGAACTACTCGTCCAAGTGCAGTGACGGCGCGGATCCTGCGAACACAATCCAGAGTGACCAGCGGCCGAGCGGCGGTCTGTCGCCTGACCTGTCACGCCAGAACGGACTCTCACCTCTGCCCTCCTGTGACGATCAGGCCACTGACCTGAGCCTGAAACACCGCAAGAACAGCACGGAGAGCATCACGACGCAGGACTCCCAGTCGTCCACAGAGGGCGCTAGAGTAGGCCGCCTCGTCATCAAGGAGGAGGGCCACAGCCGGTCGACGAGCAGCGCAGCTACGCCGTCGCCATCTGGTGACATTCAGGCGCAGTACGACCACAAGCCGTTGATGCACATGCACTCACAGCAACAACTGCAGCAGCACGCGATGCAGATGGCCGCGATGTCACAGGCCCTCAACTTGCATTACGTCCACCCGGCGGCAGCACTGTACCATCGTCTGGACGGCGGCAGTGGCGGAGGCGGCGCTGGCGTCACAAACTTCCCGTCCGACCCAAAACTGAACCTGGGCAAGTCGGCCAGCAACTGGAACTTCCCGTCAGACTCGAAGCTGAGCCTGAGCACGGCGTCGAACAACTGGAGTTTTGCGTCTGACTCGAAGATTAACCTCAGCACGACGTCAAGCAACTGCAGCTTCGGCTCGGAGCCAGATCGCAAGAAGCGGAGTCGCGTGTTCATCGACCCGCTCACGGAGATACCAAAGCTCGAGGTGTGGTTCCTGGATGACACTCACCCGTCGTCACACATGATCGAGAAGTACACGGAGGAGTTGAACCGCTCGCCCTACCGCATGCGCTTCCCCAAGCTCGAGGCGAAGAACGTACAGCTGTGGTTTAAGAATCACCGCGCCAAGGTGAAGAGAGCAAGACTGGAGAGTCTGACATCGGAGGCGTTGTTGCCACCCGAGTTCCCCGACACCCACATCCAGGAGGCCCAGGGGGCAGCGCTTGGAGCGGGAAAGGCATGGGACTCGGACGCAGTCTCCGAGGGAGGCGATGGACCGAAGTCTGAGGTGACAAACACGAATAAACTGTGCAATGTAATGAGTGACGCGGACGCCCAGGGCCGAGGGAAGCCCTGGAACGAGGACGCCTTCTCTGACGGGGCAGACGAACCGGACTCGAAGGTGGCGAAAATCGATAAACTGCGCATCGCGATGAGCGACGCGGATAACAGTGACGGTGACCGGAACACTGTCAGTGGCAGCGACACGGATCGCAATGACGATCGCGACTGTCCGTTAGACACAGAACGCGACAGCGAGCGTGACTGTCATTTGGACTTGATGACAACTCCACAAACTTCGACGCCGTCCGACGTGCCACATATCAACCAGCTCTCTGTGGCTGTCTAGGGGATGATGTCTGCTTAATAGTCGCTTACGACATTATCTTGAGGGCTTCGCAAGAGGCTTGCGTGTCTTCTGATTGGTAGCTTCTGTCGGCAAGACAAATTTGTACATGATGTAAATGTCGACCAGCATAGCCACGTTGAACTGTAGATGTCGTCTGCATGTTTCGCTGCATGTCATCAGGTTGTATATATCGCAGGAGTTATCCACTTACTGCCACAGCGAGAATGTTTATTTTTGCAAATCTTCGAATATGTTTATTTATCGAGTATGCCGGAGCCTAGCCTAAAGTGTTCCAAACATTCCAGATATATATTTATAATAGGAAGGCGTTCTTTGCATGAAATGCAAACAGAATCATGTTCCTTTACACGTAGAATGCGAGATGCGATTTGTGTTCATTTATGCGGATGTTTAATTAAGTTAATACTGTATCACATGTGGATTTGGTCGTTCAAGTCTTCATCCAAGTCTTAACTGCGGCATAGCTAAGGGAACAGTGTTTTGTTAATCATAAGCTTTTTGCTTATTTTGCCCTCCCATTCTTCCCTCGTAATTGCAACACATACTCAGATAGTCAAGCCATTAATGCTGGGTGTCATACTGCCAATAATTGCCAGATCTGGGAGCTGAAATTTACCTGACTTGCCTCCCCACCAGATGCTCTTGTCATCAGTTGTCCTCACCTCCATCATAGATGTTGCTCCATCATTGGTATAAAAATTGGGTAGTTCTGCAGATAATGTGTCATGGTTAGTTCTGAATTTCAAGCTAAGTTAGATCTCTGTTGGTCTGCAATATGTTTTGTCTGTAAGCACTTCATTCAGACTGCATTTTTCACCTGCATAATACGAGGCAAATTTAGCATGTTATGTGTACATAATGTTTGCATAATAATAGTTGGCATTGGTTGCATAATGCGTTATGATAACTGCGTTACCACATTCCATGTGTTCATTTTTCTTACGATGGCCGGTCTAGTAAAATATATTCAATGTTCCCGGGCGGAGGGTGTTTAGAGATACGCCTTGTGTTCTTAAAGATGCCTGCAAGTATTCCAACGTCCAACTGCTATATTTACAGCGCAGCTTGCGGTTTCATTGCACATAATGGGAACAGATGTAGCGGCATGTATTTGTACTTATTGGTTGACACTGGTGGGTTCGTCTTGTTGAATCCTGCTACATTCACTGCCAAATGCACGACAAAGAGCGTTCACGTGGATGGTCATTTGAACCATGCCTATATCGACAGCGTTCATTTCCTGACCTCGCACCTTATGACTGTACAGTCTTGTGAGATGGCACAAACATATGTCGTTCAAGCCTTTAAACGAGGTAGTTCAGCAGTGTTTTCGCTGAAATATATTCCATCTTGGCATTTTTGGATGTTAGGTAGAAGAAAAACCTTTTTACGTACCTAATCTGTGGCTGATTGCTGCAGAGTAATCAGTAGAAAATGGAAATCTGATGCGTTCACTTTGTAATACTCTTTTGTATCATTTTATATGAATGACAGTGCGTGTTTGTTGCATGTGTAGGCAATATTGATTGGCGTCATTCTACAGGTGTGTGTGCGCATGCATGCCACAAGAATTATGACAACAAATTTACTACATTTACCAAAGTTATGTTGAAACAAAACTATGAACATTGTAAAAATAATATAAATTGGCTAACTGTTAATAAGTTGGGTAGTTTTGCTCTCATGCAAAATACGGATATTTAATTGGCTCTTGTCACAGTGATATGTTGTAATCAGAGCTCCCAAGAAGAGGTGCACATTGCTTCAATAACCTGCCATTTAGTTTATAGACAAAACTGTGAAATCTTTCAGTTTGTTGAAAACAATTGTGTACAAATTATAATTGTGTGACGTATAATGAATAATGTTGTTACAGCCAACCAACAGCAGATGTATAGTGATATTTTTGTACTTGTTGAATGACGTGTGTTTGTGGATATGTCTACATGTGCGTTCACGCATAGCTTTGGTACATTCCATTTTTACATTGGTGCATCCCAGCATAGCATTACTGTTATCATAGATTTAGAATATTTTTTCCCAAATAGTTCCAGTATAAGCTGAAGAACATTCCAAAGTACCTGTTTAAGCAGGTACATCTCAACATAGCATCATTATTAGTTGATATTGAAGGGTTGGTTTCTGAACATTCCGATAATACCAGTTAAGATCTTCGTTAACATTCGAGTGACATCAGTAGTTGTTGGTTTGGTTTTTATTCTAATACTGCCCATTTAAGTTGGTGCATTTGAGCATAGCAGCATTATTAACTGTTAATATAAATTTAGTTTCTGCCAATCCAATCATCATCACTATGCGGCCATAATGTCCAGAGTTTGGGCAAAAGCCTCAAACAACGTTAGCGCCATTTTAAGTTGTAGGTTTTGGTGTTAGCATCAAAGTATTTTTATATAAACAATAATCACATGTGTACAGTTTGCTTACGTCAAACTGAATCATCACGACAAATCTGTTTTTTTTTCAAACGCTTAATGTCTATAGTTAAATAGTATCAACTTTAGCTAAACCATTGTTGGGTTTCCAGTCTATTAACATCTTGCGTACGTGGAGCTGGTTTTTTGTCATGTGTTCAGTTTCTGTTGTCATAAGTGATCAGACCAAACTTCAGTTGACTTCATTACACCCACTACCAGTCAATTCTTACATTGCCCGGTAACTAGTAAAACATCGTCCAGCACAAAATAGTATATTTACCAAATAAGAAGAATACTGTGCATATGATGAGTGCGTGTGTAAATCTTTGTATGTTCTATGCTGAAACTGCTATATTATTATCATTATTATAAACAGGCATTCTATGTTGTATATTCAGTATAATATTAAGGTAGTAGCACAAACGCAAGTGTATTTAATGTAGGGTCCTAGGCTACTGGTGGCGGGGCGATGACAGTGGTATCAAACACTACCGCAGATAATGTCACGCGGGCTGTCCTCTAGTATGTACGTACATGTTCTCACGTCAACTGTGCCCTAAATGTTCTCCTCACTACCCTAATGCTTTGCACTCTGTTAAGAAATATATTGACTTTTTAGAAAATCTAATAATCTGTACCATTCGTATTGACCTGTCCGAGTTTTTTTGGTCTTAAACTGTCCACTGAGAAATGTCAAACTTTGCACAATACACTGTGAAGGTATGAACTGTTGAAAGATTTATGTTAATATTTTGTATAAATCTGAATGCAGGTGACTGCATTTCAATATGTGTTAGTTGGAATCGGTCTAATATGTCATGTTCATCACGCTCAAAACGTGATTGTAATATCTGTCATTGTCACCCTAATAAACACCTGTACAGTGTAGGTTCAGGTATGATTAGATTCATAGACATTTTGTTTAAAATAGTACGTGAAATAGTATGCGTTTTTATAATTTGCTTTCATTTGTTAAACCACTTATATGCTGCCAATAGTCGTAAAATGAGTCACATCTATGACACAGTCGACAGTTAGTGCCTGTGTTGACATTATACAGTGCATTGCGTCTTCTGTAGTCACACAGTAGTAACATGTTAGTCACCTTATAGTTGTGCATCAGTAACTGCCAGTTATATTTTTCAGGATGTTGGGAAAATAAATTCTGTTACTTTATGTGTGTATTTGTTGTTTGTGAATCAAGACAATTGGACATAGTTTGCATTTTGACATTTTAAAACTGCAACTACCAAGAATCCAAGATGTTTTTGTTTACTAGTTCAACTTAAAATTGTACAATGAGTGCTAGTTAATTAATGCTTTCATTTAATAATAGGGCCATAAATATATGTACAGCCTTGTGTGTGTGTGTGTTAGTCTTAGTGCGTGTGTATATATATATATATTATGTATACATATACGTATACATACATATATATATATATACACATACATATCCGTTCTTCAATAATCTGGTTGTTTTGCAATCCACACGTTTTGTGAGGGAACCATCTTGATATCATGTCCATGTCATGTGTAAGGTGTCTCGCTAGTCCGCATGTTTCGTTTTTATCCAATCAAATACCTTGGGAATCAAAGTGTATGGATAAATTAGACATGACTATATATATTATACGGTTAGGTTAATTATCTTAAAAAACTAGAATCCATCTACATTATGAATAATTGACGTATCCATTGCTTGCCAAAAATGGCTGCCAGCATGAACGAATGCTTTTCGTCGTTAAGATTCTAGACTAGATTATCTTTTTGACAAAAACGTAAACGAAAGTTGTTCATTAAAAGTGTCAGATGTGTGAAATAATGCTTACTCAAGCGGATGGGATGTCGCAGTAGTTAAACGCAATTCACATATTTAACATCAACACTGTTGGCAAAGCAAATGCGAATACTAGCGTTGTCGTGCATTTTTTCGGGTGACATATTTTTTGTGCATATCTAGGGAAAGGTATATTTAGCACCAACTACGATTGTCACACTTAAATTTAGCAGGCGCTATATTTTATCTGGGTTACGTTTATGTGCATACATTATAAACGTTTGTTTTCAGTTGACATTAGCAATTTCTGTCACAAAACATGCAGTTTCCTCTCCATCATCCATGCCCATGCCTGCGTGACAGGATTTATTTATTTTATTATTAATGAGTTATTATCCTGAAAACCGCAACATATAATTATATACTCCAATTATACCACTCGACAACAAACGAAACATATTTGACTACTGGGTAGTATTGTCACCACCCGATCTACTGGCACCAAATATTATGTATGTACATACACATCGCGCGGATAAAATATAACGCACGGGTAGAGCAGGATGACGTAGACGAACTGAATATGTGGCGACACCTAGCTAATGAATATAAGAAAAGGTGCATTAACGAAATGCTAGTGGCGCCTCCTGGTGAATGAACACAACACAGTCAAATGCTCAAAATTATTATTTGTTATCATTAGGGCATTTGCGGTGGTAGTAACAACGCGCACACTTTTCAAATGCTTTATTGGCCACTAATAAACTACATATTTATCTGTGATTGTACAATGTACACACACCTATAGAAACAACTGAGTAATGTGAGGAGAGGAAGAGGACTGCACTGATGCACTACATTGCACCAGTGCAATCGTGCAAAGGTACAGTAAACTGCATTGGTGCAATAGGTTGCACCGATGCTTCATAAATCACAAGTGCAGCAGTGCATTAGTGCACTCGATTGCATTGGTGAAGTAATTATTATGTACAGAAACATTTGGTGTTAAGCAGTACTTAAAACATGTTAAAATTCTACGCCAGTATTGGGAGTAAATAAATGCACCTTTGATCGAATAAATCAAATAAACCCATCACGAATTGCTGTGAATGAATGAACACAGTTCAATAACAAAGAATTCTTTCTGACTATGTACATAATAACAATGTTGTCAAACTACTGCAATGTAACATAAACCCGGCAAATACTGTTAGATCCACAAGTGGATTTTCCTCTCTTAATTGGTACATTTGAAATATTTTTAATGTCGGAGGAATCTGCTGTTTTCACACGATTTAATTATCTGGGTAGCATTCTCAGAAAACTGACGATGTTCAAGCAAATTGAGCAGTAGAATATAATGAATACATTTTAGAGAGATGACATGAGATGTCCATGTTGATACGTGGCACTATCAAGCATTTGCTTATCACAAGACAAAACCACAAACCAGCCAATAAAAAACAATAATCAACAGCAAAATAAAAGACGATTAGGTGGTTATTCAACAAAAACAATAAAACATAACCATGGCACCATATACTCCGGGCACTGGCAGATATACAAACCAAATCCATTTAAATCCACACTGGTTGCTTATATACATAGCAATGTTGTCATTAAAACACTTTCAATTATGCTGGTTGTATAAATAACCAAAACGTCAGTATCATGTCTTCCTAGAAGATTGGCACACAAAAACAATGCAACAACAACTTGTGCATTTGGACACTCCTTCAAATATCAACTCTTATCAACTTTTAAATGCATGTTATTGCACTTATACTTAATGTCAATCTTTCCGGATAGAATGTTACAATGCAAAATTCTGCTGAAATATTAATAACATTGTAAAGATAACGTACACATAGACCAGCTATCATTAAAAATGTGGTTATGACTTAAGCAGATGACATGGTGAGGATTGGTTGCAAAAGAACATGCAACTCTGTAAACAGTGACAACAATGCATTTCAGTGAAGAAACCACACAACTTGCAGGAACAAAATGGTTAAATACACTATCACAAAGTCCCATACTGGTTTTAGAAGCAGATAACCAACGTTAAAAAGAGAAAACTGCACGTAAAAATGCAACAAACTGCAACACACGTACCCTGGGTATGTGCCTATGTACAAATGGGTTCCTGCTAATAACTACAGGTACCTGCTGTTAGTTACTCATCCCAGTCAACTCGAAAACTTCACCAGAATGACCACTCAGCAATCACTTTATGGCTAGTATGACCACATGGCATCTCTATAATATCAGTGACCGTCCGATGTATCGAGACAACACGATAAGTTGTGCATCAAATATATGGAAACAAAACTACGAAAGTGTCTGGCTGAGAGCACCCTGCTGCTATTCGTTTCTCCGCGTGTTACCTTGCGGAGTACCGCTGCAAAGAACACTGCCCTGGCATGTCTATGGTAAATGACACTCGGCCCATAGCCCAGTGGCTTACTGTCCATCATGGCGATGAACAATGTCAGTAAACAGCCAGAGGCAACGTCACTTCAGGAAAATACTCTCCCCACGCTTTAAAGGCTGATTATACATCATGGAGATGAACTCTGAAAGTAAACAGCCACAGGTATGGTCACTCCCTGTTGAAAATACTCATCGCACGTGTTGGTGTCTCATTGTATAGCATAGAGATGAACTCTGAAAGTAAATCGCGAAAGGCAAGGTCACTCAGGTTATCAGTTGATGTGTTTTCTTTGATTTATTATAATAACATTAACAACGACATATTCAGAGCTAATTAATTTTACAAAACAAGTTTATAATAAAAAATAAAAATCCAATCCTGTCAAGTCGTGTCTCTATTTCTCTCATGTCCTATGTCACCCCCCTCTCTTGTCCTGTGTCACTATCCCTCCTGTGTCCTGTGTCACCAGGCTTGAATTTTTAACCGATTCATGTCTCTACCTTTCATCTACAGAGTCCTTATCAGTATGTCACTTGGCATGGCCTGTGGGACATATCACACTGCTTTCAGATCCAGCATTGGCGTGCCACAGCTGTCTTGGGTTACGGGCCACATGGAGGTGTTCATTTGTGATTGGTCAAAATATTGGGGCGAGAGGTGTACAAGCACAGGAGAATGGTGCACACACTCCCAGTTGTTTGTATGTTGCCAGATATGAGAAGATCAGGCATCTGCTGGACTCCCGCCAATTTCCATTAACAGTCAACATCTGGTCACTATCCTGCCTGTGCTACTATTTCTCTGCAGTCATGTGTCACTATCCCTCTTGTGTCCCATGTCACTGTCTCATTGTTATCTGTGTCACTGTCACTGCGTCATTGGTGAGTGTTTAGATGTGTATCAAGCTGAAAGAAGTACCCAGCTAGCAGTGACAAACCTTCATAGTCGATCTTTCCATCATTGTTCTTGTCAGCGGCTCGTATCATGGCCAGTACATCCTCATTGCTCACTTCCTCTCCCAGGCACTTCATTGTCGTCAACAGCTCGCGCTGGTCAATTAAACCATCTCTGTTGATGTCAAACACCTGTAATGCACACACAGTTTGTCTCAGCTCATAGTCTCTAGTACTCGGCTCACAGTCTATGTCTCAAGTGTCCATACAGTCTCAGATAGTCATGATATACAAGTATGTTTCAGTGTACAGTCTCAAGTCTCAGTAAAGTCTCCATTAGTCAAGCTATACAAGCCTGTTTTGGCAAACAGTCAGGAAGTTCTATACAATAGCAAATAGTCACTATTACTAGTCAATTTATACAAACATCTCAACGTCTCAAGTCTCAGCAAAGTCTTCAGTAGTCAAGTTAGACAAACCTGTCTCAGCAGTCTCAAGTCTCAGCAAAGTCTCCAGTAGTCAAGTTAGACAAACCTGTTTCGGCAGTCTCAAATCTCAGCAAAGTCTCCAGTAGTCAAGTTAGACAAACCTGTCTCGGCAGTCTCAAGTCTCAGCAAAGTCTCAAGTAGTCAAGTTAGACAAACCTGTTTCGGCAGTCTCAAATCTCAGCAAAGTCTCCAGTAGTCAAGTTAGACAAACCTGTCTCGGCAGTCTCAAGTCTCAGCAAAGTCTCCAGTAGTCAAGTTAGACAAACCTGTCTCGGCAGTCTCAAATCTCAGCAAAGTCTTCAGTAGTCAAGTTAGACAAACCTGTCTCGGCAGTCTCAAGTCTCAGCAAAGTCTCCAGTAGTCAAGTTAGACAAACCTGTTTCGGCAGTCTCAAATCTCAGCAAAGTCTCCAGTAGTCAAGTTAGACAAACCTGTCTCGGCAGTCTCAAATCTCAGCAAAGTCTCCAGTAGTCAAGTTAGACAAACCTGTCTCGGCAGTCTCAAATCTCAGCAAAGTCTCCAGTAGTCAAGTTAGACAAACCTGTCTCGGCAGTCTCAAATCTCAGCAAAGTCTCCAGTAGTCAAGTTAGACAAACCTGTCTCGGCAGTCTCAAATCTCAGCAAAGTCTCCAGTAGTCAAGTTAGACAAACCTGTCTCGGCAGTCTCAAATCTCAGCAAAGTCTCCAGTAGTCAAGTTAGACAAACCTGTCTCAGCAGTCTCAAATCTCAGCAAAGTCTCCAGTAGTCAAGTTAGACAAACCTGTTTCGGCAGTCTCAAATCTCAGCAAAGTCTCCAGTAGTCAAGTTAGACAAACCTGTCTCGGCAGTCTCAAGTCTCAGCAAAGTCTTCAGTAGTCAAGTTAGACAAACCTGTCTCGGCAGTCTCAAGTCTCAGCAAAGTCTCCAGTAGTCAAGTTAGACAAACCTGTCTCAGCAGTCTCAAATCTCAGCAAAGTCTCCAGTAGTCAAGTTAGACAAACCTGTCTCAGCAGTCTCAAATCTCAGCAAAGTCTCCAGTAGTCAAGTTAGACAAACCTGTTTCGGCAGTCTCAAATCTCAGCAAAGTCTCCAGTAGTCAAGTTAGACAAACCTGTCTCGGCAGTCTCAAGTCTCAGCAAAGTCTTCAGTAGTCAAGTTAGACAAACCTGTCTCGGCAGTCTCAAGTCTCAGCAAAGTCTTCAGTAGTCAAGTTAGACAAACCTGTCTCGGCAGTCTCAAGCCTCAGCAAAGTCTCCAGTAGTCAAGTTAGACAAACCCATCTCAACACACCGTCGCAAGTCTCATCAAAGTTTCAAATAATCAAGTTACAGAAGTCTCAGCACACAGTCTCAATTATTATACAAGGGTGCTATCATTTATATATATATATATATATATATATATATATATATATATATATACAGCCTGTCTCAGCCCACAGTATCTATGCTACCAGGGGTAGTACTGAAATTAGTCAAGTCTGAATGTCATAGTCTGTTATAGCAAGCCCTACATTATAGAGATTAAAAATCCCAAATAATTGCTTTAAGCATGCTGGATGTTGTGCATGTTAACTGTTCATTGTGTAGTATTTTCCTCATGTTCAACGTCAGTGTTGTATATTCACTGCTCTGTGTGTTCAGTGTGTAGAGGGTTCAACATGATCAGTAGGTTGTGCTGCTACCTTAAATGCTGCCCTCATCTCGTGGTCCTGCGTCCTCCTCCTGATGGGAGCACTGAATTGATGTTGGTATCTTTTCATCATTTGGAGAAACTCCTTAAAATCGATCTTAAAATTTCCTGAAAGGAGACAAACATTTCTACTTCAATGTACGTCATTTAAGACAGTTAGGAAACACCATCTATCAGCACCTGACATCTAAGCGAAGACGGAGACAACGACGTCACAAATACAGAACAACCGACAATGCATGCAGCTGCCACTGCAATAGTGAGGTACTCTGCTGGATTACAAAGGAAATTGCCTCCTAACTTACAGGACTAGAACTTAAAGCCAACACTGCTGGCACAAGCAGGCAGATACGCCAAATTCAGAACACTCTCACATATCACAGGTAAATGTCCATGCATCATTGTTAACCCCACAACAACAAGTTAATTCAACAAATCTCATGTATTAACCCTACGACTCTCTAGTATCACGGGTTAAGCCCACGATTGCAATATGTCACGGGTTAACTCTACTCACATGTGGCACAGGTTAATAAATAAACTGTTAAGCTATAACATAATTTATCTCATTCCTGGATGGCCCAGCAATTTTTACAGTTTACTTAAAACAGTTAAGGTGTTTGTCTAATATTTAGTAACTACAGAATTATGATGATGACTTTTCTTGTCTGTTTATAGCTGTTTGCAAAAAACTGCCATTTCTTTAAATGCATTTTTTCAAACAATTACAATACTGATGACATTTTGTAAAATAAATAATGAACTGTTTTACAACATAATAACTCTACAGAGGCTTTGAGAAAGATCCACATGCCGTCAAGGTAAGCATGCCACTGGATCACTCCTCTGTAGGTCACTGAATTTCCAAAATATATTCCAAAGTTTGTTAGTATTAGTTAAATATAAATCTTAGATTTCACAATGTGAATGCCTTAAGTACAAAAACTAACCTAGAGGGTTATAAAACCTGCACACCAAACAGAATAGTGTGCATAGTAAACATTCAACAGAAACGCGGAAAACCAAGACAATGTTATAGTATAGAATGGGGGATTGGAGGGTAAATGTGTTTGTTGGAATGGGAGACAAACAGTTAATTCATCCTCTTCATATGATCTCTGCAAAATTCTCTGCAAGTAAAACACACCTCAGTGACTTCACTAGAACACCAGCAGAAGTTAACACAGGTTGTCCCAAATGTGTTCAATTTTATTTAAAATAACTACCACACACACAACACAATCAATGCAAAAAAAATCTACTTGTAGTCACAAATATTTATTCACTGCACCACACTTCTAGGGGTTTAAACACAAAAAAATTCTAGCCAGCATGTTAGAGGAAGAAAAAACATAAAATTGTAAAGAATAAAATTTGACTACTATGTATTGCCCATCGCTAATATAGCAGACAGAGCCAAGATTTTTGCAAAGCTGTCAGAGGAGCAATTAAACAAATAATTCTTATGAAGAAATCTTTGTGAGGTAAATAATAACCATGCAGGTATTCAACAGAAATGTTGTTTCAAACAAACCCCCACACTCGTTCACACATGCTAAAATTACTGTTTAAATTAAACTTGACTCCTACATGAGTTGAAATGCGCATGATTTTTAGATCGCAAATTCTGCAAACAAAATCGGTTTGTTGTTAGCCGTGCGTTTGTTACCTGTGGGACTTTGTTGCTCCAGATCGGTGAGGTCACAGGTCACGCCCAGTGACTTGAGCGCAGTGACAGCGTCTGTCATGGAAATACATCCTGTGCCTTTTGGGTCAAATCTCTCAAAAGCCTTGCAGATTCCTACAAAGAGAAACTACAGTTGTGTGGCTTTCTTTCTCATGCAGGTAACATCTGTTTGTTACTGTAGTTATAGTTATATCTTCATATGATAAATAAAAAGTACCCATGGGTAATAACAGTGATGCTATATAATTATAAACATTTGTGCAGGTTTTCATCAAATATATTTACACCAACTGCCACTGGTGCTATGCCCTAACCATAATAATAACAACATCTAGTGTACACAAGTATCCATCATCAAATATAGCACTCATGGGATGCACTAGTACTGCCATGTAGTGCTAAAATGTTCCTAGAATGGCCACCAACAAATCAGTCATACAATCGATCATCGATTCTTTTGGCCAAACCCATGATCGATTATGCGAATCAAACTGACTTCCAACACCAATTGAGACACCACAGGAATATACATCGTCAATGAGAAATCTTCTGTGAGTGAAATAAGATAAACTCACTGCCAGCGTCTGTGGGTGGGGATGTGCTCAGCTGTGTCGTCCGTTCTGCACATACTTTGTCCGACTTTCTTGATGACGTCCGACTCATGCCTCCGTTTACTTGTGACGTCGTAGACAGAGCGCTAGTTTGCTGTCTTATGGCCACCTGGTGGAAATATTAGGGAACTCTGTGAAATCTATGCGACAAGTCAACATTATTTTTCAGGTTGCAGTATTCATAAATCAATAAAACAACCATTTCATATATTTATTTTCTCAGACTTGGTACTACTTGAAGTTTGGATCGTCACAAATTAACTAAAACTTAATTAACATATATTTTGGGACCAAATTACAGGTGAATTTATTTAACTGGCTGTACTTGTAATATATGTCAACTTATGTGAAATTTCTTGATTTTTAGATCAGGGGGTGGATAAGCAAATAGAGCCGTGTTTCTGTGTTGTTAGCCATTCCAGTGCAAACCGAGTGAAGAAACTGATATGTGTTAAATTAATATCATCACTCCCCTGACTAACACAACTACTGCACCTGATACTTGACTAGAATTGGCCAGGATTAACATAAGCCACAGTGGGGTTGGATAACTGCAGACACTGCAATGCTAAACTGAAATATACAAAATTGATGGTGTCATAAGCTATCTGTATGTCCATTTGGCAGGATCTAACTGACTGGCTGTCTGTCAATTTGGCCAGCCACATGGCTGTCTACCTGGCTTTCTGTCTGTCCATCTGATTGGCAACTGATAGAATATGTGGAGAGAGAAGGCACACACCCACCTGTTTCACGAGCCGATTGCTCTGCACCATCCGTATAAACTCTGCAATAAATTAAGAAATGTATATACACATATCTACATACATGTCTCTACCATAACTTACACATTTTATAATTTTAATTTATGTCTGCTCCACTATTGTTGATTGATAATTTGTTTAACTTAAATATACAAATTTTACCTATATGCCACCACAATTATATTGATTATGAATAATATTTCTATCAGTCAACATTTGCACTTTAAATACTTTTGAAATTTATTTCCAGAAATACATTGTTATACAAAATAGGTCATTAACATAATATTTTGTTTTATTGTTTATGTTGTTATTCTCAGGGAGGCTGTCAATATCTAATCAGCGATGTCGTCTTGCATGACACGTTAAATACGACTGCAGCAATCTCACCTTTATAGTCAATTTTTCCATCGCCATTTGTGTCTGCTCGATGCATCATCAATTCTACCTCCTCATTGGATAGCTCTATTCCCATTTCCTTCATAGTCTGCCGAAGCTCTGACATTGAAATGTATCCGTTGTGGTCTTTGTCGAACACCTTCAAACAACAACCTTGGTCTTAGCAACTGCTAAACATATAAAATTTACATAATTTATAAGACAGTCTAGCACTAATCTAGTTTTCAACTAAAATGTTGAATATTCAAATTAAATGTATGTTTTTGTGTGGCGTGTGTTGCGTGTGTTGCGTGTGTTGCGTGTGTTGCGTGTGTGTGTGTGTGTGTGTGTGTGTGTGTGTATGTGTGTATGTGTGTGTGTGTGTGTGATTGGGTTTGTGTAAGGCAGCAATCTGAAGATATTAAACAGCTAGGCAGGTGTGTATTGCTACCTTGAAGGCCCTCCATGCCTCTGGCTCAGATCCAGTATCCCCCCCACTCCTGTGTCGACTCCTCTGTCCACTACCATGCTTGTGTCTCACTGACCGTGTCCTGTGCTGACTGGGCATGGCTTTCAGGAACTCTTCCATGGTCATCTGACCACCACCTGAATGGGAGAAGAAGAGAGTGCAGAGAGGATGAGTGAACAATGTCATAAAACAGCAGCACCTTCCGAAGAAATGTACCTTCTGGCTGATCAAATATATATGACTAATAAATGTACTGTCTTTACATGTGTGGCTGAATAGAAGTGTCGGATCAAAATTGATTGATACAAGCAAGCTACCATGCTGTAGTCGATGACTGATTGGTCAGAATGTTCATGAAAGATTCTAAAATCAGCACAGAATTTGAACTTACAAACATGCTCCACCTCACTACTGCCATCTGGTGGAAGTACACAACACTGTTTAGTCTCACCTTCCTTGTCGACGTGATCTAACATCTCCCGTAAGCTGGGCGAACGTGTGTCATAGCTAAGAGATTGAAGCAAGTCTCGCAGTTCTGCAGTTGTGAGAACGCCCTCTGTTGTCTGGCTGAACCGCAGGAATGCCGTTTTTAATTCTATCGATGGAAACACATCAGTTGATGTCCGAACGATGAGGAGTCACAATTTGGCAAATACTTATATGTTCATGTCAATTTATGAAGAGAATGCTTATGCTATAACCAAGTTCACTTCGGAAGCAGGGCATACGATTATGTAGTTTGTTGCATTGAAATTGTAGAACTGGAAATATTCATCAAATTATAACTGACCTATCATGTGTCGGTGTGTGTGTGTGCACACACGCATGCATGTATGTGTGTATGTGTGTATGTGCATACGGGTTTTCATCCTTAATAGTTTGCATTCTTCACCCTGTCAGGGGCTCATTTATGACCCCTTGGAGTCTTTTTTAATCAACTAAGAATGTTTATCAGTATTACTGTTCATACTGATATCTCACCTTTAGTGAGTTGATCGTCATCGCTACTGACTTTCATAATGGGCGCTGCATGCAGACTGGCTGTCGTTATCCCGTTAACCTGGATGAAACAATAAATTAATCTCAATCATAACAACGTATTAGTAAATATTGCAGGAAAACATCCTTACATTATACATACATAATACAGACAATCTAACAAGTCTTTGGTTCCAACGAAGTAGTTTATATATAAACATTACAACCTGTGACTGGGTGTAAGTACAGAACATGTGCAAAGTGTAATACTTTTCTAGATGCTAAAATCTCAAAAGAAATTAAAAGCACTGTACAGGTACAAGTCGGCTGGCGAGTAGGTGACATTGGCTACCAGAACACTGACTATTAATAGAACACAGTAATATGTGTCATACAGCAGCCATTTCTGAATCTAGAGATGGCTACGATAATTGTCTAGTAATTTAGTAAATAACTTAGTATTTGCTCACATGCATGAACAAATGCACAAACAAATGAACAAAAACATACAGTCCCTTGTTTATCGTGAATAAATGGCAACAATTACAGAGAAACCAGCTTAATTAGCAAGAGAGTGAAATTGAGAGATCCGACACGTGTGCCACTCAACCTAGTTCCTTCCTTGTCAACAATGTAAATGTTACCACAACAAATGGGCAGCTGTCCACTCACACAAGTAAACGTGGCTGACCACATGTTACTAAAGTCTACTTCATTCTGCCGCCACCAACAGATGGCACCAATGACCAAACAAAACAATGGCTTGGCCAGGTGCGCACTTTCTGTGTTGTACAATTTCCTAAAGCATACCATGTGTGTCAGTTAATCAAGGCAGTAAATACCAGGGGAAAACAGAAAGATTCCTGCACCCATAATTACCTGTACAGGTTCCACGGGGACTTCAGGTTCCGCCGGCGGCAGACATTCACTCGCTGTTCCATTTGTCCGCACTTCTGCAGTAGAAATAAGTCACAGTATCACCACAGAGAAAATACGAATTCGTCAACTGCATATGAATCGCCTATCGCGGTGAATTGCATTATATTTTAGCGCGGTAAATGTGCGATCTAAATTAGTATTTTGGGATTGATTGAAAGATTAAATCAAGTCAATAGTGAGCGTAATTAGCATAGGTATTAATATTTGGCCGACTTCGACAACGTGTCAATTCATTTGTGTGTTATGGCTGCTGAGTTCAAGGCTATTTTAGACAGCGACAGCAGTACTGTGTTATCGGTCAGTTCACATTGTCAGGTGAGGCATGTTGGACGTAATTGTTTTTAAATGTACACCATTCGTGAGTTTAACATAAACACATTGACGTTGGTTGTCAATGTCAGTTAGTTTTATAAATCACGCATACACCGCGCAACCAGCTCATTGGCTTCGGTGGCGTTTTTGGGGGTGGTGGCACCCCTGGAGGAATATAACGTGCCCCATTTATAATGCGGTTCAATTTCGTTGACCCTCGACTACTGCGTTATGACGAGGCGCGACTGTATCAATATTCACCACTGTCTATAACCAGGTTGTCATTCACACAGCTGTGTAGCACCAGGATTTGAAACCGGGTTCTCTCGATTGAGGGTCCGGTGCTCCGTCTATCATGCCACTGTGCTCCACGAGTGAGTGAGTAAAAGATAAACTATTCCAACACGACCACTCACCCTCAGTCCTCTCTTCCTCATCCTTCACTTCTTCCTCCACACCTTCCTTCACCTCCTCCTTCCCAGAGGGATAAAACGGACCAACAGGAATGTCCTTTTTCTCCCGCCGCGGAGGGTTTGCTTTGGGTTGGTGCCTACCTGGGGCTGGGGAATGACTGAGGTTTTTCTTGCTCACTTCCTGCAGCAGCTGCAGGAATTCTGGGTAATTTATGAGACCATTTCCTGCAAGAGAAAATATCATCCATCTTGTTTGAAATAAATTAAATCTTATCAAGAATAAACACAGAATCTAGTGCAATGTCGTTTAATGAGAAGCTTAGAAACTATATGAAATGTGTTATGAAAACAATACATAACACAAAAACAAAAACAACTCGAAGAAAATGTTATACCAACACTAACTGTGTTCTGGTCTCACAATAATGCAATGCTAAATAATGTACAAACTCATATTACAAAAAAATCTGGACAGAAACACCAACTCTGAGAAATAAATTAAGTACAATTAAAAACCAAGGGTATCACCATAGAATGAATAAGTTAATTAGGGTAGTCAAACTGTTACTATTCACACACAATGTTAATATTTCAACCAGTAAATAATTTATAATTTCTGCATGCAACTCCATGAACTAATAATAATCAATCAGTATTACAATGGCAAGATATGACATCGGTCTTGGAATATTTATTATATATATATATATATATATATATATATATATATATATATATATATATATATATATACACACACACATATGTATGTGAATAATTACACTATTTGTGAATAATTACAACATATATATTATTATATTGTAATTATATCTGGCGAATGCCCACCATTGTCATCTAACTTGTTGAAGTGGTTCTTAAGAATCGCTTCACTTGTTGACTGGCCGAGGGCCTGGGTTATACGACGCACTTCATCGATCCCGACGAGTCCATCCCGATCCTGATCGAACTCCGTGAACATGACTCGCAGCTCCGAGTCTACATACGCAAAACAATGCCTTCTCACTGACAACTGAATTCCGGAAAATTGGCAGTCCCATCTGCGATTGATTGTTATTTATCGTTCATTGAATATGAACGCATAAGATTATTAATAGCAATGTTAGTATAAACATATATGATGTACAGTTTTAAATGTTTATGTTCAAAGTGGGGTTTATCACACAGGGGGGTCACACCAGGGTCGGGGAGGTCACTCCACATGGCAACCAGTTTTATTCATAAAACACTCAATGCACCTTTTTATAAATTAATATATGATGTACACATCAGACATTGATGATGCCTGGGGGGATTTCCCAGAAAACTTCTGGCAAGGTAAGGAACTTACCATCACTTGCTTCTGGCCCTGCTCCTGTCTGAAACAGATAAAGACAGAGGTTCACCTAATGGCAAGCACAGCACTACTCATTCATTTATCTCTTCCTATCTCTATACCCAGGTTGTTATTTATACACTACAGGCAATTAAGATTCATCTTTTCAAAAGTCACATACATTTCTTACCAGTGTATCTATGTTAGTGCTGGTTCGATACCAAAAATATCGAAGTATCGCGATACTTGCGAAAGTTCGATACCGATATTTAGTGGTATCGCGATACTTCGATATTTTTGGTATCGAACGCCCACTATTCGATACCTTCGATACCTTCGATACCTTCGATACCTTCGATACCTACGATACCTTCGATACCTTCGATACCTTCGATACCTTCGATACCTTCGATACCTTCGATACCTTCGATACCTTCGATACCTTCGATACCTTCGATACCTTCGATACCTTCGATACCTTCGATACCTTCGATACCTTCGATACCTTCGATACCTTCGATATTTCGATACTCGACATCGAGTCCATTCGACGAAGTCGATGCGAAGGCGCAACATCTTTGTTGATGACGACGTTGTTTACGGGAGCTATCAGCGCTTCGCAGCCTAAATTTACTTAGGCGTGGTTGTTTAAACAATAATATAACATAAAATGTGAATTGTTTTCTAAAACTTTATTGTAGAATTAGTCTCTATAATAACTGTTTTCTGTGTGCTATCTTAGCGTAGGTCAGACTTCGCTTAGCCTCGTTACCCAAACCAAGGTTCGTATGTGACGATCTCGTTTGGTGGCAGTACCATGCCATCTTTCTCCCTACTTTATTTACGGTTACGCGTACAAAAACACACATCCTATATTTTTTGTATAGAGTGTTTATTGCACGCACTAGTATTTATGAAACTAGTTTAATAATAATATTATTAATATAAATATTTATTCGAGCGCGATGCGGAGGTTATGTTTACCCGGGTTCCGTTTGGTGGCGCCACCATTTGCCGTACACGATGCCCACAGCCAATGCGAACGACAACAAATCGCAACGTTCATCGGCATCGCTAATAATTTGGCAGTTTTCCAACAAAGAGTGTCTGCTGTGCTAGAGGCGTCTCAAAGATAGCGTGGGAAATACATCGAATTTGACGAAACATGTCACCATTCAAGAAGCTATCAAAACGTGATGATCAACTTTCATCGTATGGCGTCGTCGACGTTGTCGTTGACGTTGACTGACTGTCGTTGTTGACAACGTCGCATTGCCATTGACTCGAGAACGTATTCTATCGAAATATTCGACAGTGAGCGAGCAGTGGACATCTAGTTACATTCGAAGCGAATCGCCATCGGTTGCCGAATCTACTAAGTAACTGCGGCAAACATCGCCAAGAAGTGACATACACGACGTGACTGATTAACGATGACGATGTGCTTACTGCATCTACTGTCACTCTCACTGTGACACTGCCAGTCACTGGCACTGGCCAAACAGATTCACCACTGGCAGAGCCAGAGGTAGAGGAAGAAACTGACCGGTTCTTGAAAACAGTTGCAAAAACATTATGGGGCTTGTTATGTGTACTTGATAACGTGGTAATTTGAGTTTTATATAAACAAAATTGGTGTGAACTGGGAAGTGCAATTGAAATTTTTATTAATATTTTTTTATATTATTAATTAGTGTTATTTTATTGTAATCGTCTATACAGTTTTGATGTTAAATCACAATTATCTTTACGATTCAATTAATTATAAAACAGTTATAACAGTGAGTGTGCAGCTGTGCTGGCAGTGGCACTATTATAAGTGATAGGTGTATTTATATTTAATATAATAATAACATATTATTTGTATGTTATGTTTCAGCTGTATTTGTTGATGGTCACTTTAGGAGACACAGTGAATTGAAATTAAGCTACTATATTATAGTGTATTTACAAACAGCTGTGGTGAAGTACTGTTATTAATTTAAAATAATTCAGTGCAATTGATGAATTTATTTGTCACTAGGTATTTTATTGCAGTTGTCTTTATTGTTTTAATTTTATATTGCAGTTACCTTTTAGTTTTACAACAGTAATCAATTATATTGAAACTGTTGTTTGTTTACTTACATAAAATGAAAATTGCATTTTAATCATTGTTTGCATGACTATAAAAGTATCACATATCTCCCTACTTGTAAGGGGAAAATTCTGTGTGTTTCTGTGGCATTAGTCTAAGTGGATAGTAGTGTAATTTTGAGTATCGAATAAAAGTCTGGTATCGATTGATATCGAAGAATTCTGGTATCGAACCAGCAATATATCGATCGGTATCGAAGAATTCTGGTATCGAACCAGCACTACTTCTGTTGCATACTGTTTCTACTGGGAACTGTGTTCTCTGTGAATATTAGACTTGCAACGTAAGTATCGAGTATCGAGTATCGAACAAAATTCAGGTATCGATCAGTATCGAACAAAACCTGGTATCGAACCAGCACTAATCTATGTGATCTTTGTTCATTTGTTTGTAATAGCTTTTTTGTTGTAATTTATTTCTTAATCTATGTGTATATTTATATGAACCGTACACATTACAAATGATTCCTCCAAATAACATTAAAAAAGTAACTAACAAGTCATTTCACACAAGGACTGTGATGACCACAATCAGAGACATGGACAAGTCTGTAGAAGTCTCACCTGTTGTCCAGGGATGTCACCAAGAAGTGGACACATCATTTGACAAAATTCTGAAAAACAACAAATGTTTGAAGACTGACGTGAAATCGACAGATCAAACAAATGCTAAAATATATTATTTTATATAATGTGATTTTATGACAAAACTCCATACCTTGTTTTTGCTTTAAATCTTAAATCTTTAAAGCTTGAAACAGAAGCACCAGATTTGCCATCAGGTGTCAAATGGAAAAGAATTAACGCCTCATTTCATAACTGCAGCAACACAAACCTTTGTAGTGAATGTTTCCGTCGGGCCCGAGACCTGCCTCTCTCATCATGGCTGCTGTGTCGTCCCCCGTCAACACAAGACCGAGGTCTTTCATTGTGTCACTCAGATCCTTGGCATTGATGCTGCCATCGCTGTCCTTGTCGAAGACACGGAACAACTGCATCATCTCCTCTTCGTCTGGGCCACATTCCCTCGGGTGGTGGGTCAATGACTTGTGTAGCTCCATCCACGAGGCAAACTCCCCAAACTCAATCACGCCATTTCCTGAAACAACAGAAATGTCATCGATGGGGTATGGAGGTCTAGCATGTTAATTGAGGGGACTGGGGTTTTAAGCTACTTCTTTTTCCAAACCTAAGACATTTCCGTTCATGCATGTTGCCTAGCCTGTGTCTTTCTTTATTTTTCAATATCAGGGGAAGCAGAAAGTTCTGTGTATGCAGGGGGTAAGTGGACTCATAGTTGGTATCTCAATTTCTAAACTCCCACTGGCATCAAAATCATGCCACTTATCCAAGTAAGACATCTATAAAGGTAACGTCTAATTTTTGGCTCAATCACAGAAGTACAAAAACATGTTTTAACACAAATGTATAAAGTATTTATTTCTATTGAAAATTGTGTGTACATACCATCGAGATCAATCTTGCGTACGATCTCTTTCACTTCGTCAGAATCTACATCGATGCCGAGTGAGACCATCACCTGAAGTACCTCAGCACATGTGATCACGCCGTCGCCGTCTTTGTCAAACATTGCAAATGCGACCTTCACGTCTGTGAAACAATAATGACAGCCATTTTAGCACGCTTTTGATACGTGGTTGCCAGATTACACAGGACTAACTGATCTGTCGAGTATTATGCAGCAGACAGTGGGTACTTACTTACCACACAAAAAATACATAATAATATTTATGTTCGTACTGCAAGAGATACTACAATGTTACTCAAAGGAAAGATTACATAATATTATAACACTGATAAACCATTATACAATTTAATTACCCTCAAGAAAAATATCTTACATTTTTATTGTGTTACATGGAAACATTCCATGGTGTTCATATTTCATGTATGCAGAATGGACTTATATTTTGTGTGGAATACAACTTTTGCCTGAAACCAGGCCCTTAGCCAGAACACGTTTTGCCCACCTTAAGTGGACCAAAACTGTGCCTTTCAGCATGCAAATGGCTTGCTGGGAAGGCATTTACATCAACCACAGCCATCATTGCCCAGTTTTACAATGATAAACCAGTGTCATATTTATTTAATTTACTTTGTGCCAATTGTGCAAAGCCAGTCATTAATCAGGGTCCTTTCACTTAGAACTACTGGTTAGTCTAATGGGCAGATGGTTCCCTCTAAATTCCACTAATCTTACCAGATGTAGTTTACTCATCATGGTCAGTCATCTGCCCGTCTTCAAGACGGGCAGACAGGTCTCAGGCTACATCCCTGCTTCAAACCCTGATGCACTACCAATCTACTTGCCATCGCTAAATAATTACAAAACTGAATGACAGCTTTGTTGAGGAAAACTAGTGTTGAGCCAATTCCTGGTGACAGGAATTGGTTAGATTAAGGTAGGTGTATATTTTGAAGCATGGTAGGCGGTCACACTCGACTATTTCTAATGAAACCAACGGGACCGCACCTGGCATGTTTTCGGGTCGTGTCCCTTTCATTTCGTCACTGAGACTGGCTGAGTCAGCATCAGAGCTTCCGAGTGTTGCCATCTGGAGAACAAAATGTTGTCACATCTAAAACCAATCTGCAGAGTTTCCAGAACCACAGCAGATGACCGAGGCTTGCGTACTGATTTTTTAAATGTTGGTTGCATGTTAGAGCACAGCTTCATTATGAGAACTTGGCAGAAACTTCTCCAACACATGCTGGTTTCCCTGTAGGTGGAATCACTGATATGGGTGTGTGGAATACAAACATGAGCTTACCGATCGCTGTTTCTCGCCAATCTGCCCTG
Source organism: Oasisia sp. SBJ-2009 (assembly GCA_964017155.1). Classification (NCBI taxonomy): domain Eukaryota; kingdom Metazoa; phylum Annelida; class Polychaeta; order Sabellida; family Siboglinidae; genus Oasisia; species Oasisia sp. SBJ-2009. Next base: position 42,224,942 of record OZ024855.1, read on the forward strand.
TCATCATCTTGAGGAAGTCTACAAGGTCAATGGAGAGACTGGTGGTTTGGCTTAATGGAGAGCTATGCACACATGACTATTGTAGGTTTTCTGACGGCCATTTAGTAAACAAAAATGTCCACTAATAGTTATTGCTAATACCTGATTATGTTATTATTAACACTACTTAACCACATTAATTTTGTTACACAGTGGTTGTCTCAGGTCTTCCACATAAAATCAAACTAAACACCAGGATACATTTGCATAACAATATTAGCATAACAAATAAAAATTATTTGGTCAATATGACATTCAGGACAGATTATGAGTTGAACTTTAAAAACATGCTGATAAATATGTCAAATGTGTAGCATAGAATATTTATTATGGTTATTACATCTCTTAAATGATCACTTTTTGATAAATAAAACATGATTAACACTACTAGAACTGTGCATCGACAACACATCACAGATAACACTATAAAACACTGATTTTAATTTGTTTCCATGGTGTTTAGCTGAGGGACATACAAACACTCTGATTCTTGGCACACAGAACCAAATGGCATAATACACCATCCTTCAATAGTGAGTTTTTATATAGCTACGGACAAAGTTAAACCGCGCTGACCTTCATAGTAGATGCGTCCGCGTTTTGATGTGACACCAGCCTCTCGTAGCATTTCCTTGACGTCCGCTGCAGTCACAGGCATGCCAATCTCCGCCATTGTCTGCTTGAGCTCTCTGGCATCAATGTACCCGTTGCTGTCTTTGTCGAACGCGGCAAACAGGGCCCTCATCTCTGCGTCCTCCGATTGCCGCCCGACGCGCACCTCCACCATCTGCACGAACTCGTTGAAGTCTATAAGACCATTGCCTGCAACACACACACATTAATGTGGGAAACACATTTGATTTTTGTAACGTATCACTGGATTAGCCAGATCAATCAACGATCGATTGAAAAACTGGGTTGCGGACAACAAGAATAAGAAAAGTTCTACCAATAGGTGGCACCACAGGTGCAACCCTTCGATGGTAGTCAATGTAAACACGCAACATATTTGAAAAAAATGTAAGTCAATACAGTTCACCATCTACCCATAGAGCACCACTTTCTGATTTCTTTAATAAACATCAAACTAAACTGACATTCTCTGTGTTGGCATGACATCAGAATCATGCATATCAAGAAAGATTTCTGCGCCTTAGTCTCTGTTCTTTTGAGTATGTTGTTGTGACGTCACGCCAACACCGAGAATGTCGCCATCAATGCACTTTCACCCCTTTTAAAAGTGGAAATTGAAACAGGAAATTGAGAACTCGTGAAGTATGCATGCATGCCTGAATCCCATGCAAATGCGAGTGCCCACTCACCGTCCAAGTCAACCAGCTGGAATGTCTCACGCAGTCTGTCGATGTCCGGCTGCTGACCCATCGCTTGCATCACCTGCATCACTTCGTCCATGCTGATATTGTTGTCATGATCCTTGTCAAACAGTGAGAATATGATCCTCAGCTCTGAAACAACCACAACATTGAATTGATCCATATGCAGGATTGGTGGTTCTGAAATAGACCAATCAAACGATGGTGGTTCAATTTCATCTGCCACTGTTTTGAAACTTCACCAATTTAGTTCTTCCCATACTGCCTGCGTTGTTCAGGAAACAACACTAGAAACCAGTTCATCCTTTCTGTCTAGTGTCTATGCCTGGGAACCTTTTTCTGCAATGCATGAAACCGACATTTGTATATTTATAAACATAATTTTTTTCATTAAATATTTGTTTACTAATTTTTGTCACATACTTTCATCATTTAACAAATATACGTGTATGCTTGCAATAAGACTACCTAACTCCATTTTATTTCTTCAATATACAATGTTTTACTTACCCCCTTTCTGTTCTGGAGTGAATGCACCATTGCTGTCGAGAACTTGACCAGAGTTAATGAATCGATGCTGCATTAAAATTACAAACTCTGAAATTAAAACAGAGGACACAAGGTATATAAAGTGTTAATGTGTGACACCAATGGTTAACAAATACTTGTATTTTTTAAGTAGAAAGGATTGAGTAACTACAACACAATACAGGTAGACCTGAACAAGTTGTGATTTTGCACCTGAATCCTGTCAAGACTTACCAAGTATATGTTTTCAAGCTTGCTCACGATATCATTCTATCAAAGTCATTTCCGCCTACACGAATCATTACACATCATGCAGGTATCAATGTAAAGATCTAAGCAAGACCCCGAACAAACCTGACAAGTTTATTCGGCCGTCTTTGTCAAGGTCCGCCTCTACGATCATGTCTCTGACGTCAGACTCTGACAGTTCCTCTCCCAGCTGCCCCATTGTCTTGCGTATGTCATCCCCCGTGATGTAACCATCACCATCCGTATCAAACACACGGAATGCTTCCAGCATCTCGTCGTCAGTGACGCTTTGTCGACGATTGCGTGACAGCATGAATGACACAAACTCCTCGAATGCGACTTTGCCCTTACCTTTGAAACAGGTAGATTGTCATTTTATGTAAAAGATGGTTTGGACGAAGGGAGGTACCTCTCCCATGGGAGACAGGGCACATGCATGGAAAGGGACACCTAAAACAATTTATTTGCATCATTCAGTTGTGATAATATTACTTTACTCTTCTCAGAATGATTGTTGTTGCTAACATGCAAGATTCAACATTCTAAAAATGTAAATCAACCAATTTTATATGAACCAAAACTAATTATTCCTGTCCCAAACAACATATCATTAAATATTATTATAGCAAGTTGAGCAATTTATTTTTAAACCAACATTTTAAGGAACAGTTCAGTCTGAATTTAGAATTGTTTTTAGTAAGCAACACAACATGAATAAACGAAACACTTAGCACACAAAAAGTGTCAACCTTACCAAGAACTTAATTAAATGGAGTTAGCAACCAATTGTAAAATAAAACAATAAAACGTCATCAACACTGGAATTATAAGATTTGTTTCAAGCAGTTTGCAATGGTTATGACTACAGTTTATGTCGTCCAAATTGCCTATGGTGATGTAAAGGAACTTTTAATATCATATGACATGCAGCCTTTACTTACTAGATTAAACTTTATCATAATAGTAACTTTGGCAGTTAGCATACCAAGCATTGTGTATAGGTGCACATTATGAACACTGTCCATTTTTATTTACATAAACGTTTGTTTACATAACACTTTTTGCACTGTTTTACACAGACAACTATTTAAGTAGTAACCTTGATTAGTAAGATGATTAAGATAATTAGTAATCTCAACTAATAATATGTATATATTTATTTAGAGTTTAATTGGTTGGCATGATTACTGTTACTAGAATGAGCAACACCATGCAGGACGGCCTGAAACATTGCAGATATGGTATTGTAATGTAGTAAACATGAAGACAATTAAAAACATCCTCAACTGGTATTTCACTGGACAAATATGTAGTAACGAGCTGATAATTAATGCATCCCTGGAACAGCAACAACATACGCTTGCTTCGCAGAGAAGGCCACGAACGACACAACACAAAATGGCACAGCTGATATGCATGCTACAGTACTGAACATTACAACTTACTGTGTTCACTGTTATATCTCACCCACAATCTGTTGGACGGAGTCCAAACTATCTGTACACACACAATGTCCCGCAAATTCACCAGTTGTGTGAAACAAAGGCTTCAATGGTGACATGAAAAGCAATTGGGCCGGTTCGACCTCACAAAACAATACGCATTCTGTGAGGCTAGCTCCCCTATGTATCCGTCGTAGTCTACTGGACATACACATATTAAGCCCCTCCCCCAATTACCCGCTGTTTGCACCATAACGTTGTTGTGACAGTGGTGGTCGAGATGGTGGTTCAGTGTAGCTCAATGATGATGAATTGTGCTGCTGAAACTTGCTGGGTAGCTAAATTGTGCTTACAGAACCATGCTGGGTAGCAAAACTGTGCTACTGAAACATGCTAGGTAGCTAAATTGTGCTATTCAAACATGTAGGTAGCTAATTATGCTACAGAAACATGCTGGGTAATTAAAAAGTGCTACTGAAACATGCTGCGTAGCTAAATTGTGCTACTGAAATCTGACGTGAAGTTAACAAATTGCTACTGAAAAGTGATAGGAAACTACATTGTCGTGCCAGCCATGGTGCTAGAATAAATTTTTGTTCGATGTTCATGCATATATCTGTAGGTGGTTGTATGTGTATGTCAGTTATGCACGAGAATATATGCAGGTACATTGAAAAAAACAATTCTAAAAGAAATAACATGTAAATTTAAATGAAATATAGACTATACATTTTCACAACATCAAGCATACACAGGGTAATTCTAAACTGACTACAAGAATGAAGCCTAAGAATGATTACTGTGCTTTCAGAAAAGTAGAATGCACATGTTACCACACGTGTAAACATGCTACCATACGGGTAATCATGTTACCGCATATGTAAACACATTACATCATGTGTAAACATGTTGTGTAAAGGCAACAGATGCTATATGCATGGCATGGTGACAAGTTCTGACGTCATGAAAAGCTGTACACACAGCAGTCATGCAGACTTCTGCGACACACCAGGGAATATACACGTAGGTACTACCATCAATGTCGACGTGGCGAATCATTTTCTTGATATCGCCGGGATTGACTTTTTGTCGCAAACTCAGCATGACTTCCATCAGCTCCGAGGCCGTGATGAATCCATCCCGGTCCATGTCAAAAGCATTGAAGGCTTCTTTCATTGCTGAAAACCAAATGATTATGTATTATTATACAAATAGACATGTGATGTCACGGTTAAGGATATATTCTTATATATATAGCAGAATGTCCAGTCATTCTGACTGCTTAAAACACTACACATCACATTCATTTTAGAATTAGATGGGTTACATTTTAGTGGATATGACAACGGGCAGATCCCGTGGAAATTTTTGTAGCAAAACAGTTTATATAATTTACTCTGTGCATACATGAGTGGACATGTGGACATGACATTTTTGGGAAGCATTCAGCCACACTGCAATCAATGTGAACAGTTTCTCCATAAACGTACTCATATTGTGCAGCATAATGGCTTTGCTTTTAGGTGAATGTTTTTTTACCTCCTACGTTCCATCAACCACAATATCTAGCAAAAGCAAAGGGGACATTTCCCTTCTGGGAGCTATTTATCTGCAGTTATGATGCAAACACCATCATATCAAAACCTGGTGTATTTATACACTGTATCTGCATAATCTCCATCCACGAAATGAGCTTTATCTGTGACAGAAGTCTTCAATGATGCACTGATTGACCCCTACTGCCAGGCTATATCACATGTGGCTGGGCTCTTATCTATGTTTGATATATCTCCTGTGAACTACATTTTCGGATCAATGCTAATTTTACACTTTCCTCCTTATCCCCAGTAGCAGTCACATTTCATTAACTCTGTGGCAATGTCTTGGGCCTAAAGTGGACTCCACACAGACCCCAGAGCACACTTAGAACTGTTGAAGCAAGGTTCATGGGCAATATATAATACTCTGTGGTTTTCAATTACTAACCCATAGGTGCAGTCAGGACAGTACTTTACTTTTCAAACCACGACTGACTTATATAATAAAAATGCATACAATATAATATGTACATGCTTGGTGTGCTATTAATAGGCACTTAATGAAGGCACTCAAACTGCATTATGTACCCCATTTAAAAATTAAATGCATAGATCTGCAATAATTATAATTATTGAAATAATAGCAACAGATTACACAAACAATAATATGTATAATCGATTAATAACAGTAATGTAATAATAACAACAAGACCATGACATTAACAAGATTTAACAAGATTGCCACCTAGAGATTCAACTCTAGATGGCAGGTGGACTAGGAAGTCCTTTGGCTTATCGAGAGTCCAACCTATCTATCTAAGTATACCCCGCCCGTCTTAGGTATAATTATACACATGTATGTCGGTTTTATTTTTTAAATATATTAACACTACTGCTACTAGCACCTACACAATCAGCTGATAATCTGTTCCATTCGTTTACTGTTCTTTGTGAAAATTACAATGTTCTAATATCTAGTCTACACTGCTTCTTTGCTAATGTAACTCCATGTCCTCTAGTCCTTCTCTCTTCCTTGACCTTGAAAGAAATATTTCTGTCAATATACTCATACCCATTCAATATTTTAAACACCTCAATATGAACTCCTCTCAATCTTCTGGTTTCTAGTGTTGTTAAACCACATTCTTTTAGATGCATTTCATAACTAATATTCCTGAATTTTTGTATCATTTTGGTTGCTCTCCTTTGTACTCTTTCTAGCATATCAATATCCTTCTTGTGATATGGCCTCCATGCTTGTATATCATATTCTAAATGAGGCCTAACTATTGTTTTATACAGTTCTTTTTCTTTGTACACTATATTCCACCTACTTAATCAAAAAAATTGGTTTCCCTTCACTGCTGCAATTCCACACTGCTCTGATACCTTCATGTCAGCACTAATAGTTAACCATAAGTCCTTTTCCTTTAAGGTAGTATTTAGTACAGTACCACCCATTGTATTGTGCATCTTCATTCCCATATCGTGTGTGGAGGCACTTACATTTTCCAAAATTAAACAGCATTTGCCACTTCTCAGACCATTCTGTCAACTTATTAAGATCATCTTGTAAATACTGTCTATCTGTATCACTTTTAATTTTCCTAAACACTTTTGTGTCGTCTGCAAGCTTCAACACCTTGCTTGTTATGTCATCATCCAAATCATTGATATATATTAAGAATACAAAAAGTCCCAATACTGATCCCTGCGGTACTGCACTCAAAACTGATTTCCAGTTTGAAACCTCCCCATCAACTACTACTCTTTGTCTTCTATCAATAAGCAATTTTTCTATAAAGTTAATCATACCATTTCCTATGCCATGGGCCTTTAGTTTAGGTAAGTAATCTTTGATGTGGCACTTTGTCAAAGTTTTTTTTAAATCTAAGTAGATTATATCTACTGGTGATCCCTCATCTACCCACTTTGTGACACCTTCCAAAAAACATAACATATTTGTTAAGCATGACCTTGCTATTAAAAAACCCATGTTGAGATGGATTTATCAATTTATTTTTAACAAGAAAATCAACCAAGTGATCTTTAATCAGTCTTTCTAATAGTTTGCAAATCACCGATGTTAAACTCACTGGTCTATACTTCTCTGACTTGTTTCTTGAACCTGTTTAAAAAAATGGTATAATGTTTGCTTCTTTCCATTCTAATGGAACTATTCCCTCCTATAATGACAAATTGAACACTGTCGCAAGTGGTATGCTGATTTCTTCTACAATTTCCAAGACTAATTTGGGAGGAATCCCATCCACTCCAGGTGATTTATTATCCTTCATATCTCTTATTTTTATAGCTACCATTGTTGGGGTTACAATTAGTTGTCATAAGTAGTCACTCTTTCCCTTCGAACTTAGTCTCAAGTACTGGTAATATACTAATATCTTCCCTGGTAAACACCAAACTAAAGTACTCATTTAGGGTTTCTGCCATTAAGAATCCCTCTGTTATTGGTTGCACTTGGGAGAGAGGCAAAATTATGCATACAACCAATAAATAATACAGGAGTACATATGTATGTCATTTGTAAATTCAAGGGGCCTGGGGATGTGCCATCCAGATCATAGGAATTTGGCATGTCTGCAGACCATAGGTCCATGCCAATGTGCCCCCAGACCATTTCAAATGTGCCCCAGTTTAAGCGATAATAATCAGTTATGGCATTTTCTGATATCACCACTCCAGCTGAGAGATTGAGCCATGGTTCAGCCAGTGTAGGTTTCTGTGCTACCTAGACTTGTTTTCTGAATCTGCCCCAGTATATGATACAGTAAAATCTGTCTTGGCTGACCGCCCCTCCAGCCCAGCAAAAGCGGTTGTTTAAGGCAGGCGGTCACTTATAAAGGCAAGTAAAGGCAAGTTCTTATATAGCGCAGTATCCAGTCCTCAGAACTACTGTGGTATTCAAAGCGCTTTACACTTTACTTCCTTGACAGACCTGTTCACTCAGACATCATCTTGGCTTCTCATGGAAGCATCCAGCAATGTGCTATAATTAATGCGCAATGGCTGCTCATACACACATCCATCACTGTCTATAGCCAGATACTCATATATATATATATATATATATATATATATATATATATATATATATATATATATAGCTGAGTGAACTGGAGCAATGTAGAGTGAACAAACTTGCTCATGGTTTTAACACCACAGCACAGGATTCGAACCCGGGTTCTCGTAGTCGAGAGTCCAAAGCTCTACCCCTGACCCATTGCGCTCTATCACAGGTTGCATAGAAAATCATGTCGGCATAATTATGAACAAGTACACGCATGTGTGTATAATATACCCAGGCAGACAGGCAAGCATTGAACCAGCATAAAGAAAAAATAAATGAACATTAATACATTTCGTATTTAGGGCTACACGTGTATGTATAAGACAAGGTATAAATGCATTTGGATACAAGTTAATAGTGTAATATGTTCATCATTGTTAATATCATATAACACATTTGCCCACTGGAAATTCTTCGAGCACTGTTCACCCAAAATCATAATTTTCTATATAAAAAACGCATTTATAGTTGTCTGCTTAAAGCAGTTTGCTTTACTGCATTGTTCAGTTTCAAGCAATTCTTCTGTCTGGCAAATAGAAGCAGTAAACTGGGGCTGATTTGTGAACAAGCCGAAGTTGCACAGTGCCGGTAGATGTTCAGCTGCCTGTTGAAATGCGAGCAGCACCGGGGCTGGCTGTGATGACACCTCCTCCTCTTCCTCCTCGTTGTCTCCCTCATCCTCACGCACTTTGATACACCAATCACACAAATCAACCAATCAGATATATCAAAGATACAGGTATTTAGTGAACTCGAAACCGATGGTGAAACATGTTCCGATCGCTATTAGCAGAACTGTGAAAACAACGGTCGCGTGAAAAATTTGTGTGGTTGCTGGTCACGTTTGGCAGGTAGTCATTCATGGCAGGTACATCTTAATCAGAAAAGATCCGTGCATAGTCAACCTGTCGTTCAAGATGGGTGGTCACTCATCACAGAGGTTGCACAAGACATATTTTACTGTAGTCTAATTTGTCTGCATGAGGATTTTGCATTAATGGGTGTTAAACTGTATATTGTTGAAATGCATACAAAATGAAATAAAGTAAGAACAATGTAAAGTAAAAAGATTTTATTGAAACCATTTGACAAGTCTGACTACACAACAATGGAAAGCACAATACAACTACAGGTGTACCATAGTACAAATACAACCACTCCACTTGATAATGATATACTTATTTTTAATAGCACATGCTTGTTATCATTTTGAAACTCTGACTGGCTGATATGATGACTGAATTACAATTAGTGAATTACAGTCAGCCCCAACTCTCGAGTTGAGTGTAAACATTCGCAAGTTGAAACAACCATTGAATTAATACACAGCTACATATCCATGATCTAGTTGTGATGATGTAATATGTACCTCCATAGAACCACCTTGGAATTTCATCATGACACACAAAAGCATGTGTGTGTTATATTGCACAAGCTGCCCATCTCACATATACAGCGGTACCAAAAAAGTGCAAGAAGGGATTATAGTCGGAATGCCCCAGTGTCTGAATGCCCCACTACTGGAATGCCCCAAACTTAGTAATGCAATACTCCAACAGTGTAGTTGCAATGCTCCACAATATAGTTGCAATGCACAATTTTTGGCCGGAATGCCCCAGTAATTTTACCATTGTCAAACATGTTAAAACATTACATTTTGTTATTGTCAAACCTATGTATATAATATATAATTCAATTATATAGATATTACAACAACATATTAAATGCATAATTAATATAGAAATTACGTTTTGTTGACTTTATGTATGTACATTATTGAAAGTATAACTTAATTTATGTTTTATCTTTGTATATTATGTTTTATCTTCGTGCGACTATATAACCTATCATGAAAATTAATTATAATTAATTATAGTCATAATTATAGTAACAGTTAACAGCCTAAAAGGCATCCTGCTCATGCGTGAGATGTTGGCTACACGTTTGGGAGGTGTTTGGATGGGCCCACGGTGTATATAACATGACTATATAATCTATATATACAGCTGTACAGTGTATATCTACACTAGACGTATATATACTAGACGTGTATATACAGATAATTATGTTTATTGAAAAGAAACCAATTATTATTAATTGACATATTTTATACATATATTATATATATTTATCCACTTTATGTCACTAATTGACTGTATTGTGCATCGTGTATTGATTTACTTGCTATTTTTTTTTAATATTGCACTATATCTGCGTGAAACTCAACAAAATACAAATCTACTAGAGATATAAGAAAAAAATAACCGGAGCAGTGTGAACGTTATGGGCTGCTTTATTCCCTCTTTCTTTTCACAGCTCAGCTGAGCTCACCCACAAACACCATCTCTTTCTATAGCTTACTTTTATAATGCTATAAGAACATTTTAAAGATGACGAAAACAACAACACGATTGTTAGATTTTACATAATATTTTTTATAGAATGAACAAATCAACACAAAAGCATGCAGTAATGTATTTATAAAAAATAGTTTTTATATTATTACTATACATTCGAATCAACAGAGTATTTTAATTTAATATATATCTATATACAAATATTTTTGTATTATTAATGTACAATCAACACAGTATCTTAACTTATTATATATATATATATATATATATATATATATAGAGAGAGAGAGAAATATGAATATATATATATATTGATTGCTGCTTGAAACAAGTACAACTGGAACGCATGGCAATAATGAAAATAGTTGTTATCCTAAGATTATATTATATATAGTAATTTTTCCATCAAAACCGACTATCACCAAAGTGGGGCATTGCAACCACACTGTTGGTGCATTGCGACAAAGCGGTTGGGGCATTGCGACTAGGCAGCAGGTACATTCCGACCATACTCCACAAGAAATCGACAGCACCACTGGTTTTCGCTAGCTGTATAACGGCATATCATTTTTAACAATTAAAAAGAAACAAGTACACTGAATGTTTTATTAAACCTACCACATTACAAACTGATTGAGCCCCCTTGTCTTTGACTTTCAACTTTGGCCTGGGCTTTATAGTTTAAACAGTCGTGGGTTTTTATTATTATTGGTCATAAATTATGGTCAGTATGGTGTGTTTTAAATTGGACACACACACATGTGCGCACTGTAGAATATTCATTTCGTACCGAAGTCACTACATTGTTATGACGAATAAAGTTAGAACGCTTAGACGTAGCGTACAATTTAAAATTTATCAATTTTAGGCATATTTAACCCATATTTACAAAACGTCCTTTACAAAAACTGGCCTCGTTACATAAAAAGGCATGGGTTGCCTACCTCGCATCTCGGGTAGGTTATCTTCAGAAGAGTCTTCATCTATCGCGGAAGTGCTTAGTGCCTGTGCGACACAACCAGGAGAACTTTCCTCAGGTTTGCTCGGGCTTTGTCCTGTATCTTTAGCTGGAATCGTTGGCGTTTTAGACTTTGAGGGTTGGGCCATTTTATCTCCCCGCCCCCTGGGCGGTCGTTCTAACCGGCCCCAAAACAAACCGGATGTTTACGGATAGCCGTTTGATGATCTGTTTGCATCCAACCGTCTAGGCACTAGCACCGTTAAAAGAACAAGAAGCCATAACACAATTATAAAACCATTGAAACATGTCTCATGTATCACACACCTTAATTTATATTTAATTCTTACATCATTTAGTGAGTATCTAAGTAGAATTACTGACATTATGGGTATTTCGCCTGCATGAATGTGACGTCACACGTCATGTACCGCCAGAACCTCGCCGTCCTCGGCCCGGGTAGTATAGTCTCGCTCGGCTGCGTAACTTAGCCGAGATGACAGTCTGGTTACTTAGTCGGCTTTTGAATGCTATCCGTTAGAGGCTAGCAAGTGCTTCCACCTCATGGAGCATGTGTAATTCTTCCACAATTCTAGTCTCGTTTAACCGACTGTCGCTCGGCTGCGTAACTTAGCCGAGGAGTTGAGGGGCTGAAAAGTGCTGCCACCTCACGGAGTCTGGGTAATTCCTGCTTCATAAACAACTGCAAATTTGTATGTTAATTTTTGTGTGAATATAATTTTAAATTTGAATACTTTTTTTCAATAATATAGTATTATATTATAAAAGTATATCATTATGTTAGTTTTTATTTCATAGTTACACAATTAGCGTCTCTACCCTATTCTGGGGTAAGGCCGCCCTGGTGACATCGTCAGAGCATAAACTTCGCATTGTTGCCAAACACAGCAACCCCCGAATACCTAGCAAGCGGATTGAGTGGCTAAGAAGTGCTGCCAACTCACGGAGTCTCGGTAATCGAGGCTTTGGGTGGTCTAAACAAAACAAACCACCCATTGAGGTGCGAAATGCGCGCAGGCTGACAGGATTTTATCTAGTGATCTTTTACAGTGTTAAATAAAAAAAACGACCACCTTACCTGCAGCCGCCAAACTTCTCCTTTTATCTTATACACATATATCACTAGATTACAAAGTAAAATCCTTATTTTACATTACTGAAACGAATAGAATTCACAAAACAAACTCGCGCAAAACTTGACATTATTGGCGGCTATGGATAGCTCTGCATGTGATTACCGTAATGTCGACATTGGTTCGCGGCGTTAATTATTAGCACTGTATGCCTATTTAGGCTCAGTTTATGGTGAGTTAGGGTTAGTTTTCAGTTACCCGGAATTTTTTTGATCTAATTTATTTAGCGTATGTGGTATTTCAGGTCGACTTCTGTGTACGTCAGCATTCTGAGCCGTATAGAACAGCTTTGGCATAAGCTTAATTTTTGTAATTCCGTTGATCTCCAAACAGGTTGTTGTCTGAAGAAAGCAGCTCTGGCCTTATTTATACGATTCTTAATTGATGTCAACATCGGCCCCTCCATCACTGCATATGATACTTGAAAACTGATACGACTGAAAACTGAAATTCTTTTGGATTGATGCAAGTTAAATTAATCGTCAATCTTGTTCATACAGGCATCGATACGTTGAACCCCCAACAACTAAATTACGTTGGAAAGATTGAATGAAATTCCAACAATAACTTGTTGCGGCCATATTGGATTTATGCCAATTATAACATATCCAATCATGGTATTTGCTTTTATTAATTCCCGGCGGAATCTGATTCTAGACACCCTTTAGGCAAACACCCAAAGGGGTGTACCTACTTAGAAAATAGAAACTGAGTATGAATAAGTTTTGTGTGTGGATTATTGACAACAAGGGTGTCTAGAATCAAATTCCCATGTGATGCCTGTCCATCAACCCTCAACACTACCGGTAACTTCTTCCGGTATAAAGCATTTTAATAATGCAAGAAAGATCTTCAGAAAAGTAACTGCATGCTGCTGGATCCTCCTATGTTACTGCATTGTATACCTAAAAAGCGATATCCTTGTCTAGCAGAGTGCGAATTCCACTTAAAGTCTACTCCTTGAAAAGGTTGGATGATGAGGGCGATATATATCAAAATCACAGAAGCGGACACAATCATGCGCCACTGACAGAACACTACCTAACAAACATGTCGTAACAGTGTCGTTCCAGACCAACGCACACTAGTGATTGATATGAGCAAATAATATAGTATCATGTTTTATCACAATTATCAAGCTGTTCACTTAGGCATGCTATGCTTTCATCAGACAAATTGCGCAATTGTATGCAAAATGCCAATTCATTGTCCAGATAACGGTACACGCCGCTAGGCTATACATACAAATGCACATAAGACAGTTTCCCAGAGTGACCGTAAATTAAGTTTGTTATGACGTTAATTTGAAAGTTTTGTCTAAGTTCGTGTCCAACTGTAAAGTTGTAAGGTATTATTCATAAATTTATAATATATAACAATTACATGCATGCATGCCCGCATGCTTGTGTGTATACATATATACATACATACATGCCCGCATGCTTGTGTGTATACATATATACATACATACATGCATGCATGCATGCATGCATGTATGTATGTATGTATGTATGTATGCATGCATACATACATACATACATACAAACGTACGTACGTACGTACGTACGCACGCACGCACGCACGCACGCACGCACGCACGTACGTACGTATAATACTAACGTGAATACGTACGCGTGCGTACATACGTGTTTTGTACATATGTGTGAACATACATGCACATAATTTCATACAAACATACATATATAATCCTGATAGGTTATAAAGTAATTAACTATTGGTACTGATAGGTAACTTGTACTTATAGTTTTACAATCGTTTTTGTGACGAAAACACATGTTCGACTGACTATCTATTATCTTGTTTTAACGTAAGCTTATTATTCTTGTTTGGGTGTCATTTCTACATAAATTAAACAGTTGCTAAGTCGACGTGACTTCACAGCAAAAAACCCAGTCCAAATACTAGTATTGATTTTACGGACAAACAGTAAATCAGAATTAGATGATCGAAGCAGAACAGGTTTTCTCAGAGGAGTAAGCAATGAATGTAAGTACGATAGCTGCTTACAGGAGAGCGCTTGGTAAGTAAACGTACAGATCTTAACGGTGATACGATATCGGACAGGAAGCAAATGCAGAGGCTTCAGAAGCGGTTCAAGACTCACCCGCCATCTCATCCTCTGTCACTTCGGCTGGTTCCTTCATGACGACGCGCCGAGGTTGTCACGGTCGAATTCGTCACACGTTGTACGTCAGACGACGTTTGACGTTTGCTGTGAGTGGTCACTGGATGTCTACGACTGTACGCAATTGTGAGTCGTCACGGCCTGTGCATCACGATGACGTAACGGCACCGTCTGTAACAAACGTTGTTACGGATGTTACTTACTTTTTTCACACCTGAACGAAAGATGTAAGTTAGCGTCATGCAACGTATTATACGCAAACAGTCGCGTAAACGTAAAGGGTAAGTTGTTCCCTAGCGTAGCATGCAGTCTGGCTGTCCCAAATATTATTTACATCCTAACAGATCTGTTCAGTCAAGCGGCATGTCAACTTCCCTGGGAAGCATTCAGCCACGCTGTAATCAATGCATGGAGATATAAATATCCAACACTGTTTACGTACTGGTGTCTAAGCATACGTATGAGTAAACCGAAACAACGCGTGGTGAACAAACTCGCCTACTGCTCGGCACGGAAACGCACGATTTGCGTCGGGGTTATCGTCGGGGTTATCTAGATTGAAAGTTCAAATGCTCCGGGCACTGCGTGCCACACAATACAACAATCTTTGCCGATGGTAGTAAAACTATTTACAACTGATTAGGCCTAACGTACATGAAAATATATACTAACAACAGTTTGCTGGACTCCTCAACTGTCGCTGTCTTCCTCTTGACTGGTGCGTTCCGGCGAATAAGATTGGCACAAATGACTACACCTACCAGACTGTTCTCTCTTCGGCGCACACACGCGTTTATGCCATCCGCTGGCAGGTAGCAAGCAGCAACAACGTGGCAAATCTAAGTTTCGAGCAACTTTCGCATTGGCTGGTGACCAGTAGGCAGTAATAACGCCAAACCCTTGGCGAGTATTTTCGGCCCAGCGAATCCCGTGCGGCCACGAGCGGGCTGTATATTTTAGGAATCCGTCAACTATCCTGCCTAGTTGACTCTGCTAACGCGCTCAATGGCGTCTGCAAACAAGCACACTGATTACACTTCTCCGCAATAGAAAATCTAAATTGTTTGCACAGGTACGGGCCTAACGAGAGCGCACACACTTCGACACTAGCAGGCCGACAAATCTCGCGACGAACGCCGTCTCGGTCGAGCTGCTTCGAATAAAAGTCTGTCGAGTACCACATAACCAGGTCATAGCGTCCCGTTCTCTGAACCGAATGACTGATGCGATTGTGATGGATGTAAATAGAGTTATTATTTTGATTATTAAAGTGTGCTGCAGCGTAGGCCTAGATATAATCACTACGTTCGACTTGGACGGGTCATATCGTTCCGGCCGACCGCCCGCTAATCGTGATGTCATTGACGTCATCGAGAGATCTTGACTTGGGATAGTGTGAGGTGAACGCTTTGCACCCGGACTTCGACGCACGGTTATACTTATACATACAATGAGCTATCAGTTAATCCATGGTGTAGACCGTTATGAAACGCACGAGGGTCGAAACTAATGTGTACACCTTATAAATGCAGTTCAAGTGTTTCAGTAACATTCTAAATCCTATATGGGCCTACATCGAGTAAGTACTATTACTGATAAAAAATAGGCCTAGGGCTACGCGTCTTCCGAACAGCGTTGGCGTTGAACACTCACGGGGACGGTTTCTCGAAGTATCTAGTTGTTGGTACCCGATTTATGTCAAAGATGATGTCATTTGACCAGGTGTTCCCAATCTTATACGTGTGCTCTGCGATCGTAACTCGTCCATTAACTGGTTTTGGACATGTGAACCAGGATACAGGTAAAAGGATAGAATAACCAGGATACAGGTCACGGGATGGGACAACCAGGATACAGTTCACGGGATGGGACAGTCAGGATGCACGAAACAAAGAAGATAACATACAGCCGTGAGCCATGGCTGAATTGAGAGAGGCGTTGTAGGCTCTCTATGGCAAGATACCGTGGTACATAAATTAAACGAAACATTCCCAATGTTCAGGGAACCGTCCAGAAATTCTACAACCATTCGTAAATTCGTTTTTTTGCTCAGACGTTCCACGCAACTGGCCTCTAGTAATAATAATAATAAAACTTTATTTAGACACTATCAAATCCGGGACGTATGTCCCGTTCACGGGTGTGTACATACATGTAAATAGGTAAATAAATTAATAAATATAGTTAAGCTAAAATATAATGTTCACGGGTGTGTACATACATGTAAATAGGTAAATAAATTAATAAATATAGTTAAGCTAAAATATAATGTTCACGGGTGTGTACATACATGTAAATAGGTAAATAAATATAGTTAAGCTAAAATATAATGTTCGTTGTGTAAAACTAGTTATGTGGAAAATATTTTTTTATTATTATTGTTTCTTAAATTGTACTAGATTGCCGTTTTCGCGCATATTCCTAGGGAGTTTGTTCCACAGAGTGGGTCCTGCACAGGCAAATGTACTAGAAGTAAGTAATAACCTTCAACTCCTCCCGCGACCAGCAAGCACACTGGCTCCCGGTGTTCAGCCTAGCAGACGTCAGAATGCATGGGATTGTTTGTACCTTATTGTTGTGGTAGTACGAAAATAACATGATTGTCTTCAAATGGTGCTTCAGTGGTTAATAGATCATAATTGCACTACGATACTGAGAAATGCCTCACTCGTTTGTGTGGCGATACTCTAATACTGCACGATCTCACAGAGTACCAATATCCGACTTCGACAATTAATGCGCGTATAGCGCTATTAACAAGAGCACGTTTTTGGCAGCAACGAATGCACTGCACAATGTATGGGTTTATAAAAACTAAATCGAGATCGCAGATTATGTGAGTTCATGCGGCAGGTTTTACCCATTTATCCGTGTGTGATCCTTTACCTCACTTTGCGCAGTCAACCAGTGGTACTTTCTGAATGGCACCTCGTGACAAAGACAACATTTTGGTTTAATAGGCTTAACCCAATTCCTACCACACGTGTCTGAACATCTGTCACAGTTCTTTTCTGAGGAGTTGCAGTGATGGCATACAGCTACTAAGTAATTTGTTCAGTGCACTTGTTGACTCGATTATATGATTGTAAACATCGACACCACAATAGTACATTCTAAATGGAAGAACAGGTACACATACGCCGAATATTCGTTGCGTGTTCTTATATTAATATCGGTTGCCGGTGAGCTGCGTAGCGGGCCCCACGTGTGCTTTGAAATATGATATTTTTGTTGGACCTCGTTCGAGTTATTCTAGGCTCGTGCGTCACAACCTATTTATCAACGCCAATGGTGTTTGGAGACAAGGTCAATGTCACACGGTCGGACCTAAGCCTACATGACCACCGTTATTGTACCAACTGTGGTCATCCCAGTTATCGTCCCAGGTAACACGTGCGTCCGCCATTACAAGACAGAATCATCTATTCAAAGCGTGTCGCTTTCAAGACATGATTTTAAATTAGTTCTCATATTGAATCAAAGCTATAGGTGTGAGAAATAATATTGTGATCGAGTGGGAAATACCGATTTTGTCAATTCGATCTGCTTTTGAGTAACAAATTTAATGCCACGATTGCGATAATTAAAACAGTTCTTTTTTCTCGTGAACGCCTAATCCCCCATGAATGGGCAGAGGAAATATAAACGGTGAACTACAAAAATATGTTTCCTGTTATAAGCATTTCCTGTTACAATCAGCTTAGTAAACTTCTAGAGCGATCACTGCTCTTTTGCCTAAGATCAGCCTATGCTGCCAGCAGTGCTAATTATTACAATGAGCTGAACCGATTGTATACGTCACATTTCAACGTCAGAAATGTAGCAACCATCCAGGAATCTAAAAAACAGTAAATATAAGTCGACATTCGGAATCAAGGCCAGCCTCGCCCCTGATAGACAGGGAAACAGAAAGAGAAGGACAACATACTTGTGGTTGTTTTTATTATTGACTGTTATTACTCTATAATGCATTGTCATATCACGTTTGCAAGTCTATGCTGTTATAACATGACTTTCAACCTGGACAAAAATCTACACGGAGGGTGCCAGCCGTATTGGCCAGAATTGGTCGAGCAGTAACTTGTAACGGGAAGTCTGCTGTCTAGATCGTGGGTATTGTGGTTAACTCTGGTCGCCTCGGCATTTTGGCCAACCAATTTTGTTTTGAAACTGGATGTTTTGTTTACCATTTGAACGTGTTTGCTGGCGGAATATTTCAACTTGCGAACACTGTTCCGAGCTTAGTAAAGTAACTAAGCACAAATTGGCAGGAAGCAACCCTTCAACATGCTTGGTGTAGTCATAAGAACGTAATATTAAATGTAACAATTACACATAGGAGCTGGCTCTCTCGCTGTCAGGTACTAAGTCAGTGGAGGAGTTCTGAGAAAGAGTCTACAATTTCTGTACGAACCGATAACAGTCGACAACCGTTAGCAAGGAAGGATCAGTGGCCACCGTGGAGCGGAACCAGGCGTCATACCGCGTTAGACACGGGAAAGTAGGTGTTGACTCCCCGGGTAAACAAGCAACTGTCTCGCCAGATGGTAGCTGGGTCGCTCGGAAATAGAAGCACGTGTTTGTGTTGGTAAACGGCGGACGAGACTCCAGCACGTCGGGCAGGTGGACGGACAGTGTCGTAGCATTGCCGTCTGGCACACGTTACCAGTGTTTCCTCTGGGTTGAACGATGGGCGAGGTAGTGGGGTGAGGTGAACAAGCGCTGAAGTTGCGATGCGATGTTATGAGGGTTTGTGGACATGTCCATTGGAGGTATTTTGTTTAAAGGTAGCTTCAGTATGGTGCACTATGAAGTGGCTTTGAACCAATGCCCCGACATATAGTGAGGAACGAAATTACAAGTTAGCATGTAAACGTCTTTATAGTATTACTTGGAAGTAGTCAGCGGGAAATAATTATGACGTGGCAGTGGAGGCATATTTTGGGCGACGTGTCATAGAAAAACAGCGAGTTGGCTCGCCTCACTCGTCGTATGGCACAGAACCACTGCGTTACACAGCGCGTTATCTCGGTCGCTCATCGCCACTCATAGCGCAATCACAACGTATTGTGTCTTTACTAGTCGGGCTGTGATAATTACAATTCTGAACGGTAATAGCGCCATTACGCACCATGTAGATTAGTGGTATTGTGTGCCGCTATATATGTAGTTTTATAACGTGTTCGGTGATACCACAAAAAAACAACCATTGAACATAATTGTATGATCCGAAGTAATATTCACTGAACCCGCTGCAGTTATTGTTTCAGCCGGTCTTGGCTGCTGGAGCAACCACAGGACAGTTCGTGGAAGTCGCTATAAGGATCTGGCCGAGCGGACCAACCACCAAGTGGAGTTAACGAGATTGGCTCAATCCCAGAGCGTCTAAATTTCAAAGGTCGTCATAATTTATGATTGATATGATATCAATCCATGTTTCGTTGTGGCGATTTGCCACGGCTACTGATGTATTATGCGATGAGTGGGACTCGAGAGCGGGAAGGGAAACTGAGGAGAGAGAGAGAGAGAGAGAGAGGGAGAGAGAGAGAGAGAGTGTGTGTGTGTGTGTGTGTGTGTGTGTGTGTTTGTGTGCGTGCGTGTGTGTATGTGTGAGAGAGAGATAGAAAGACAGAGATAGAGAGAGAGAGAGAGAGAGAGAGAGAGAGAGAGAGGCAGAGAGGCAGAGAGGCAGAGAGGCAGAGAGGCAGAGAGGCAGAGAGGCAGAGAGGCAGAGAGGCAGAGAGGCAGAGAGTCAGAGAGGCAGAGAGGCAGAGAGGCAGAGAGGCAGAGAGGCAGAGAGGCAGAGAGGCAGAGAGGCAGAGAGGCAGAGAGGCAGAGAGGCAGAGAGGCAGAGAGGCAGAGAGGCAGAGAGGCAGAGAGGCAGAGAAGCAGAGAGGGAAATAAACATACCGACACACAGAGACAGATACACAGACAGAGACAGACAAACATCTTTTAATGCTGTCAGAATTATTGTTTAATTCAAGGTGTAACTTTAAATCTTTCGCCCCAATTCCGGTCCTGACTGCGATTAAAAATGTGTACGTTTTATGGGCGGCAGACTAAAATTATGAACAATACTGTGTGTTTATTAAACACTCGGGCGGGCTGTGTACCTGTAACATATTTATTGTAGGAATATTTTTTTTATATGAGGGACTCGAGAGTCTGTTTGTGGCCTACTTATAATTAAAAGACCACCAAAAGGCAAGTAGACGTCTGCAGTCACTGATAACACACGCACGCACGCACGCACGCACGCACGCACGCACGCACGCACGCACGCACGCACGCACGCACGCATGCACGCACGCACACACACACACACACACACACACACACAGCCGTCGAACATATGTGGGACTGGTGAATTTCGATAATATATTTAGTAAATGTGCCAAACGACGGAAATTAATCAGATTAATAATTAATTTCGTGCACTCTGTGCGGCAGCCCGCGTCGAGCCGCAGGTCATGAAGGCAATTTATCTCGTGCTAAACCCCCTCTTGGGTAATATGATGTTATTAGACATACGGATATAATCAGGGCCTATAAAAAAGACGCGTTTATCAAAACAACACCTGCAAATGCTACGCTGAAATAAAGTGCTATATCAGCGCGTCAATATACTTGTCAAACGGAAATATTCCGTATCGCAACGTAACTGTCGGCCTCCCAACAAGAATATCATCTCGCGGAATGTAGTGGAATTTCTTGTTTTTTTCGTGACAACTGACGTATATTTTGACATTCCTCAAAAAGATTATAGTTGTGGACTAGTAGACTTAACCAGTTGCCTCATTAAAGTAATTGTCCGGAAATTATTTTCCTTACCATTCGTCTTGCAGCTGGTTTTGTCTTCTGCCATACACATGCCACACAACGCCATCGTCTCCATGGCGTAAGACAACCCCGAGCCAGGATTTGTTGCGGTACGCTGCTATACCGCGATCGTCTGCGTACAGCTGGGGAGTGAGCAAATTGACTTCGACAGTCGCTACTGCGTCAGCCGTGGGAACAGCGCAAATATACACGACTGGTGGGAATCCCAATATAACTTACCCATTCACGTCCTACACATACGAACAGCGTATAGCTGAAATCACCCGAAATATTATATCACATGACCGGATGCCGAACACTCCGCGTGGGCGATTTCATTGGCTGCAGTCTTTAACGTGTTATCTTCGACTAGTTCAACAATTAGTCATGTTATCAATAGTTTGGCTTCTATGACACATTGAAGTAGGGTTTCCTGGTAGGGACGTGGATTTTTTTACTTCGCGAAATTCAATATGCCATGATGTGTGCACTCCAGCGGAAACCCACCCTAAAGGCAAATAGATAAAATTCCGGCAGTGATAATTTCCGTCACGTATCCGGGATGAAAAGCGAAAGTGGAAGCAGACTGTATTTTCTGAAATATTGTCTTATGTTTATGTATGTAACTAAGATTAAACGAATTACGTGCATTTAGATTGTTAAATATCCGTGTGGGAAATATATAGAGTTGGGACCTACCTACCTACTCCGTCCTCGCAAGCCAGGGATCGAAACACCCATGGCTGATTGTCTGCGTAATGCTGGGAAGTGTGCCGAGTCGAACTATACAATTGTAGCATTTGACAGCGCAACTACCCGCGCCAATTTGAAGACGGATACACGACTGGTGGGAATCCCAGCATAACGACCAATTCCTGCCCTAAACATTGCGTGTGACACGAGCAGCGTGTGGCTGAAATCACCCAAAATATTATATCACATGACCGGAGCGGCGGAGGCAGACCACACTCCTTGTGGACGATTTCATTGTTAGACGTCAAAAGAGGAGTGTTGATAGGAATTGTTCATTAGGATTAGGGTTGCGGTTACTTACTAGTACGGATACGATTAGGGCCATAGTATGTGGGTCCTTCCGAGACGCCATCACGGTATGAAACGCCCTCCCTTGAAATTGAACTAATTTTCTGATAAATCGATGTTGATGCCATTCGATAGACGGCGCCACCATCGCGACGACCTAGCGGGAACTAAATTCGTACCTTTGAGACATGGCACCCGTTTTGGTAATGGGATTCGCCTGTCTATAAGCGACGATAGTGTCACGGCGCCCGACTTCACAACCACGATGCTACAGTCAATTTCGAAATGTCGACGTCGTAGTCAAAGTATGTTTCGATGCATGTCAGTTACCGTGAATTACGTCCACCCTGCGTTCTCTCGAAGGCTCGAAGCCCCTGGCCTAGGTCCTAGGACGGACAATTTTGTCCATTTTGGGGGCTTGACAGACATCGAGACAGTGCAGGCGTTGTGTGAGGTAAGCCGAACAAAGATAGCGCAAGAAATACACAGCGGGAAGGAAAACGAAGACCGACATTATTATGGCGAGACGGCGCATCAGAGACACCTAACCAGACTTTCACACCTTTAGTTACTACACCATTTACCCAACCATGCGTCTATGACAGTAGCAAGTGATCAGTGCATCACGACCTTCATACGTACACAGTTAGGTATAAACTGCGAGAAGTGTTGATGTAGAACCAACAACAACAACAATGAAGAATGAATAGAACAATAAGAACACGTGAAGGAGAAAGACACAGAAGATTAAGAAGAAAAAGAGGAAGAATGTTTAAGAAGAGCAGAAGAACTTAAAAACCGCGAACCAGCGAACCGGCATAGCTACCATCTATTGTGGACTACAGTGCAGCGGCCACAAATGAGCGATCGACAGCTGTCACATAATAGCCAGCTCAACCTGTGACATTTACATACATATCAGTAGCAATAACGATCGATAGAGTGGCAAAATACTCTCACGTGCAGAGGCGATAATATGGTAAATAATCTCTCCCGTCGTTTGATTAATAGCGGCGGGCGCTGGCCGAGTTATTATCCGGATTGTCTCGTGTCAGGCGATCAGTTTAATAATGTAATATTGTCTGTGTCTGCGTGATTGCAGAATGAAGCAGATATGACTGCATGATTCACCCAGAGCGGCGATTTATTTGTCTACGTTCTTACCAAGCCATATGCCCCCGGGCGTGACTGGGTTGAACGCGTTAATGGAGTGATTCAGAGATTCAGACCTGCGATATTCAAACCACAATGTCGATGCGCGCTTGCACCTGTAGCGATGCCTAGCGATGTCCAGGGAACTTACGGAGCCGACCGCGTAGAGAAGAACCAAAATGTTTCGCTGTCGCAAAGTTGACGTAGGCATCGGGACCATGCACACGCTTGCACGACCACACATTAAAGAACAGCCCCAGAAGTCCATACTATTATGATTATCAGCCGCCTATCCAACGCCAGCGTATTTTCTAGTAACATTATTTCTTCTTCCCGAACGTCGCTTGTAACAGTAGCGATGATTGGGCGTAACCCAAATCGCCGTGATTTGAGTGGCGACCACGTAATTGGATAACGAGCTCGCGAGACTTTCAGGTCTCGTCAACGCAATAACCTACGTGACGGCGAGACCATAGCCTATCTTTATGGAGGCCGGCGGTAAAACACCGGTGTAAAGATGATACACATAACGAAAGATGTCAGATAAGATAGCGTGCCTGTTCATTTAGGAATACTCCTACGTCAGTGAACTCATTGACAAGAACACTCTTACAACTGCCCATGCTCCGTTGCTTGCGTACAGACTTTACAGACAATTGTGCGATAATCCGCGGGACAGGAGCGTAGTCACCGCAATCAAATATGAGGTCTATAGCAGTATATCGTAACCATCCGGAGCCTCGCTTTTATTGGACCCTTGAGAACCCGGGTTCGATTCCCGTGCTGTCGTGTCGAACCGTGGGCAAGTTTGTTAGCTACATCTTGTTCCAGGTCACTCAGCTGTATGGATTAGTACCTGGCTATAGACAATGGTGGATATTTACGTAGGAACAGTCTTCGCGCGTTAGTTGCAATGTGGCTGAATGTTTCGCAGAGAGACAGCGATGGTGTTCACTTGAACAGTTCTGCCAGTGCGTATGGGTTCAGCATATAGGGTTGTGAAGGCACAGAGCGTTTTGGCTTCCACGTTAACGTTTTATGAGATTAAAAAAGTAAAACATTCGGAGACCTCCCCATAGCCATCGCCGTCACGCTTAGTCAGTTTAAGCAAAAACCACACGCCACGAGTCGACCAGCCCACACGCTCTCTGCCAACTCAACTAACACTCCCAGGCAACTGCACTCGTTTCACATGTAAAATATCACGAAATGTTTCATAAAATAGAGTGATTACCTCCCACACGATTCTTAGAAGAACGATTCGGCAATTAACGTCACTTGACGACGTTTCGACGTTCAGCGTTAGATGGTTATGTCGCCGTCCGCATAACGGTGCCATATATTAATATTTTATTATACATCACACAAGGCAGCATTTAGAAATCGATAATTGCGTAGAGTTCTCAGATCACTGTTAGCAAGATATCAATTAACTCGATATCTGATGACTACTCATCGTCAAGCATACAAACCGAATATCGACGGCATGGACATTTCAACTTGGTGTCTTGTGTAGTAATATTCGGCTGCTTCAAAGTGTTGAACTGATCTGGTTACGAACCTAGGGAGTTGATGACCATAACGCACAGCAGCTGTTACAAAACTGTTGCAAACGTAACTGATATGTGTTCATAACGTTAAGGAAAAATAAAAAGCGATTAAGTTGGTTTAACCTGTACAAGCAAACGTAGAATGAAGTGGACTTCGTGTGGCCACTGAGAGACAACAGCTGTTCGGCAACATTCACACATATTAAGCCTTATATATAACCTTGCAATGTTTTTGTTTCAATCGACTCGATTCGTAGACAAATGAAGGCAAATGTCATACGGTCACCCAGTACAGTACATATCGTCATCAACTGTTTCAGTACAACGGATGGAAAGACAGCGACTGTAACACCTGACATAGTTCAAATCTCTAGATGTGTTTCTCTTTAAACAACACATTGCGTCATTAACACCTTAACGACAGAATCTGCCACGTCGACCGGAAGGTGAGATAATATTCTTGCCGTTGACTGGTCGCCATCAATCACCACGTAGAATTACGGCAGACGTTTGGCGAGGATAACGGGTCTCTCGGTCGCTCTGTCTATGCAGAGCTTAACGAGTTAGGCGAAATTTCCAGCAATGCCGCTGTTTGGAAAATTTACATGTTCACAAACAGTATACACCATAATTACATGTGCTGCCGCTATAGGCGATTTCAACACTGGAAATGTGGGCGTCGCATTTAAAGGCAACACAAGATCGGTTACGGTTACGAATCCGTCTCTGTTAGTAATACAGGCCACGTGTCAGATATCACATATTGCCTTCCGGATTACATTTCCGACGTCTGCAGCACACATGCAGTGTACACGTGTAAATATGAGAAACGGTAAACTGATACGGCAAATGTGTTACATAGCAGTGGTAGGAGTAATAACACAAGTAACAAATCCGGTTCGCTGGTTGTCAGTTATGTATAATAGGTAAACAATCTCCGCCATGGCATTCCAGTTGGTTCTGCACCAATTGTTTCCTGTGTTTTCTGTGGCAGAGGGTTTACAGCTCAGATCGGACTCGTCTCCCACCACAAGGACGAGACTCTACACTACTATCATGGGACAGCAGAGAGAGAGAGAGAGAGAGAGAGATGGGGGGAGAGGAAGGGAAGGAGAGAGAGAGAGACAGAGAGGAAGGGAAGGAGAGAGAGAGAGAGGAAGGGAAGGAGAGACAGAGGGGAAGGGAAGGACAGAGAGAGAGAGAGAGAGGGAGGGAGGGAGGGAGGGAAGGAGGGAGGGAGAGAGGAATGGATGGAGAGAGAGAGAGAGAGAGAGGAATGGATGGAGAGAGAGAGAGAGAGAGGGGGAGGAGGGAAGGAGAGAGAGAGAGAGCAGTGGTGAAAGAACAGCGAGGAATGTGAGACAACCAGAAATCGGGGATCAGAATCAGGACCAGACTCACCTATGATATACCGGAAAGACGAAGAGAAGATTACAGGTAACCGTGGTGCACTCGTGCACGATGTGGTGGCAAATGCACGCACATGGCGGGCGTGCACGCGCGCATGTCATCGCATGTGAAGTCGTTTTAGTGTCCGATTAAATTTCGATGGCCAACCCGACTTCAGCTAGTACGACAGCATCCAAGCTCCGGGTTCTAGCTCCGGATCCAGGCACAGGTCCGGAAAACCTCTCTCGTAAACAACCCTGTTGTCGCTGTTTGTGTCCCACGAAGGTCAACATATGTGCCCATCTCTCGCGTGATTAACTTGTTACTTATCCAGTCTATTTCCACCTGTCTAGTTTAGTTGGTTGTATACCTACTAGTAGTTTACTTGTACACATACTAGTATAGTAGTTGTATACTTACTATTACTAGTATTGTACTTGTATACCTACTAGTATTGTACTTGTGTGTCGTACTTATAATGGGTGACATTTTCCTTACAAACAAGATACACCGTTTTTACAATTTCCCACGCAACGTCAACTAATAGTTATATAAAAAAAATTGTCGGTATATTTTTTATCCAGTATTTGACTGGTCAAGCTTTTTCATCGTAACCTTCAGCCAGGGCGTGACCGTCCAGCCCATCTTCCACCACACAACCGTCCGTCCGCCTCTCCATAACCATCCACGCAGAGATGACGTCATTGACGTAGGGTTCTGTTGCTCTTGACCGCAGCGCCGCGAGCGTTCGCACGCAGCAGGTATCTGACGGCGAACGCCACTGATGCGAACTGGCATATGGCCGGACAGGCGCCGGACCACATAAATACGTTAGCGGCATTGGGTCGGGTGTTGCCGAGGTTAGTCGGCAGCTGATAGACCCTACACCCGCACGGAACGCACCCTGGCGACGTGTTGACGTGCGCATTAGGCTAAAGGCCGATTTACGCGGACGACGTAATTCACTCACACCCGCGAACGTCGCGTTGCGTCTGATCAGACTTGCAGAAATCAGGCGTCATCGATTTGTCGCGATGTTTGGTTGCGACGGCCTGTTCGGCTTTGTAATGGACGCCCCGTAGCCCGAAGACACAAGACAGCGGGGGCGCGAGGCGGGGGAAGGATGCGCCGGAAGTGATGAAGAAATGGATGCTGCGGCATGGCGTGTTGCATGCGCACAGTGACAATTAGAACGGACGATTTGAATGCGTTTATGATGCAGCACATGACCGCCCAGAATTGGGTTACCGCCATGTTGTTGTCAGAATTTCCCTGATGAATATATGTTGAGATTATTTGCCGACGTGATTGAGTTGTTTCACGGCAACGATGCGAAACCAGTTGTAGGTTTTTAACACAGACGTACGTTCAAGCACGCACGCACACGCGCACGCGGACGCGCACGCGCACGCGCACGCGCACGCGCACGCGCACGCGCACGCGCACGCGCACGCGCACGCGCACGCGCACGCGCACGCGCACGCACACGCACACGCACACGCACACGCACACGCACACGCACACGCACACGCACACGCACACGCACACGCACACGCACACGCACACGCACACGCACACGCACACGCACACGCACACGCACACGCACACGCACACGCACACGCACACGCACACGCACACGCACACGCACACGCACACGCACACGCACACGCACACGCACACGCACACGCACACGCACACGCACACGCACACGCACACGCACACGCACACGCACACGCACACGCACACGCACACGCACACGCACACGCACACGCACACGCACACGCACACGCACACGCACACGCACACGCACACGCACACGCACACGCACACGCACACGCACACGCACACGCACACGCACACGCACACGCACACGCACACGCACACGCACACGCACACGCACACGCACACGCACACGCACACGCACACGCACACGCACACGCACACGCACACGCACACGCACACGCACACGCACACGCACACGCACACGCACACGCACACGCACACGCACACGCACACGCACACGCACACGCAAACGCACACGCACACGCACACGCACGCACGCACGCACACACACGCACACACACACACACACACACATGCAGTAAGTACCAATGCACGCACGTACATGCACGCACGCAAATACCCTTTACACAAAATGTACACAGTAATTAAACATAGCGAATAAACCAGGAAGTAAAATGCATCACCACAAAGTGCGGAAATATTATCATATCTGCCGCTGCATATGTAGTTTGCCCGATCGAAAACAGAAACTCCATATTGACTGTCCATCCAAATATAAAAATCGGTGTCACGTGACGGAACACATTCTGTGACGTAACGAACATTGAACATCAGCATTTCGTTGCTCTTACTGCTAGACAAATCATTCAACTCAACCATTCGGTGTCGTCCCCGGCTTAGTGATAATTAAATTAACCGAAAGTGTGAAGCGAATAACACCGTCAAATGTGTAATTCCCACGCCACTCGTGCACTGGTCAAGGACGTCGATAAAGGTCAGTGCGTGTGCCGGACATACAGACCCGCGGCCTTGATCCACTGGTGGTCTACGGTAGGTCAACATAATTATATGTCCATCTATCACGTGACTAAGTTGTTGTGTATTCAGTCCATTTTCATTTACCTTGTCGAACTGCGTTTGTACTGGCAAAAAAAGCCCGCGACGGTAGAAATAGACGCAAAAGACGGTTTTCCGAAGTATTTGTAAACAACGTTCCTTATGACGTATTTCGCAAAGGAAGTTACGTATAATGCGTCCAATTGATCGGCGGACCATTCCCCTACCTCGTAACAATCGCAGAAACCACGCGTAAAGTCATTAACAACTGGATCCACGCCCATGGAAAATCCCGAACAAACCCTAAAATCGCTGCAAAACCCTCCACTAATGGGCGATTTGGGGGAAGAAAATGTATACAAGTTCACTAATCTGTCTTTACATAGTTTCCTCTGGAAACAGCCGACATATTGTTTCTGATATTCATGCGCCTTCATCTTCAGTTGCTCTATAAACAACCAACCAACCAACCAACCTGACTTCCCCCAGTCCACGATTCCACCCCTACATCGCAGTAAACAGTGCGGATGCTGACCAAAGTTGTAAAGTCAGAGAGGTTCTGTTTTATTACCGATAACGTCTTCCTGATGGAGTCGTGATGGCAAAGACCAACAGCAAACATAAATTATGCGAGTCTTCCGTAATTTCCTATTCCGCGGGTAGCAATTCCATTACTGCAAATATAACAAAAACCGGTAAGTAAAGATCGCATAAACAGCTAAAATCATGGTTTAGACGTCACGGGCATGCGTCGTGTTCTCGGAATGACCCGGAAATGAGATAATCGATGCCGTTGCGACCGAGCAAGCGTGAGACATAAGCGGCGATAAAACGTCGAATACGCCTCGATGACGTCATTGACGGAACTCATTAAGCCCTACCGTTGGTGGTTATGGCGCATGCGTAGCCGACACGGTCGTTCTGGGGTCGTCATCGGGCATTACCCAACGACGCGTCACTGCACGCGCAGCGCGTCTGGTCTATATCATGTCCTGTCTCCCACGCCTGGCCGTCGGGGTCTGTCCGTCAGCCCGCCCCACCCAGCCGTTACACGCGGTGTAGCGAAAAACCGGGTCTTGAAAAATATGGTCATTTTTCAATTGTGCGCATGCGCACAAGTTGCACGTGACCACATATGGGTCACGTGCAAACTTCGCTGAAATATTCGGTCGTCGAATGTAACGTGACTTGTGGTCACGTGCAAATGTCATGTGACTTGTGGTCACGTGCAAATTAGCCGCCAAATGTAGCTGAAATATTCGGTCGTCGAACTTGAGCAAGTTCGACGACCGAATATGGGATTACCATTTGCACTGGACTAAAGTAGTTATTACTCCTTCAGCACTAGAGCTATGGTTCGACGTTGTCGATATACACTACATAAAAGTGAAGTTAAGTTGTTATAATTATAGCTCAGTGTCCAGTGATCAGGACTGCTCAAGGGCAAGGCACTTGCCAGTTGGTGCGCTGTTATCTGTCACTGTGTATTAGAATAAGACTATTACAGACGGAGTAAAGTCTCCTATTGGTGCTCTGTTAGGATGTATAATTTCACTGTGTATTCATAGTTGTATGACTTCTCCTTAGATATGTTATACATCTCATTGCAGAGCATCGTACAAGAGGCATGTTATAGAGCCATTCCTGTTGGCAAAGACTCTCAAGGCCCTCGGCCTGACAGAAGAAGAGGCAAATGCAATCTGTGGAGTTGAATAAACTGTGTGACAACTGACTTGATGTTCACTTCTACTCAATTAATGCACTCACTCACTCACAATCTATGCAAAATTGGAGGAAACCCTAATATGTATCATTGAGTATAATAATATTATGATTACAGGTAGATTATATTTACAAAAGCCATTTTTTTAAATTGTACGCTTTCATTAATGTAATAATGACAGATACATTGGAGAAAAAATATCTCACAATTCGTTTGTACATTTGTCAGTACAAAACAAACACCATCAGATGCTGAATATACAGATTGTGCCCAGGATAGTGCCTAATAAAAAAATCCTTAATACATTTATTATTATTACAATTAGAAGTCTAGTTGCTATTCCAAACATAAACCAGGAGTTGCACTGTATCACACATCTCCAAGAAAATGAACAAACCTTATTTTGAACCAATACAATGGTCGTACCTCCATGGATACAATACTTCATTTTTTCACTAGTTGTTAACACATTTAAGGAATACATCAGGGAAGTTTCTAAGTTCTGTAACCTATACCTCTGGTGATATGACCATGTTTGTATTACTGAAAAATATGATTTTATTGTAAATGTGTCATGCAAATACATATATGTGTCATGTAATAAAAGGTCTGATTCATTTTGGAATAGCAACAAACTTCCAAGGGAACAAAAAATAAACATCAGTCACTAATGGGTCATATGTCAGGATAGTTTCGCCTAAAAATATGAACCAGAATAAATAAATACCCAACTTGCACCTCGTCTTTTCACCTGGATACACTAAATATTTTGGCAAATTTGGATTCCCCATAATTAATTGAACTATATATTTTATATATAGCGTTCACAGCGCTTTATTACTTTCCTAAAGCAACAATATAAATAATAAATATGTTACAAAACAATAATAAATAAATAAAATAGTAATGTGTAAACATCCGTGTATCACAATAAAGACATAAATAAAACAATTATTATATCATGGACATGGTAATTAAATAAAGCGCCTATTTTTTCCCGTTTTACCCAGATACAAATCTGAATACATTACAATAAAAACTATGCCAATAATATATAATTACAGTTAACTATCAACATATTTGATAATGAACACGAACAGTCGTTCCCGTATCCTAGGCTGTGTCGCTGTAGCGATAAATCTGGTCGTCGACGACCGAATATTTCAGCGAAGTAGTCACGTGCTACGTAGTCACGTGCACATTGAAAACCCAATTTTTCAACGAACACATTTATCGCGTACGTAACGAAAAATCTGGTCATTCTAGTACGATATAGGTCAAACATGACCAGATTTTTCAACGACCAGATTTTTCGCTACAGCGGTATTTGCCTATGGGGCAGGTGTCGTGGTCCAAGATTCGTCCGGGTTCAGATATGATACGAGTCAGCC
The DNA here is from genome assembly GCA_964017155.1 of Oasisia sp. SBJ-2009. Lineage (NCBI taxonomy): Eukaryota > Metazoa > Annelida > Polychaeta > Sabellida > Siboglinidae > Oasisia > Oasisia sp. SBJ-2009. The sequence goes on from OZ024855.1 coordinate 42,257,423, forward strand.
GAATCTGGAACCGCGACGGTACGGGGCAGGATTCTCCGTTGTTACGAACGTAGTTTCCCTTATTAATACATAAAAAATTCTAATATGATTGTTATTCGTAAATGTTAAATAAACATGGAAACCCGGCCCGGGTGTGACGTATGTTACCAACGCTACGTCAGAGCTGATAAGAGCGGGCAGTGAGCTTGCGAGGTATGTGTTTTGCTGAATCTGGGACCACCACACCGGGCGTGGGCGCACGGTCAACAAAATGCACGCAGAAGGTACATGCGATGGCTTGACCTATACAGCGTCAGAACGTACTTCTGTCCAGTTAGGCCGACGTGCCAGTAGCTATATAGACGGAGGTGGACACGACGCAATGTAGCGTCCGTGGGTTCGGTATTCGTTTCCATATCTAGCGCCGTCGTCATCGTTCCCGTTGTTGAATCCACAATCGAGCGATGTACCCATCATGTGAACCGTTGCTATGCAATAAG
>OZ024855.1:42262901-42270401 GCA_964017155.1 Oasisia sp. SBJ-2009
CAAGTTGACAAAATGGCTGACTGAACGCGATTTTTGTCGATGAAATTCTGGTTTCAAAAGATTTTCTTTCTGACAAAAAACATAGCACTAGGAGACGTCGTATCGCAGTAGTCATATAATTCACATATTTAACCGTTATCAACATTGTTGACAAAAGCAACGCTACGTCGAGCGTAATTTTGATTGTAACGTAAGCAAACCGCGACGTACTGGGTACGTCAATTTCCAAACTTCATTACACCCATAAATTCGTCCGCTGCCAACTTTCATACGTAGACGTTGCTCCTAGAAATGAGGCATACGTCTCCTAGACAACAGCACGCGATGTATATCGCTATCGCCGAACCGTCTATGAATACACAAAGCCGCCGCCCGTGGGGGCTCTCACGTGCCTGGATGACGGTCTTCTCTGACGTCATCGGCGCAACGGCAGCGGCATCATATGGGGACCGGTCGTTAGTTCACCGTCGTGGTAGTCGCATACATTGATGGCAGTTTTGAGACGAAGCCTCATTTTGGGGATTTGTCGCACTCTAAATATAGGTTTCGAAGATGGACGGGAACACATTTGAGGATTACGAAACGAGTGTTATGGAGCGACGTCTGGTGAGTGGTTGGGACGGTGGCCGCGTCAGTGACGGAAGCCTCCCCCGGTGACGTCATCTAGCTACTTCCGTCGAACCGAGAAGCGGAAGTTATTGTTTTAATACAAACACATTATAGGATTTTACTTAAATATACACTGTATATGTATATATTCACGGGGACTTCAGTTAAAGGGAGGGTGCCAGTTTCTCTGCCCAGAATTGGCCGAGCAGTAACTTGCAACGTAAACTCGGCTTCGAAAAATGGGAAAGTTAAACATCAAAGGATATTGCGGTGAATTCTGCTCGATTTTGTTTTGAAACTGGATGTTTTGTTTACCATTTGAACGTGTTGTAGGCGGAATCTTTCAAATTACGAACATTGTTGCACCATATTGTTCCGAGCTTAATAAAGTAACTAGGCACAAATGGCAGGCAGTAAACCTTCAGCACGCATGGTGTAGTCATAAGAAAGTAATATTAAAAAATACAAACTAGGAGCTGGCATCCTCACTTTAAGGCTGTGTACGTAACAGAGCGTAAACACAATCTCCGCACGTGTCCCCACGTGCATTCTCGCGCACACGAGCGTACGCAAGTAAGTGATGCGATTCGTTGAATGTCGGCCCGCAAGCATAATTAGTCAGCAATCATTGCTCTATAATTGGTTTGTGATTCTATTTAAAGCAGCTCGCCATCACTTACGCGAGCTCGCCAATCAGCACTTGTATTGCCGATATTAATGACTTGACGAGCAGCTGCGACGTAAATATCCGTTTCCGCTTCAAGTTCGACCCGATCCGACCGTCTTTGCCGCGTCGGCGCCGTCACCGCTGTACGCTAATGACGTCGTCTCCGAGTGCCAATTACCCTAATTAAGTTCAACGAGCTGTCGTAATTGCGGGTTTTGCGACCCAAGAACAAGCGGCCAAACGCGACTGTACAGCCTGATTACGTTGCTTTAAATCATGTTATAAAATTAATGACGAATGTCTAGGAAGGGTTTATGGCCAGAATATCAAAAACGCGATATTGAAATGTCAGCATTTGTTTGATTCATTTTTGTGTTTCGTCCTCGGAGGAGACAAATGGCAACACTTGTATAATAGATTATATTGGATTATCTCCAAAATACACAATCACACCGATCAACAGACACATAGGGCCGGAATAGGTTTTGTACATTTCAGTTTAGAATATTTTTTGTCATCAGTGGTGCCTAGCGAGCGATCAATACGGAAAATGCGCATCCATGTAAAAGATTTACATTATTTTGGAAATAAATAAATACAGTAAAAGTTACATAAACTAGCGACCAAGTCATTCAGTGAATATATATATATATATATATATATATATATATATATATATATATATATATATATATATATATATATATATATATATAATTATATATATATAATTATATATATATATATAATATATATTATATATATATATATATATATATATATATAATATATAATTATATGTTTATATATATAATATATATAATATATATATATAATGATATGTTTATATATAATATATATAATTATATTACTGCATTTATTTCTCTCCCAAAGAATGTAATCTTTTACATGCATGCGCATTTTTATGTATACAAAGTGACTATACATTGCACGCATGGATGCCCGCTTTCAGTCACAGTCACATTATTATCACTGGTCTGACCTCGTATTAATATTGAGGAAAAAGCAAAACGAGATCAGACCAGTGACAACACTGTGACGGTAGCAGGACGCGGGCATCCATGCGTGCAATATATACTGTACAGTCACTGTACACTTGCGTGCAATATATACTGTACAGTCACTGTACACTTTGTACACATAACACGTAGCGTGTGACGCACGACGACTCGGTCATTTGCTATGTAACCACTGTAGGGAGTCAGTGACCGCGACGGCAGAGATAATCGGCCCTGAGAAGAAACGTAAACAGAACGTCGGTGACGACATTGACGGGTGCTCCATCGAGCAGAAAATGGCAATTGCGTGCACATCACCTGCGCCGAACTCCGGCTGTTTACGACGGGCTGAACAGTGCCCGAATGTGGGTTCCCTTCGGCGACGCCGACGGGTGGAACGCAGGGAACTAATGGCGAGGGGAAAACGCCGCAAGGCACGTGGGTATGGTCGGAGAAGATGGCTGTGAAAAAGACGGAAGAGCAGAAATGAGAAGGAGAGGGAGGGTGGAGATAATTGGGGCAGAGATACATATAGAGAAGTTGGGATGGGGTTGGATTGAACAGGTCTGCCAGGGATTGACGTGTAAAGTGCTTCGAGCAACCCTGAAGGTTGGATACTGCGCTATATAATAACTTACTTTTACTTTTTGCTTACTGTTTTTAGAGAGGAGAGAGAGGATACAGGTGGGAGAGGGGGGAGGGAAAGAATGTTCGAGAGACGAAACATACAGAAAGATGGAAGGCGCAGGTGACACAGATGTAGAGAGAGAGGGAGAGGGAGGGGGGAGGGAAAGAGGGAAAGAGGGAAAGAGGGAAAGAGGGAAAGAGGGAAAGAGGGAAAGAGGGAAAGAGGGAAAGAGGCAGAGAGATAGAGGGAGAGAGAGGGAGAGAGAGGGAGAGAGAGAGACGGGGGAGGGAGGGAGAGAGAGAGAGGGAGAGAGAGGGAGGGAGGGAGGGAGGGAGAGAGGGAGGGAGGGAGAGAGCGAGAGAGAGGGAGGGAGAGATGGAGAGAAAGAGGTGGGAGACAGAGGAAGAGAGAGAAGGGGAGGGAGACGGAGAGTGAGAGGACAAGGGAGAGAAAGTGGGAGAGGGAGATGGAGGAGTTGATAAGGCTAAACTACATGTAAGTGGAACCTATTACCACAACGGACAATGACGACGTGTCTGCAACTCAATATAAACGGGACCAGCTGCAGCTACGAAGTGTGAAGTAAACTATTATTGTTCACACTTCGATGGATTAATCTAATGCTTTCTGTCGTTATCTACATGTTAGACATATATATATATATATATATATATATATATATATATATATATATATATATATATATATAGTCTACCGGCTAATATAAATAATTTATATATTCGAATATATGTTATTGGTGAGCAATATATGGCGTCATTCGTGGCGTCACGTGAGGTTGAGTCTCTTAGCTAGAAACAGACACAGCAAAAGCAGTTCATCGTGGGTAGACGCCTACGCGCCACCCTCTCCAGGTTTTGTCTGCGCCTACATGGCATGCACGTAGAGTCTATGTATTTTCGTCTTGAGTCGGGTGTTTTCTTAGAATTGCACATTATGAAGTGCGAGAGACGTCGGATCATGGAGAGTCGGGCGATGTACGGCGGCTTTTACCAGAACCAGTGGAGCACAGAGTTGGTTCTCTTCGGGCCGGCGCCATGTTGTATCTTAATGGCGCCCTCACACGGATGGAACCAATCATACTGTATACTGACAGCGCCCTCACACGTATGGAACCAATTCATTTTGCTTACGTTGTGTTCATTATTACGAAACCGTAAAACTAATGGTTCACTCCGTACAACTTTCGATGAGTTTTGCGCATAAAATGGCTTGTGATCTCCGAAACAGGAACATCACTAGGAGATCAAAGTTCTGTCACGGTTAAGCTGATAACTGATGACGTCGCGGTTTGCTTACGATACAATAACAATTATGCGCGAGTCTTTCTTGGTAGAAATTTTAATAACGGTTAAATATATACGAATATTTTACATTACTATTGCGATATAGCATGTCCTAGAACAAGCATCTGGTCAAACCTTTACTTTTGTGACATTTATAAGATTGTTCATGCTGTAGTTTTTCGTTGAAAAATTGCGCTAAATCGACGCGATTGAGCGAGATCTGGGAGCGACTTAGAACGCGAATGGTTTCATCGGAGGAGAGTGCTGTCAATTTTCAAAATGGCGCTTCCATGTTTAAATCTCAACCTCACGTCTCCCTTTCCACAAGCTCTCGTTTTACGTTAGGTATCAAAAATGCCCGTCGCCTGACGGGATAGTTTGATAGCTGACACGTCACAATCGTGATAGCAGTATTCACGGCTAATCCATGACGCAGGCACAATTTTTCCATAGTCCTCCGCGCGTGGCTCCGACGATTGTTAAGTTATGGTTTACGTATTCGTTGCATTTCATGGTCACATAACTTATTTACCCAATAATAAGTGAACATCTTGACACATGGATTATATTGGTTATTCCGAAACGGCCAATAGGCAAGTCCGGTTGTAGTTAGATATAGTAGACCTATAAACTACGTTGTCACCTGCAAGCGTGACATGAAAATGGTGGGTATCGACACAGACATCTGGGAAACAGCCGCTGATGTTAGCAGCCATTGGAGGGCGGCTGTCAAACATGGCACAAGAAGAGAGGAGGACGAAAGAGTAAAACATTTGGGGCTCGGAGAACGGACCTCCACCGCGAGTAATCCATTTGTCCTGCAAACTGCAACGTGTGCCACTAGGGCGACAGAAACTACCACGCAAGAGTGGTATTTTTTTAAAGTCACTCCAAGCGATGTATATATATATATATATATATATATATATATATATATATATATATATATATATATATATATATATATATATATATATATATATATATATATATAGTCTATATTAATATTATTAATATAAATATTGACAACCACGTCCCAAAACAGCGTCTAACAAAACAGACGGATGTCACGTTATAGGACCGGAGTGTTCGTTCGATTCGTTCGTTTCTTTCGCTTCGTGTAATGTGGTAGCTCCGACTTCCGGGTAATGTCCCACATGTTTGTTTAGACTAGAGTGTTTCGACATTCATAGGTAAGTGCTTTCAACTTAACCATAGCGTCTTAACTTGTTTGAAAATTACTTTAAACACGCTGTTGTTTTCTAGGGTGAAGAAATTGCCACAGTTGCAGCTGGTTGATTTATTGGTTGATTTATTGTTGAACCTGCTGCTAGAGCCTAGACAGGACCAGTCTGTGGTTATGTTACGAGCAGGGAGAGTGTGTGGCTACAGACATAAGCAGGTCTGTTGCTGCTTTCACTTACTCGTGATTTCGCATTACTTGAGAAAATTCAATTCTACTCCACTCTGGAAACCCACGTTAATTATACGTCGATACGACAACACGTAATATGATTTGCGCGAAATCGGTAAAAACGGGAACGGCATCACGCACGGAATGCTCCCGTCTGGGTGTGCAAGTTGGTCGAGAGTACGGTTCGATTGGGTAAATTGATTACCCGTAATAACGACGTTCGCTTCTAAACATCTTATCGATGTGTGGAAATCAGATTTGTGTGCGTGTATGCGTGTATGCGTGCGTGCGCACGCATTTCGACACTGCATTCCGGGAACAATTAAGAAGAAATTGGTTGTACGATCCATTCCAGTTGTATCAATAAAATGTATTATTGTGTTTAATTACTACTACTTTCTGTGAAATAAATGCCATTATATACAGTCCGCAGGCGTACTAGCGTTTGAAATGAGAGTACGTTGAGTAACATAATAAATAATTGACTGTACATTTAGCGAGACCGCGCCACAAAGAAAGCCCGTCCGCTGTTCGTTCCAACTAAGATATTTCTTTCTTTGCCCCTATGGATCAATCCGTTAGATGCGACAGTGGGCAATCGATCAACTACTTGTGACCTTTCGCGGAACAATCCATAGTGGTTTACAGCGATTTTTCAGTAATGTGCTTTGGGTGTGGCGGCCATGTTGAGGTATAGCTCACAGTCGTGCAAAATATGAATTCTTCTCTTGTCTCAGACCATCTGTAGCAACTTTGTTAGCTACGACTGCAACAACTGTCAACGATTTAAACCTTGGTTTAATATGCATATAGAGCAGGGTGATATAGGTATGTAGGCTATGGATTTGTTTATAACAACAACATCAAGAAATTACATTTAACATTATTTTACGTATTGTATATAGGCCTAATTTGTCACTACAGTATGCCTAATACGTTTGGGATAGGGTATAATCCGCGAGGCGTATCAGAGAAAACACGAGAAACCATCCTTAATCCGGGCAAGATTAACACATTCTCAGCGGATGCTAAAATAAAACGTCTTATCAGACGACAGATGTTCCCGAGTGTGCCAAATTGCCCGATCGATGATCACTCGTGTTCCTGCGGCAGGGAATGTCTGTCAAGAGCCACACTCGTGCTTTCATCTTTCAAGACGACACGGGGTTATCAGTCGGCCTACGCTTGCGAGCTATCAGCACGCCCTGTCGGTCGCGGCGCCGGCGTTGTCATGGAAGCACGCGCGATGTCAAAGAGGCGCGTGCGTTACCATAGCGGGCGCGCGCTCTCGGGGGTACGCGGTACGACAAATAGTCAGAGTTAGTGGTTCTCTTCGGTCCCGCGCCATCTTGTATATTTACCGCGCCCTTATACGGATGGAACCAATTCGTTTTGTTTACGTTGTGTTCATTGTTACAAAACCGTAAAACTAATATTTAACACCTTATTGCTTATGATCACTGAACACGATCACTGAACACGGAACATCAGTAAGAGATTAAAGTTCTGCCACGAATATGTTAATATCTGATCACGTCGCGGTTTTGTTGTACCATGGGCATTAGCTCTGATACAGTGTAAACGTTTCGTTGTGCTGACGAAACTACGTGCTCCGCGCAAGCGGGTCTCCAAGACAGCCTCCGTTGTTTGTTTCGAATTTGGACAGGATACAGTTTTAATGGGATGATCAGGCGTGAATGAAAGAAAACCGAACTGTTCCTAAGCATTAGCCTCATTGTAATGCTGGCGACATTTTCGTTCTGATAAGTAAAATGAACCTGTTCAATTTCCGGTGGCGAGCCGCGACGGATGTGACGTCACGGCGGGAACTCTGAACGCGGCCTGGAGACTTAGAGCGA
>OZ024855.1:42275401-42292901 GCA_964017155.1 Oasisia sp. SBJ-2009
AAAATCGAACGAGAAAACTCCGTACAACAATGTATGACTAAACATTGATTTTCATTTTACAAAATGGCGCCAACAGATCGGATCATTATTATCAATGCCACTTTGTAAATTGTATTTTAGTCTTAACAACAGGGGATCGTTGACCCATGACAATGAAATCAGACGTACAACGTATCAGTAATTTCATCACTTCCTACTTGGAAATAGTACGGGCGGGCGGACGGGCGGGCGGGCGGGCGGGCGGGCGGGCGGGGCGGGCGGGCGGGCGGGCGGGCGGGCGAGCGGGCGAGCGAGCGAGCGGGCGGGCGAGCGAGCTACCGAGCGACCGAGCGACCGAGCGACCGAGCGACCGAGCGACCGAGCGACCGAGCGACCGAGCGACCGAGCGAGCGAACGAACGAACGAACGAACGAACGAACGAACGAACGAACGAACGAACGAACGAACGAACGAACGAACGAACGAACGAACGAACGAACGAACGAACGAACGAACGAACGAACGAACGAACGAACGAACGAACGAACGAACGAACGAACGAACGAACGAACGAACGAACGAACGAACGAACGAACGAACGAACGAACGAACGAACGAACGAACGAACGAACGAACGAACGAACGAACGAACGAACGAACGAACGAACGAACGAACGAACGAACGAACGAACGAACGAACGAACGAACGAACGAACGAACGAACGAACGAACGAACGAACGAACGAACGAACGAACGAACGAACGAACGAACGAACGAACGAACGAACGAACGAACGAACGAACGAACGAACGAACGAACGAACGAACGAACGAACGAACATGACAGACACAAAGATTGACAACCACATAATGAAGCCAGCACGTTTGAGAGCCACAGCGCCAAACGTTTACTGCGGCCACTACCTCTACGTACGTTACCTGCGGTCTACGTGCTTCTTCTCATAACGTAACTTAATCACAAGTCTACTACATTAATTCTCCCGGTCTCCCTTGACACCGGCGCGCCACCTATCGGCCACGACTCACGCCGTTCTCGCAGCGTCCACGGCCGAAGTATCGACACAAGTCATTACTCGAGGCCGACCTCCACGAAGTCTCCTTTGCCCTTTTGTCGACATCTAGGGACGGCCTGTAATTGGATTTTCCGTCAATAGAAAGTCCGCGGGGATGTGAATCTGTGGCTCACATAATACCGCGCGCTTGTAGACGAGCGGTTCGCGGAAAAGGTTGTTTTTGCGTGAAGCGTTATCCGACTGATGCGTCAAAAATGGAGTGGGCATATGTTCGAAGACAAAAGGTATCATGTGCATCCGGCCGCCGGGGATTTTGAAGATTGAGGTTAAGAGATGCGTAAGTTGTATACTGCGTGCAACGTGAATCGTTAACTACATTGTTTGTTATTATCAACATATTAGCAGTCTTGCATTCACATGCACACATACACACTCAGAGCGTACACACACACAGACACACCCACACCCACACACCCACACACACACACACACACACACACACACACACACACGCACACACGCATATACACACACGCACGCACGCACGCACGCACGCGCGCACACACACACACATATATATATATCTATATATATATATATATATATATATATATATATATATATATATATATATATATATATATATATATATATATATATATATATATATATATATATATATACGTACACACACACACACACACACACACACACACACATATATATATATATATATATATATATATATATATATATATATATATATATATATATATATATATATATATATAGTCATATTCTGAAGCGCTCGCACACGGACACACATACACGCGCGCGCGCACACGCGCGCACACACACAAAACAAAATACGCACGCTCAAGCGCTCGCACGCACACACGAACACATGCACACACACACACACACACACACACACACACACACACACACACACACACACACACACACACACACACACACACCGTGTACAGACATACTCAGGGGATATCTAACCAACCCAAAACACCCGGAACTAGGTCTTACGTGGCTGTGCACACTGAACGATGACACGTAACAGCCAGCGTCATGTTGCACCGATACCCGCTTGGAACCCCCACACATCAGTTCAGGTCTCAGCCCCGCACACTGATGCCTCTGCTTCTTCGGTGTCGCACCTAACGCTCTTGCTGCAGCTGCTGTCGCACATTCACAGTCGCACCTCCGCTGTCGTTAACACTGCCGCGGCGCCAGTAATTAATGCAGCCATATTGCATCGGCGCATGAAAACCGAATAATGTTTTAATGCGCTCATAAACCAGCGTCTTTCCACGCAATAAATCGACCGCGCTTCATAAAATACCGAGTCGCCGAAGTCCACGTGCCACGTGTTATGACGCCGGCCGTGGCAGCCTGAACGCCGGCCGATAAACAAAGCTGACCCGCTCTGACCATTCGCCTCCAGACTGGATAAAACGATTGACGTAAGACCACATTTGTGTTTCCCACAGACGGCCATTATAATGTTTCCCTCACTGCCTGCGAGTTTTTTCTACTAGAATATTCACATTTTCAGACATTAACCAGCCTTCATTCACACATGTGCTGTATAAACTTAGTGAAATTCTGTTAGTTAATTTCACCACAATACAATTTCTAACTTGACTCTCCTTAATTTCTGTTAAAACCAGACACTGGTCTGTCTGTATCGCATCACCAATCAAAATGACGTCTGTATCCATACGCAGAAAAACACAGACTAACATCTGTCATAATTTGACAGCTCTAATACCATGCTGCACAAACACATCATTTCTACTCACTCAACACTATAGAAATCCTCACAGAATTTGAAACATAATGTATACCGCTATTTGTATTGGGGACCCTTTCGTAATGACGGATGAACACCTCATAAATACTCCTACTTGAGCAAGTCGCAATTACGGATGTTAGTTTGGTAAGAACGGACCCGGAAGAAACGCGCAACGCGGACGTTATTTACGGAGCCGACGTGTCCCGAAATGCCCTGCGCGCTGGCTAGTTTCCTAAGTCAGCACAAGCGCCCGATTACACCAACCTTCACCTGACGCAACGTAACGCAAGACGCGGGTTGAGGTCAGACGAGAAGTCGCCGCTCAAAGCTAATTTGTCATTAGTCCAATCATGCTTCGCTTGATTGGATTAAGACATGCTATAATAATTATTTCTAGCTTACATCCACCTGTGCAGGAACGTGCTAAGGACGGCATATATCATTGGTGGAGTATGTTTGTGGTTTTAAAGCTTCACCTTTCGTTTTGTTTGTCCATCGCGAGTTCGGTTGGTTGATAGGTTCACCAGTTCCTGTCCAGCTGTGCGGAGTAGGCTTATAAAAGCTGTTCACATTAAGTGGTTTGGTAAATATAAAAAATATCATCCAATACTAAAAAATTGATAGGATTGATGCCACCCACCAACCTTCATAAAAAGAAAAACATTGGAAAGGCCAATAGATTGTATATATATATAATAACCTGTGACTATGTCCTAAAGTGACGGGGCTGCTAAAATAATGACTAGTGGTAGACTAGTGTCCAGACACGGTATGTATTGTATGTATATGAAAAGAACGATGAGAACATAATACTTACACATCACTGAGTTGCAACTGGTCTGTTATATCAAAGACCAACCACACGCTTACATAACAGCGGAAAGTGTACAAAGAGCAACATTTTCTCACATTTTGTGTTTCCTGCGGAATAATACATTTATTGCACCGGCGCATGAAACCCGAATAATTTCACATGGCCTTTAAGGATCCACCCACATCCACTTTTTATTATTTGATTTTTTAATATTTACAAAACCCTAAACATCTACAGAAATGATTCTGGTCGTTGCATTTGGCAGGTTGCAAAGAAAACCATTTGGCACTTGAACTGTTGTCATGTAACGCCAATCCGATTAATTTGCCACAAGACAACAATGAAATATGACACACATGCATTGGGTATATTCACAAACGAACCAGAATGGCATAGTGAATACTAGCAGTAATACTTGGTAGGTTTCTTTTTTCCGAAAAATAAGTCGCGAAAAACAAAACCTATAAACTGTTGCAATATATTTTAACTCGTTCCCGCTGACAATGTCATTCATGCTGTCGAAATCCACGGTAATGACGCACAGTCTTCTAATGAGGAGATTCTCAATTCACGGCAGATGTTTTCAGGTTTCTCCGCCGGGAAGAATATCCTTTTGCATTTAAACATACCGGCAATTGATGGATAAGAAACAAGGGGCTCAATGAAGATTGACCTACAGCGCTCTGGCCGAGCGCATCAAAAAAGAGGCAAATCTATCGGCGGTCTCGTAATCCAATAACAGTTCTTACGATTATAATTACAGACGCGAACACTGTTGCGATAAATATTGTAATGCTATCGCCCATGTCTACCGCCCGTTAATTATACTTGGCTGGTTCGAACGACCTTTTAGCCTTAATGGGAATCTCCGTTAGTCACATGTAACAATCATAATAATGACATTTTATACAGAGGGTCCAGGATGATGATTGTATAGTATTTGTCTCGTTTTTATTATTATTATGGTTATGTTTTTACACAGTTACTGGGTATACAGTAATTATAGTGTGTGTGTGTGTGTGTGTGTGTGTGTGTGTGTGTGTGTGTGTGTGTGTGTGTGTGTGTGTGTGTGTGTGTGTGTGTGTGTGTGTGTGTGTGTGTGTGTGTGTGTGTGTGTGTGTGTGTGTGTGTGTGTGTGTGTGTGTGTGTGTGTGTGTGTGTGTGTGTGTGTGTTAGTGTATGTGTGTGTGTGTGTGTGTGTGTGTGTGTGTGTGTGTGTGTGTGTGTGTGTCTGTGTGTGTGTGTGTGTGTGTGTGTGTGTGTGTGTGTGTGTGTGTGTGTGTGTGTGTGTCTGTCTCTCTGTCTGTGTATCTGTCTATCTGTCTGTCTATCTGTTTCTATTCGCAATTCGAATGTATCACCCATGAGACGTATACAATTGATTACATTTAAATTTAATAATACAATGCATTCTAATTGATTAATCCAAAAGTAAACAGGAGTTTTCGTGTCTATCTAACGATGGCAGCCACAACTTCACATCCTCGCAACCCAGAAGTCGCTGCGCTACGTTATCAGAGAAAGGCAGGCAGCGACGTCATCAGCCGCAGCGACCCCTAGCTGGCGAGGATGAAACTGCACAGACCGCAAATTTATAATGATAACATAATTAAAATAGACTTTGCGCGTTGGGTCGGGTACCTTACGATAACATCAACAACCTTATGTTACAGTAGACTAATTCATAGCTTGCTCACTGTCTCCGTTTCTCGCAGGTTTCTACATGGTTTTCCCGATAATTTCATAAGAACTAAAATTAATAAAAGATTTACACGAAGCAGCCAACAATTTATAGTCTACTATGTACGTTGGATTTCTTAGTGAACCTAGCCAAAAATTTGACTTTCGGAAACATGTCAATATATCGACGAGAGTAGGGCATATGGTAGTATCGATATTAAGGAAGATATCGGTGGCAATACAGATATCGGCGATGATATCTAAGATGCGATATTACATGGACGATGACTAAAAAACATGACTGCAGCCTTAGCAATAATGAAGACAACATCAGAGATCTCAGTAACATCGCCGATGATGTCTACGACATTATAAATATCGGCGATGACACCAATGGTATAATCAACACTGATGATGACGTCGGCATCGACATCAGCTGCTATGATGCGATATCGATCTACGTTCAACACACATGCACGCTGTATGTTAATATAAAACTCTTCTAAAAATAGCGAAATTAATCCACATTGCCGGAACACCTCCATTCTGTGTATACTGAAAAACACAAAAATTAACGGTATTCAACATGCGATGCCATTTTGTCGATAAAACTAATGACGAACGTTGTTTAATTTAAATGCCACCAAACCAGTCTATTTGTATACGCTTTCCGAGTCGCCCGGGGTGTGGTGAACAGACACGAATGAGCTTCTCGGAGTTTTTCCGCTAGTGCCCATCCCGGTGTTCAACGACGCGCGCGTGTGTGGGCCAGTCGGCCAGGGAGGAAATCGATAACGAACAAACCATCGCGGGCGCGGCCGTGATTTATTCAACGACACTGTTCTGACAGTCACGTTTCTTCGCCGCTAACCCACTGAGCGTCTGATAAATTATCGCTCGGGCGCGCGTCGCAATAACGCGAGCCCGAGCGATATTGCATTATCGCTGTTGACCTGACATGCACGCGCGCGCGCGCTCACAGCGGCGCCAAGAGCGGCGCCAAGTTCAAGTTCACCTCGGAGGACAGTGGCCGGGGTAACGTCGACCAGGGCAGCAGGGGAAGTGATAATGGTAGCGTGGCGCCGTAGGTGTGTAGTAGGACAGTCTCTCGGGGCGGCTGTGGACCACAGGCTCGGTGAGGAGGAGGAAGTGTCCGAGAAGGTGTGAGGAAGATCCTGGATGATAATGTAGAGTGAAGGATAGGTAGAGAGTGAAGGGATATTGTATATATACATATATATATATATATATATACACACACACACACACATATATATATATATATATATATATATATATATATATATATATGTATATATATATATATATATATATATAGAGAGAGAGAGAGAGAGAGAGAGAGAGAGAGAGAGAGAGTGAGAGAGAGAGAGAGAGAGAGAGAGAGAGAGAGAGAGAGCGAGAGAGCGAGAGAGCGAAGATAGAGAGAGAGATAGAGAGAGAGAGAGAGAGAGAGAGAGAGAGAGAGAGAGGGAGAGGGAGAGGGGGAGAGAAGGAGAGACGGACGGACGGACGGACGGACGGACGGACGGACGGACGGACGGACGGACGGACGGACGGACGGACGGACGGACGGACGGACGGACGGACGGACGGACGGACGGACGGACGGACGGACGGACGGACGGACGGACGGACGGACGGACGGACGGACGGACGGACGGACGGACGGACGGACGGACGGACGGACGGACGGACGGACGGACGGACGGACGGACGGACGGACGGACGGACGGACGGACGGACGGACGGACGGACGGACGGACGGACGGACGGACGGACGGACGGACGGACGGACGGACGGACGGACGGACGGACGGACGGACGGACGGACGGACGGACGGACGGACGGACGGACGGACGGACGGACGGACGGACGGACGGACGGACGGACGGACGGACGGACGGACGGACGGACGGACGGACGGACGGACGGACGGACGGACGGACGGACGGACGGACGGACGGACGGACGGACGGACGGACGGACGGACGGACGGACGTAAATACGTAGGAATATAAGGAGGCGACGGAGAAACGAATCAATGAACCTGTCCCAGCGTCCACTTATAGACACCGACGTAGTCTGAAGACTGAACGAGAAGACACTGAACACGAGACGTCATATCGCCGCCCCAGACCGTGCGCTTGTGTATCGATACCTGCCCACGGACAAATGTGTATTGATGTGGAATGGTGTAAAATAATAACCGGAACTTACGCGGCAATCGCCAGCGTCGGGCGCCGGGGACGGGGCGCGGGAGAACCATCGATTAATCATGACGGTAATTTTAGTTCCGCCTTTTATGCACGCACGTGCGCATATATTTCTTGGCGTACATATGTAAGTAATCCCATCGGTACACGTTAATCTACAGGCAGGTATGCGAGTACTCCAGTCTGCGTTGGTACATTTCCAGGCACGTTTATACGTGTATTTCTAGGCTATTAAAAGTGTCGTTACGTCGGTGTTTGCGAAGTTATAAACGGGTGTAAGTGTAGTTAATCTGAATACATACATCTCAGATAGAAGTTCATATTAAAACAAACATAAATGTAACCACGTCAGCTTAGGCATGTACACTTGTCCACCTGGATGAATGTGATGGTGTTAATGGCAATGACCTTCAGTCGATCCTGACTGCAATTAACACCACGAAGTATTTCTGTCAAACAAATATTATATTACCGAGATGACTGTAAATGCGTTTATCGTTTCCAACAGAATCAGTAGCAACGGGTACGTTTGGCAAAAGATAATATTTGATTTTATGAGCAATCATTATAATATAGAATATAATGAATCGAATTAACTTTGTGTTTTTCAAATATGGATTATTTGCTAACCAGATGTTTAGGGGGTGTCGACTGTTTCTATCAAAGTTGGCTGCTCTAACATAATATTTCATCTAGTGCGTCGTGTAGTGCATAAGGTTTATCGTGACTGTCTCGTGACATGAGACCGTTAGAAAGATTTTGGTTGCGGTGGACACGACATTAACATCTATCGGCACTTTTCGTTCGGCCGCATTTCCCTTTATGTGCTGCATTTATTTCGTCTCTTTGTTTAGTCTTAGGATTTTTCTAGATATCTTATTTGGCTTTCTTTAGTAGTGTGATGAAATATCTCCACGAACAAGATTACACAATGTAGCATTAATTAATGAAAAACAAAATAGAAACAATACATTATCATTTATAAACTGTTTACAATAGAAACCAGACATAAATTTCGCTTGAATATACGACAACAAAGCACACTGCTTACTTTTACAGTACGGTCAACGAACAATGAATTAGACTCACTATAGTAAGTGGAAGGACGCTGAAGTATTGACTACTCTAGTTAACACAACTCTGCTATATATTGTATGAAAATTAGATTAAGATACATGCTGCATACGTGTTATAACACTTTCGGGAGACAACAAACCATACTGTACAAAGCAATCCAAGGCACTACACATAATTCAACGAAGTAGTCTAAAAACATTTGTGGTTGTATGAAAACTGCAGTAAAATTGCATACATTTCACAATTTACAACAAGTGCTCATAACTGTACATTAATATAATTGGTGGTGCATAAAATGAATCAAACACATCACCCGACAAACATGAAGTATTTCGTTCTTGTAATGGAAAAAATACCGACAGAAATTCAAATCTTTTACCACATATTTAGCACCTGCATATGTGAGCTACATAACTAGCTTACCTGCGTAGTCATCTTTATTGTAATAGCAATTATTGTCATCAATTTTACACGTCAAACACATGATGCAGTTACAGTTAATCATATTGTTGTTTTTCAAATAGTAATCCATTAAGACAATATGCATGCGTGAATCCTACTTTGCAATTATGCAAACTGTATCGATTTGTCACTTGCGTGCACTGACTACGTATTTCCGTTCTGTCGCGCGCCGTTCGTCCCGTGATTTTATTTCCGGTGCCATTATGGGCGCGGTTTTACACATACCAGATCGCCGGGTCTGACAGTGAGATTGGTGCATAGCTTGCGTCCTATTACAGGACAAACAAAACGGAATTATATGCGCATTTATATATCTCATATTTAATGTAATTACTAATATGACTAAATTCTAAAAAAAAATCGGTAGGCTTTATGTGATAACTGGCTAATTGTTTAATTTCTTTGCACCATTTAGTAAGGGTGCAGCCAATGTATTATGAGTAACACGTACTATTTACAGTCAAGGTGTCCACAATTATTATGGAGAAATAAGTATTGAATATCAATCACCATTATCTAATCATGCCATTAATATAGTTATCTAATCATGCCACACATGTAGTTGACATTATATCGGAACAAATTATTATATTATTATCATTTAGTTGATATTAATTAACTCAGCTGCACAACTAAGCACTTAGCTATACGCAGTGGTGGATTTTATGTATGAATAAAGTTCGCGCATTTATTGCAACGGGACTGAGTGCTTTCCAGAGAAGTTAAGATATTGTTATTGGCGTGGTGGTGGCGATGTAGTAGTAGTAGTAGTAGTAGTAGTAGTAGTAGTAGTAGTAGTAGTAGTAGTAGTAGTAGTAGTAGTAGTAGTAGTAGTAGTAGTAGTTGTTGTAGTAGTAGTAGTAGTAGTAGTAGTAGTAGTAGTAGTAGTAATAGTGGTAGTGGTAGTGGTAGTGGTAGTAGTAGTAGTAGTAGTAGTAGTAGTAGTAGTAGTAGTAGTAGTAGTAGTAGTAGTAGTAGTAGTAGTAATAGTGGTAGTGGTAGTGGTAGTGGTAGTAGTAGTAGTAGTAGTAGTAGTAGTAGTAGTAGTAGTAGTAGTAGTAGTAGTAGTAGTAGTAGTAGTAGTAGTAGTAGTAGTAATAGTGGTAGTGGTAGTGGTAGTGGTAGTGGTAGTGGTAGTAGTAGTAGTAGTAGTAGTAGTAGTAATAGTGGTAGTGGTAGTGGTAGTGGTAGTGGTAGTAGTAGTAGTAGTAGTAGTAGTAGTAGTAGTAGTAGTAGTAGTAGTAGTAGTAGTAGTAGTAGTAGTAGTAGTAATAGTGGTAGTGGTAGTGGTAGTGGTAGTAGTAGTAGTAGTAGTAGTAGTAGTAGTAGTAGTAGTAGTAGTAGTAGTAGTAGTAGTAGTAGTAGTAGTAGTAGTAGTAGTAGTAGTAGTAGTAGTAGTAGTAGTAGTAGTAGTAGTAGTAGTTGTAGTAGTAGTAGTTGTAGTAGTGGTAGTAGTGGTAGCAGTGGTAGTAGTGGTAGTAGTGGTAGTAGTGGTAGTAGTGGTAGTAGTAATAGTAGTCGTGGTCGTGGTCGTTGTAGTGGTAGTGGCAGTGGTAGTTGTAGTTGTAATTGTAGTGGTAGTTGTAGGTGTTTTCACTGCATATCCATTATGAGCGATAACATCATGTTCACCCATGATCTACTGTAGGCAGTATCCTGGTTGTGGATGAGCGTTGCTGGAGAGAAAGGCTTGGGTCCATTAGCCACCTACGAACACGTGGGAATCACAACCGTGTCATTCCACGATGCGAACGGTAAACGACGTCGACTCTAACCGATCGTGAAATGACTTTTGCATGTACTTGTATGGGTAATTGTATACCAAACGGTGTGCAACGCAGTCGTACCCGCCATGCATGTCGCGCGTTGGCGAATATATCGCAATGTCCATCTTTGCTTGATGTATTGCATCGTGCGTGCACGGATTAACCATGAACGTGCACGGATTAACCACACACGTGCACGGGTTAACCACATCTCATCCGGCACATTAAAAAGTAATGTTTTTACAACGATTTCATATTCCGTGCCGTGGTAAATGGTCTCATGCACCACGAGGGACCATTTATACTATCCCGTCGGCACCCCCGCAGTCACGTGACACCACACGGACGCGCGCGATCGGCTGATCCGATGTTCGGTCGCTCTTACGGCAAAGCCGATTATGCGGCTCCAAGAAAACCGCCCGAAAAAGCCGCGCGCTTGCAGATGCAATGAGCGGCGACTTAAGGGGACAATCTGAAACGTGATCTGTTTACTTAACGGTCATTTCGCAGCCCACGACCGCAAGACATTAGCGGGCGGTCGGAGAAGGTTAAGGGGCCGTGGTTATTACGGAGGGACTAGGTGGCGGCTAGGCGCTTCATCAAGTTTCAGCAATCGGACGTTGAAATGTAATCGAAAGGGATGTGATTCGGTAGGCGTAATTTGCAATGTGATCTTCGAAATTAAAATAGCGCCGCTTTCTGGCGAATGCGAAAACGGCAAAATGGCCGACGACAAAATGGGATTAACGCTTGCGACGGTCACTTACGCTATTGGGCAAGTGAGTCTTGGTTCGGACGTCAGCGTGCATTAGGGTCTGCACGACTTGTTTGCATTTTCGTGAGCTCCTAAACCTCTAGGTCAATAACCCGACGGGTGCCACCCTGGCACCCTTGAGCGTTTTTGTATAAACCTATTAATATGCAAATCAGTCTCCGCCATTGAAGTGTATAGGAGCTCATTGCTTTCATGAATATCTCGAAATAATGGAGTCGCTTAAGGAACGATTGTGACACGCTGGAACAAGGCACAGCATTTGCAACAGTTGCACCATATCTGTATTTCGGTAAATATAAACATTCTTCCGTGAGACCATTGCCGCCGGCGCAGTGAAACGGTAACTGGTCGCGTCGGCAGCGTTACTACTTCGGCGGCGAAGTCCTTGGACGCAGCGGCGAAATATTTTGGACGCGTCGGCTAAATCCTTGGACGCGTCGGCGAAATATTTTGGACTCGTCGGGTAAATCCTTGGACGCGTCGGCAAAATATTTTAGACGCGTCGGCTAAATCTTTGGACGCGTCGGCGAAACATTTTGGACTCGTCGGCTAAATCCTTGGACGCGTCGGCGAAATATTTTGGACTCGTCGGCTAAATCCTTGGACGCGTCGGCGAAAATTTTAGACGCGTCGGTTAAATCCTTGGACGCGTCGGCGAAATATTTTGGACGCGTCGGCTAAATCCTTGGACGCGTCGGCGAAATATTTTGGACTCGTCGGCGGCATAAGATTGGTCGCCTCGGCAAGGGTACCGTTTCGGCGACAATTGTTTGGACGCCTCGGCATATGACATTTGTCGCCTCGGTAGGTAGGTAGCCCGCAACCAGTAGAATAACGTACTTCATAGGATGACACCTATTGCTGCCGGACTATTGGTACAATGCAATTCCTCGGGGCACCCATACCTAATCTGGGACACCCATGGCACAGGGAGTATCCTCGGGGTACCTGTTGCACACGGTTTAATGGAACAAAGTACTTCTTCGGGATATTGGTCTGATGGAAAAACCTACTTACTCGTGTCCCACATTGGCCACTGTCTAACAGAACGACGAAGGCTACTACCAAAATCGATCTCATCCTTTTCGATAGATTCATAGTTCCTGTTAAGCATGCTCCATTTGAAGAGTTTAACGTCTATTGTCAGCAAATGACAGGTCATTTCGTTTGATAAATATTACAGTTCCTCCCCGCGGTGCATAATAACCATGCGGTGACGTTCGCGCGATTATATCCCATTTTACTAGTAAAACTTGTTGCTTATTTTTAAACTAATGTTATTTACAGAAATGTCAACAATGAGAGACAACCGCATATCGTGACAAACCCCGTCATAGCGGTGTAAATGATCGCCGTCCTAATGCACCCATCCGTACAAGTGCGTGTCTATCAGTAGAGTGACGTCACCGAACACATTCATAGACAGTGCATGCAGAGAATGCCATGATGAAATTGATCGTGTAGTGTGTGTCATCTTCGCGTGTAATGTCAGAGTCGGGGTGTGTCTACGAAACACAATCTATAACTGCTTCAAGATGGATGTACCCGCCCGTGACAGCAATACCTCTTACCAACACAAACGTAATTCATCAGTATATTTATCTGCAAATGCCATATGTCACATAACATACCCATTACGTCATACTGAGGTTCGCACATGTACAGTGTAAATACAACGGAAATAACACTGCACACGCGGCTCAGGCGGCGTTTTATATGCGCCGATTTGATCCATCGATCAGGCGAACCGTTGTAGTTAGCATCTTGGCATTTATCTGTCGACATACGTATCGTTCACAAAAGTAGCCAAGTCAGCATAAATTGGAAAACTAATACCTACACAATGCTTGGGAGAATGAGAGACGCCGGGCACACGAGATAGCATTACCTACACCACGGAGTGTTCATCGCTGATGCGAGCGAGGCAGATGCCTCTGGGTCACTGTCAAGTACAACTTCGTTCCCATTGACGACCGGATCAAAAATCCAATTAGCGTCAAATCCAAGCGTCAACTTTATATTGTCTTTCTAACACTTGATGCTAAATGGCGTCATGTTGAAGATGTCAGATAGCAGACGCAACTGTCCTTGTCGGTGTTGACGTTGGGTGCTGCGATAACATGCACATGTACACAGGGTCAGGTCGACCTGTGTAGTCACCTCCCGCCCAAAGTCGCCTTGCATAGGAACTAAATTGTGTTCACTACAGCGCAGTGATGTCATCGCTTGATAAGAGTCCGATGCTCTGTGATGCATGTGCATTCGGTGCTCGGTGTAATCATCTTTTCTGAACCAGAAGCGCCAATACAAAGCCTTTTATACTAAATAAAAAGCGAACCCTTTTATATCGAACCTTTACATAACGTGAGTTTCGTTTGACTGTTCATTATTGAGGTTTGAAGTAGACCAGCTGCAATTGCTTGCGTACTACATAGGGGTGATGACAAAAGGGCGGAATGGGTGGGGATGAGCGAGAGAGAGAGAGAGAGAACTGGGGGGGGGGGAGGGGGGGACAATGGGAGGGAGAGGGGGGAGACGGGAAGAGAGAGAGAGAGAAAGAGAGAGAGAGAGAGAGAGAGAGAGAGAGAGAAAGAGAGAGAGGGGGTAGGAAAGGAGGGATTGAGAGACAGAGAGAGAGAGAGAGAGAGAGAGAGAGAGAGAGAGAGAGAGAGAGAGAGAGAGAGAGAGAAGAGAGAGAGGGGGTAGGAAAGGAGGGATTGAGAGAGAGAGAGAGAGAGAGAGAGAGAGAGAGAGGGGTCAGGAAAGGGAGAGAGATGGAGGGATAGAGGGATTGGGAGCGAGAGGGAAGGGGAAAGCACGCTCGCTCGCAGGAATATCTATTGGTGAAAAACACAGCGAGAAATAAAAGATCACACAGATTACTTGTGAAGGAAGTACTTTGAGACAAGGGAGAATGAAAGAAACATATGTGAATAGCAACAATTATGTTCGCACATTGCGTGCGTGCGTGCGTGTGTAATGTTGGAGACCACACGCCGAGCAAATGTCCAATTTCGTCCATCCGTAGTGAGATCGCAGCGGTGTCCGTAAACGTCTGATTGAAAACGCGACCGAGTCCGAATTACGCGGTCGTTATCGCTGTTGTCGACGGCGCAGCGAGAAGCCGCCGCCTGAACCTCTTCACACACTCACCGCCACAGCGGACACAGCAGCAGATACGCACGGCATACCGTTCATTAGTGGTCGCTGTACCACCGCCTCATGGCAACAGTCTGGAGTCCAAGTCTATATAATATTAGCCGAGTTACCCACCGGTGCTTTGGGATAAGGCATTCACAGCGCTGAAGCTGTTGAAAATAATCGCTGATGCAGTGCGTCCCGGAAATACGTCGATCACTCACGCGCATGCGCAACAAAATGCTAAAGTGTCGCATTTACAGAGTAGTTGCATGCAGGGTTACGGTTTCGCGATTTTAAAACGTCAGTAACTTAAAAAGTATGCAACATTTTCCATGCAACCACTGATCTAGAACTTTATTGACGGCATGACTAGCCTTACGATGATCAAGAAAACACGAGGGTGGAATTCCACGTACAGCCTTTGGAAATATTTAGACTTCCTATTTATGAAAAAGTCAAAATCTACCAACAAACATCCCAATATGATCGCTAGGTCACATGGAACATTTCAGCCCGGAACATGTAAAAACTGACAGTAACGAAGTGTTTTATAATATAGCTTTAGCACGAACATTTATAATCAGAGCATGAAGAGTGAGTATTGGACAAACCAGCCATTGGCTTATTGAAGGTCAATCGGCCGGCTTTCTATTCTTCTTAAGTGAGAACCCAAATACAGATATCAATATTTTCATAAACATTCAAGAGCTTAACACTTTTGATCTGATCTTGTTTCAATATCCTGTGGCCGTTAACAGACATCGTGCGTCGTGACTATAATGGTCGACTTCGATTGGCCTATTCCGGTTACTCGCGTAACCCTAACGTGGTATCAGGTTTACGGTAATTTGTACTGCGCACGCAATATTACGAGAGTAATCCAAATGAATAGGGATGATCGTGATCACGGAGATAAACCATTTATGTAAATATATTAAATATAGTTTTCAGTTGTTCAGTATGTAAATTGGGATGTTCATCTTCTTGGTCTTAAAGTATAATACATAGAATGTGTTGACTTAATAAATGCATATTTAAATAATTGTGTCGTGTATTTCTTGTGCAGTAGGGACCTACGTTCGATGTTGACTGTCGCTGCTAATGACGTCAGTTACTCGAGTGAATCCACTCTCCAAACCGCGATTGCCTCGGGTAGCTTCCTTGAAGATTCGCGTTGTTTATCTAGGTCAAGAATGATCACGTGAGCAAGTGATCTTGGATGTTGGATTGTTACTCGTGTTACTCAGGTTTACTCGCGTAGCTCAATCGAAGTTGGCATATGCGTACGTTAAGACTTTATGTGGGTCTGATAAGGTGCATCCAAGATGATATAATATAACAACACAGCGACAACATACTACACGTCAAAAAGAAACTCAAACTGGGCACTCGTCCTTTCAATGTAAACATAATTGGCAACTTGATGAGAAATCAGGCTACCCCTGCGCGCTCATACATATTATCGCCACAAGATTGCCGCTCTAATGCAATCGACAACCTCTTCTAGTTAGCTCCGGCCTGTCTGCGCTCCTTAACGAATCGACGTTGAATGGCCTGATGACAGAAGAGGTAAACTGTTTGAAACTGCGCTCAACAAAGACGGCATCGTCTACAGGCAACCGGGCAAGAACGCCTCAGCCCAGCATTCGCCGTGATTCCAGTTAGCCCAACACCCGTAAATGCAATTCCCAGTTGGTGAAACCCGACGCACAGAACAGGTGATTTTCACAGAAAAAATCGCCGGCGGCCAAGTTAATAATATATTGCGTCTTGCCGAAGGAAATAATTTCTTCTCTAGACGAATAAGCGTTCTAAATACACGCAGACGTGTCGTTGCTAGGCAACGAAAGACAGATGATATGTTTGTCTCGTTCTGAATCAGTCTTAGTCCAACGCTTGTATGACCTATAGAAACACTGTTCTGTATATAATATGGGTCCATCACGCTATCGTTGAATATGAATGTCGCCTTGGAGTCGATCGAAGGTTTACGAAACCTCACAGGATATGGCAGAATTAAAATCTGCCTGGTGTGGATATCTGTAATATATTAGAACATACTATCATCACGGTCTAAGGCTGCGGACTAGGAATGGTGCTACGTTTGCAGACAGAACACGTCATCATTAAGGTTGCCTGGCAATGATACGAGACACATATAGAAGACTTCGTCACCATGGTCTAACGTTGACATCGATCAAGAACAGGTAATCTCTACGGTCTAACGTTGACTTCGACGAAGAAAAGGTCATCTCTACGGTCTAACGTTGACATCGACCAAGAACAGGTCATCTCCACGGTATAACGTTGACATCGACGAAGAACAGGTCATCTCCACGGTATAACGTTGACATCGACCAAGAACAGGTCATCTCCACGGTATAATGTTGACATCGACCAAGAACAGGTCATCTCCACGGTCTAACGTTGACATCGACGAAGAACAGGTCATCTCCACGGTATAATGTTGACATCGACCAAGAACAGGTCATCTCCACGGTATAATGTTGACATCGACCAAGAACAGGTCATATCCACGGTATAACGTCGACATCGACCAAGAACAGGTCATCTCCACGGTATAATGTTGACATCGACCAAGAACAGGTCATCTCCACGGTCTAACGTTGACATCGACCAAGAACAGGTCATCTCCACGGTATAATGTTGACATCGACCAAGAACAGGTCATATCCACGGTATAATGTTGACATCGACCAAGAACAG
>OZ024855.1:42297901-42305401 GCA_964017155.1 Oasisia sp. SBJ-2009
GTCCAAAGAGTAGACCGACACCCGTTTCCGGGTTCATGTTTCAGCAATGTGTGTGTGATAATCATTTGCATTTGCAGACGTAAAACCGCCCCGTAGCTGGAATTCCGACCTACTCTGATGTACTATGTTATTAATATGACATGTTCGCCAACCATAGAACGCAACGCAACGTAACGTAACGTAACGTAACGTAACGTAACGTAACGTAACGTAACGTAACGTAACGTAACGTAACGTAACGTAACGTAACGTAACGTAACGTAACGTAACGTAACGTAACGTAACGCAGCGCAACGCAGCGCGATGCGACGCGACGCGACGCGACGCGACGCGACGCGACGCGACGCGAGGCGACGCGAGGCGACGCGACGCGACGCGACGCGACGCGACGCGACGCGACGCGACGCGACGCGACGCGACGCGACGCAACGCAACGCAATATAATAATGCACAATGAAATGAGATACGATGCGATGCGATGCGATGCGATGCGATGCGATGCGATGCGATGCGATGCGATGCGATGCGATGCGATGCGATGCGATGCGATGCGATGCGATGCGATGCGATGCGATGCGATGCGATGCGATGCGATGCGATGCGATGCGATGCGATGCGATGCGATGCGATGCGATGCGATGCGATGCGATGCGATGCGATGCGATGCGATGCGATGCGATGCGATGCGACACGGGATCATCCTCAATCAAACACCGTCTTATCTTCTATGGGACACATCCAGCCATATGCTACAATTAATGCGCGAAGGTTTCTCGTACACATATTCACCAGTGTCTATAACCAGGTACTCATTTATACAGCTGAGTGAACTGGAGCAATGTAGAATGAAAAAAGCTTGCCCAAGATTTAACATCGCACCACAGGATTCGAAGAGTCCGAAGCTCTACCCCTGAGCGAGGGGTATGTTTCAAAGGAGATCGGTGGTTTCACATACTCCCGTTTCTGCGTCAATTCAACAGCCAGCGACGGGAGGACTACGTTAAGAGAGGTCTGGAAAGAGCGGGAGGAGAATGGAGAACAGCAGCACACAATAGAATGAGTTGGAGACCGTTGAGGGTAAGTGAACAGAGGAAAGAACAAACGAAGAAAAAGATGACTGTAAACAGGGCCAACCTTATCCGTGACGACAGGTGTGTCAAACAGAGAACAACGTCAACACGAGTGGCACAAAAAGCCCCCAGTCTACACGAGTGGCACGGAAAACCCCCCTAGTCAACACGAGTGGCATGGATAGCTCCCAGTCAACACGACTGGCACGGAAAGCCCCCAGTCAACACGAGTGGTACGCAAAGCCCCCAGTCAACACGAGTGGCACGGAAAGCTCCCAGTCAACACGAGTGGCACGGAAAGCCCCCAGTCAACACGAGTGGCACGGAAAGCCCCCAGTCAACACGAGTGGCATGGAAAACCCCCAGTCAACACGAGTGGCACGGAAAGTCCCCTTGTCAACACGAGTGGCACGGAAAGCCCCAGTCAACATAAGTGGCACGGAAAGCCCCCAGTCAACACGCGTGGCACGGAAAGCCTCCAGTCAACACGAGTGGCACGGAAAGCCCCCTGTCAACACGGGTGGCACGGAAAGCCAACAGTCAACACGAGTGGCACGGAAAGCCTCCTGTCAAAACGAGTGGCACGGAAAGCCTCCAGTCAACACGAGTGGCACGGAAAGCCCCCAGTCAACACGAGTGGCATGGAAAGCCCCCAATCAACATGAGTGGCACGGAAAGTCACCAGTCAACACGAGTGGCACGGAAAACCCCATCCACACAAAATTAATGACATCCTTTAATCATGGCAACGTCCAATAATAAATCTTGATCTGGCGGGAACCTTAACGCAATGCTATTTTTTTTCCAATAGGTAGTAATTGCACCCGTGAAAAATTGGCGCCTGAAATGCCAAACGTCTCGGAGAAAACAGCAATACACACTCACGCACGCACGGTCATATGCACGCACACAAGGACGCACTCTCACTAGTTCGTCTTTCGTTTTTATGTTACGTTACTAGGACGCGGCCTAAGCCGTTTTAAAAACATTTATTACAATGCATCGTATTCGACACGATGCATTGTGATATGTATGTATGTATCGTCTACTGTATGTATGTATGTATGTATGTATGTATGTAAGTATGTATGTATGTATGTATATATATATATATATATATATATATATATATATATATATATATATATATATATATATATATATATGGTATGATATAACTATAATATATCATCTTAATGCAAGTGTGTGCGTGGTATGCACACACTTGCTTGATATGCAGGTGTTGCAGTTCCCCAGGTACTGCAATAACTCAGTGAGTTTGACGCCCCTGCCATGCAGAGTTGTAAACCACTGCCTTGTGGTACAGGTTCTTGTCAGAACCGAAGGCTAAGGGAGCAAACCCTAACCAGAAAACCATGTCACTGTGGCAGCATCAAGGGCGGTTGATGTATTGAACTCCCAACATCTCTCGACCAGCCACTGCAGGGACAAATAGTTTGCGCCTATCTTGACATGTTCTTGGCGGTGTGAGACCTGTAGTTGTTCCCCGAGAGAGTGTCGCCAGTAACTTGCAAAAGCCAGCGGCACTTCAACACTTTGCTAGTAGCTTCCACGAAATGTACAACGGCACGAAACTCCATACCGGATCGGCCGTCGCCCGGGTTACCAAGGACCGCGCTGCTCGACCTCATCTTCCGTCGACAGTCGAAAATCAGCTAGGAAAAAGAAGACAAAGAAGACAACTACTGACAATTGGACAATGGAACGTCAGGACTCTCCTCGACCGAGAAGGAGCTAACCGACCAGAAAGTCGTACGGCACTAGTAGCAATGGAACTTGCCAAATACAACATCGACATCGCCGCCCTATGTGAAACAAGGTTCTCAGAGTCTGGTAGTCTCGACGACTTGGAATACTCTTTCTTCAGGAGTGGCAAAACCGAAGGAGAAAGAAGGGAGGCCGGAGTGGGCTTTGCTATCAAGAAGGATATCGTCACAAAGCTGACAGAAATGCCACGGCCAGCAAGTGACAGAATCATGACGATGAGACTACCTCTGAGCAAGGACAACTTTGCTACAATTATCAGCGTGTACGCTCCAACAATGACAAACCCAGATGAAAACAAGGAGGTCTTCTACAACCAGCTGGCAAGTGTGCTCAGGGGCATCCCTTGTACAGATAAGCTACTGCTGATAGGAGACTTCAATGCGAGGATAGGAAGAGAAAATGACAAGTGGCCCTTGGTCATGGGCAAACATGGGATTGGGAAATGCAACTCCAATGGCGAGCTTCTACTGGCTCTGAGTTCGAACTGATAGTGACGAACACCATGTTCAAACAGAAGGATGAACGCAACACCACCTGGATGCATCCTCGTTCCAGACATTGGCATATGATCGACTTCATCATCACGAGGTGTCGGGATAAGATGGACATCCACAGTACCCGAGTCATGCGCGGAGCAAACTGCTGGACCGATCACCAGATGCTGAGGTCAAAAGTGGCTTTCAGAATACGACAAAAGCACAACAGGCAAGGGACGAGTAAGCCGACCAAGGTGAACATTGCAAAACTAAGTACCACCAGCCATAGGGAGAGTGTTGAGCAGGAGATGGACAATGCTCTCACCCAATGGGAGGAGAAGGAAAACTCAACACCAGACGAGGAATGGGCTGCTCTGCAGCAGGTCGTGTACAACACAGCCAAGACATATCTTGGCAAGCCAGACAGAAAACACCAGGACTGGTTCGACCCAAACGACCAGGAGCTACATACTCTTATGAGCAGAAGAGACCAAGCCCACCAGAGAGTGTTGCAAACCAGGAGCACTAGGTCCACCACTGCAGCATACAAAGATGCCTGCAGACTGCTACAAAAACACACGCGTGCACTGAAGACAGACTGGTGGGAAAGGAAGGCAGTGGAGCTGCAGAGAGCTGCTGACAGTAACAACATGAAGGGCTTCTACAATGGACTGAAGGAAGTGTGGGGACCCAAAAAGAAGGGACCTGTTCAACTAAAATCAACAGATGGAATGGAGACCGTCTCTGACTGCAAGAGAGTTGTGGCAAGATGGAGTGAACACTTCCAGAAGCTACTCAACGTCCCTGGCGACATAGACCACGAAGCTCTGGACAACATCCCGCAGCGCATTAACAAGACAAGCCTCGATGAGATTCCAACTATGGATGAGATGGCTAGAGCAATCGCCGGCCGGAAAGATGGCAAAGCACCTAGAGGAGTTAGAATTCCTGCAGACGTATGGAAGCCCGGAGGAGACAATCTGTTCAGCAGACTGCACCAACTAATCACCAATGCCTGGAAGGTGGGTTCTGTACCACAAGCATGGAAGGATGCCAGCATTGTAACCATCTACAAGAAAGGCGATCGAACAGACTGTGGGAACTATAGAGGAATCTCTCTTCTTTCCATAGCAGGCAAGATTTTCGCCATGATCCTCCTCAACAGACTATCTACCCACATAACACCAGAGGTAGTTCCGGAGACACAATGTGGCTTCAGAGGTAACCGGAGCACCGTGGATATGATATTTTGTCTCCGACAACTACAAGAAAAGTGCATTGAGCAGGACCGACCACTGTACATGGTATTTGTCGACTTCAGCAAGGCATTCGATACAGTTGGGAGGACCGGGCTATGGAAGCTACTGAGGAAGTACGGCTGCCCAGAGAAGTTCACAACAATGAGCGAGGCACTACATACTGGATTGATGGCAAATGTTAGTGTTGGAGGGGAAGTCTCGGAATCATTCAGTGTCACAAATGGGGTCAAGCAAGGTTGTGTACTGGCCCCCACGCTCTTCTCCATCTTCATATCAGCAATGCTCGACGAGGCTTTCCGAGACATGGGGGATGGCATCTACATACAGTCCAGACAGAGCGCTGACCTATTCTACGTCGCACACTTCAGAGCAAAGACCAAGACTACTCTGATACTGATGAGAGAGCTGCTATTCGCAGATGACAGTGCACTGGTTGCACACTTTGCTGAAGAGATGCAGAAAATAGTGGATGCTTTCTCCGATGCGTCAAAGAAGTTCGGCCTGAAGATTAACACCAAGAAGACCAAAGTGCTGTACCAATCCAACTCTACAAGAACCCGAGAGGAGGATATCATGGTTGATGGAAACAAGCTGAACTCTGTTCTGGAATTCACCTGCCTCGGAAGCACTATATCAAGTGATGGATGCATTGACGATGAAATACAGAGGAGGCTAGTGCATCTTTCGGCCGACTACGCCAGAGATTCTGGAACAACCACCATGTGTCCATGCGGGTTAAAGGCAAGATATATCGTGAAGTCGTGCTGTCCTATGCCCTCCTATACGGAGCTGAGGCCTGGACAGTGTACAGACGACAGGTGAAAAAGCTGCATGCCTTCATGATGCGACATCTGCGATCGATCATGAAGATAACCTGGATGGACAAAATGACAAATAAGGAAATACTAGAACGAACAGGGCTGCCATCTATGGAAGATCTTCTGATCAGAAAGAATCTCCGGTGGACTGGACACATCATGAGGATGTCACCGGACAGGCTACCGAAGCAGGTTTTCTACTCTCAACTGTCTTCTGGTCACAGAAAGAGAGGGCGCCCTCGTCTCCGATTCAAGGATACCATTAAGAGAAACCTGAAGATGAGAGACATAAAGATCGAGTCATGGACATCACTCTCACAGCAGAGAGACAAATGGAGAGCAACAGTCAAGTGATGGAAGCAGTCTTTGTCGCTTCGGGACCGACAGCATGATAATGATGATATAATCTTAATAAATATAATATAATATAATATAATATAGTATAGCACAGCACAGCACAGCACAGCACAGCACAGCACAGCACAGCACAGCATAATATATACACATATTATAATGATATAGTGAACTGAATTGCACTCGTGTGTCTGCGTGCGTGCGTGCGTGTGCGTGCGTGTCTGTGCGTGTGCGTCTGCGTGTGTATGTGCGTGTGTATGTGCGTGCGTGCATTACTCTGCGATGTAAACACTACGGCTCCTCCCAGTAGACGGAACACCGCATGCGACGTCGCCGACGGCTTGACGTGGACAACCACTGCGGGCGCTACACGGGTTGCACGGCCCACATGCAGCCAGTTTATAGCCCGCGAGCCTCGCGAGTCGGCGGGTTTTCATATTGCCACCTGCAATAAGTGACGCCTGTCTTATAAAAGATTCACGACGCGCACGGCCGCTGTGATCGATCCTCGCTCGGCACACGGCCCTGAAAGCGCTGCCGGCCGACCGGCGAAGACAAAGCGGAGAGGGAGCTGTCGATGCCCGATTTATCTTCGTCCACTCTCGTCGCTCGTGCGCCCTTGTCACGGCGGAGACGGATTGCGAATTCGGCGCCCGTCGCGAATAGCGAAGATCGACGGAGAAGACGCCAAATCAAATATACCGGTTTCGATTACATTAGCGCCACCAGACGGACGCATTTGGGGTCGTGTGTCTGCGAGGCTAGGATGTCATTTGGGGCAATTCGCAATCATATCGGTGGCATCGTATGAACGAACGGTATCAATGCTGATATTGATACGCTAACTTTGTGTGCAACGTGATAGTATCATCTCCCACTCGCCGATGTTCATTTGCTTCTTTCCACGTTCAATCGACCCCTTTGGCTATCAACTTCTGATCCGCCAACTGTCGATGCATTAGCAGGACACAACGGCGGCTATTTGATGTTGAATGGTTGCCGTTGCTGGAGAGCTACTCTCCAGGTGGCGCCACTTTGCTCGGCCATATTTAGTTTTCGACAGTTACACGTTATATTTAACGCACACCGCCTTATCTGTTTTGACGACGTGTTGAACCGTGTCGGGGTGAACATGAGATGCCTCTCCGATGCTTAATTGTTGTTTTCGCTTCTTTGCATCGGGGGTGAGTACAGGTCCTCTGTGGTGAGTCTGACTGTGGTCCGGGTCCTCTGTGGTGAGTCTGATTGTGGTCCGGGTCCTCTGTGGTGAGTCTGACTGTGGTCCGGGTCCTCGGGGGTGAGACTGACTGTGGTCCGGGTCCTCGGGGTGAGTCTGACTGTGGTCCGGGTCCTCTGTGGTGAGTCTGATTGTGGTCCGGGTCCTCTGTGGTGAGTCTGACTGTGGTCCGGGTCCTCCGGGGTGAGTCTGACTGTGGTCCGGGTCCTCGGGGTGAGTCTGACTGTGGTCCGGGTCCTCGGGTGAGTCTGACTGTGGTCCGGGTCCTCGGGGGTGAGTCTGATTGTGGTCCGGGTCCT
Organism: Oasisia sp. SBJ-2009; assembly: GCA_964017155.1. NCBI lineage: Eukaryota > Metazoa > Annelida > Polychaeta > Sabellida > Siboglinidae > Oasisia > Oasisia sp. SBJ-2009. The sequence continues at coordinate 42,305,203 of OZ024855.1, forward strand.
CGGGGTGAGTCTGACTGTGGTCCGGGTCCTCGGGGTGAGTCTGACTGTGGTGGAGCTGGCACCCTCGCTTCAAGCAATCACCCCTGCGTTTGTTTTCTCTAACATTCATTCTTCCCTCGGACCTTCTACCTGTTCCGTCCCTTAGTACATTTATACCAATTTGTATTTCGGGTAACATAAGCACAGGCACAGGCACAGG
>OZ024855.1:42310401-42315401 GCA_964017155.1 Oasisia sp. SBJ-2009
AGTCACTGGCAGTCTGTCTGTCTGTCTTTCTGTCTATCTGTCTGTCTGTCTGTCTGTCTGTCTGTCTGTCTGTCTGTCTCTGTCAGACTTGCGTGTATGTATATGTATGTGTGTGTGTGTTTGTGTTTTTTTACTTTTATTGTGCCTGCATATGTGTATGCACGTGCATGTGTTTGTTAATAACTGAGAATATCCTACAGAATACATCCAACACTTATGTTATAACACTTAAAAAAAACTGTTTCTTAAACAATAATATTATTAGTATCATAAAAAAGGAAGTGGGGTTCAAATGGGAAAACAAAATTATGATAGAAGTAGTGTGAATTTAGAGCTGTGATACAGGATCATAAAGACCTGGTAAGAACTGCCGACTGACCGGTGACATTGCCAGTTGAACACTTCATGACATTTTAAAATAATTTGTTATATTGTATTTGTCAGGAAATTGTAAACGATGTACTGACAATGGCTAGTTCATTAATGTAAGCATTACTGCAACTAAGATCTATCACATATGAGCTTAATCATCTATGCTCATTTTCACCATCAAGGTCACTATTAACGTCACTTTTGGGATTTGTCAAAAATGAGTACAATAGCAAGCTGATCAGAATCTGTTTCCTTTAGTATTGTGTTCTGTAAATTATTTTGCACTAGAACATTATTCTGTCATCAGATGAGTAACAATATATCTAGAAAGTTTGTCACCATCATTCTGTTATGCAATGAATAATGACGTTGACATCTCTATGGTTGTCATAGTCACTGGCTGTCTGTCTGTCTGTCTGGCAGGCAGGCAGGCAGGCAGGCAGGCAGGCAGGCAGGCAGGCAGGCAGGCAGGCAGGCAGGCAGGCAGGCAGGCAGGCAGGCAGGCAGGCAGGCAGGCAGGCAGGCAGGCAGGCTGGCAGTCGGACGGACGGACGGACGGACAGACAGACAGACAGGCAGGCAGACAGACAGACAGACAGACAGAGACAGACAGACAGACAGACAGACAGAGACAGACAGACGGTCAGAGCGAGAGAAAGCAAGAGAGAGAGAGAGAGAGAGAGAGAGAGAGAGTGAGAGAGAGAGAGAGAGAGAGAGAGAGAGAGACAGAGAGAGAGAGAGAGAGAGAGACTAGTCTGTTGCCAGCTCACCATGGGTTCTCTGTTCACTCTGAGCACCACTTGTTTCTTCGCCTCACAGTGGAGGAACTGAAGCACCCTCTGAGACTCCTCCTATTCTACACCCCCTGTGCCAATCACCTTAGCCTTGGCATTGCCGTCTCTGAACACAGCAACACTCACTTTCATCACACCTATCTGTTATGTACAACAATATTCTAACTTAGGATGGAACTATCTATTACATACAACTATATTTATATCGGACAAACCTGTCGATTATATACAACAACACTGAGGTCAGACATGTATATTGTATATAAGAAAAGTCAGAGAACAAGAAATAACAGAATAAGTTGTCATCACATAATGAATTCGTACTGTGCTGCTCTCTCTATCATCACATGACATTGTCACATATTCTACTGTCTCATTACTGTCACATGATGTATTCACACTGGACCATACTGATTGTCACGTTACTGTCACATGACATAATTACATTATGCCATTCTCGACTGTTATATGCCTTACTTACATTGTGCCATATTCGACTGACTCGTGCTGTACTTACACTGTGCCGTACTCGAATGTCATACGCCATACTTACATAGTGCCATACTCTATGGTCACAAGGTATAATTACATTGTGCTATACTCTACTGTCACATGATGACTTACATTGTGCCGCACTCTACTTTCACACGACATGCTTACATTATGCCATACTCTACTGTCACGTGCCATACTTACATTGTGCCTTACTCTACTCTCTCATGCTGTACTTACATTGTGTCATATGCTATTGTCATATGCTGTACTTACATTGTGCCATACTCTACTGATACAAACAACTTTGTCATCACAAGCTTACTTGGATCTCTCCTAACCAAAGAGACAAGAAACAAATTGACCACCTTCTCATCAGTGGCAAGTGGCGACGATCCTTACAAGATGTACGCTATAGAAGTGGAGTGGATGTTGGCAGCAATCACCACCTTGTTGTCGCACACATCAAACTGAAGCTTAAAAGAACACTTCAACAGTAATACCGATTAGGCTGTTGAAATGGTTCAATGTCTCCAAGCTGGCATTAGACCAGCAATGCAGTAATAGGACAGAAAGAGGAAACACAAAGACTGGCTCAGGTGGAGACACGTGGACAACAACAAAATACCTCATCAATTTACTCACAAACATTGACCCTTTGATTCTGTGAATTTTTGGTTAGGATACGACAAAGTATGTCATGAATTACTTTACAAACTTTTTTCTCTGACTACGAAATCAATGATTCTGCAAACATGAAATTTTTAATGAAATGATCAAGTTTTTCTGACAATGGTTACACATTTATTCAGGAAGGGTACGGCAGTACCCTTCCTAATATGAATGGAATTGAGTTTCCTAAACACTAAGGTGAATCCGAATTGATCCAGGGATTGGGAACAGGTACAGACATGTGCTATACCATTTTGGAAAGTCCAGCGCAAGCCTCAAATACGCAAACATCTTCGATTTTTGATTTTTGTCCCTCAACTCGAGTTTTCGATGTTTCACACTTTTTTTCAACTTTCACTGTGTCAACAAATGGACCGTGGCGCCCCTGGTGGCGGGTTGGCTAGCGTCCTGAAACTCGGGTTCAAGTCGCCAGGTGGCAGCAGACTGTAAAATATCTGTTGACTCGGATCTCGATGCTCGATCTAGTCTCGCTTAACCGACTGTCGGTCGGCTGCGGAACTACGCCGAGAAGACAGTCTGGCCCCATTTGCGGCTTTTGTTTGGTATCCGCGTGATCTATACAATGATGCCACCTCACGGACACTGCCGTAATGTTTTTTTTATAAACAACTGCAAATTTGTATTTCTATTTATTTTGTGTTAATATAAGTTTAATTCTGAATAGTTTTTTTTTATAATACATCATTATTTGATAAAAAGGTATCCTTATTTAATTGATATGCTATCCGTGTGGGGCTAGACAATGCTGCCACCTCACGGATACTGGTTAATCCTGCCGTAATTCTTATTTTACAAACAACTGTAAATTTGAATTTTTACTTACTTTTGTGTTAATATAAGTTCAATGTTGAATACTTTTCATGTGATATTATTATCTTGTAAAAGTATATCGTTATTTTAATTATTATTTCATAGTTGGCCTGAGAGCCAATCAGCGTCTCTACTCTAATCTGGGGTAAGGCTGCCCGGATGTAGAAACTTAAGCCCATATACTGTCCCATGCGGAGTTGAGGGGGCTTAAAAGTGCTGCCACCTCGCGGAGTCTGGGTAACCGAGGCTATGCTCGATCATGAGATCGTTCCCGCAAGATTAGCTGTTTCATTTGTTTAAGCACAAATACAACCATCATATCGCATTGTAAGGAGAAATATCTACAACACGGCTGCTATATAACCTCACGAAAGTTATGCAAAGTGTTTGGAAGAAAACTGGAAAGTGTCGAAAGATTTGTGAATGGGCGATAAAGGCAGGAAGCATCGCTATGATGATAGTGTGTCATAATATTATGGCCGTGGCTATTCCGGATACGGATGAATAGCCTGGGGGGCTATTCGTCCGGATACGGACAAATAGCCCATGCTTGCGTATGCGATATTGACCGGATAAACACAGATAAATAGCTCGACATCGCGCTATTTGTCCGGACACATAGTAAACGCGGTACTTCTACCTTCTTACGGGCGTAAGTGCCATGTTATTGATTAAGAAGACATGTTTGTATGTATGTTTAAATAATAAGTAATATTATCATTATGACCGCATAGATTTACGTGTTGATGTAATGTTTTGTAAGCTGTCACTGACATTATTTCAGGTCATGCAGCAACTATTGCATGTATAGATGTTGGCTTCGCGGGTAAAGGAATGAAACTAGTGGGTAAATGCTTCAAGGATGAAGCAGGACTGGTATTTAGTCTGGGGTAATATGAATGGGAGTGGGACTACTACAGGGTAAATGCTTCGCAGTTAAATACGTATGAGACCCGAGTTAAAGTAAGGAGACAAGCCCCCCTCGCCCCCTACCCCTCCCCCGCCCACCTCCTTCCGACCGTCCCCAGTCCAGCCGCCGTCCTCTCCTTTCACTGTTCATTCATATTTCCGGCTGAAATGTGCGCTGGCCTGCTCTCCGTAGCAGGCTTGGCTCCGTGTTCGTCCTACCACCAATCATAATTTGAGCCCAGGCCGTCACCAGTGGTTGAATGACCACCCCCCACCCGATGTTGCCGCATGTTTGCCTATTTTCCACCCCAAATCAAAATTATGTGTTCTCGCCACGGAGATCAGTAGTTCGCGATGCCAGCTGGCGAAAGTCGCTGTTACCTGTCACTGAGTCGAGGGTTCCCAAGGAATATTCGACATGCAATGTGACCATCGGTGGTGAGGAACGTTCTGCAGTGGCGCAATTTCAGCTGGAAATATGAATGAACGGAGAAGGGAGAGGACGGCGGCTGGACTGGAGACGGTCGGAAGGAGGTGGGCGGGGGAGAGGGGGTAGGGGGCGAGGGGGGGGCTTGTCTCCTTACTTTAACTCGAGTCTCATACGTGTTTTAGCCGCGAAGCATTTACCCTGTAATAGTCCCACTCCCATTCATATTACCACAGTCCTGCTTCATTCTTGAAGCATTTACCCACTAGTATATTACATGTATAAAATCAGTACCTATAGCAATGCTATATCATCTGTGGTTAATAATTACATCTGTGTATTTGAAATTAGGTTTGATTACTCCATTACTCTATGTGAGATCTTTATCAGGCTTGACTGAAAGCATCTTAAACATTACATTACCATACCACATGCATAGACAGAAACAAACATTTCTCTTCACAGTGAATGTGTATGTGTGTGTGGTGTGTGTAGTAAGTGTG
>OZ024855.1:42325401-42345401 GCA_964017155.1 Oasisia sp. SBJ-2009
CATAACTGTTAGCGTCGTTCTACTGTGAATATAATTACACAGATAATCCATTTCTCATTAATCAAAACATTATTTGGCAACATATTTGATATGTAATGAATGGATCCACTTGCTGATTTGCGTCGATATAAATCGTAGGTAAGCATTGTATTTATTTATACAATAAAATAACAAATAACTAATGTTTTAATCCACCTCGGTTTATTATCTTAAATTATGAATTATCGTATATCAATGCGAGTTATATTATTCACTGTAGGATGTCCTGTATTATGTATCTGCATTTAAAAATAATGTCTTGTTTAATTTTATGAAGGAAAAAACGACGGCGATGTGTGCGCCATATTGTTGCCAAACGTCCGCTTCCGCTTCCGAACCATGAATCTGCATAAGTCAACATTAATATTGATAGTTATGCATGTTGACGTGTTTGATGTATCATATGATATAGCATGACATATAAGCGAAGTTTTAATGTAATGCTACAACATAAATAACGTCATATATATCAGCTTACGTGTCTTACAATGTGACACCACAATTTCGCCAGCTAAGGCTAGACATTGGTTTATAAGCAAACAAAATGGCTACCTTCATTGCAACTGAGTGTTCCGACCGCACGTGGCGGAAGGGATTACCAGTGACGCTCATCCTATGGAGGTCACAACCGGTGTGGCAAACCGGGGTTTGGGCCAGGTAATTTCCCTCCCATAGGAACACTTCCGGCGGAAGTCGGTCAGTTGTGAGGGAGTAAGGATTGTGACCAACCGTGCCAGGGAACGTTATGAGGAGCAACCGATGAGGTATCTCTGGCCGAACTAGTTACATTAGATTGTACTACAGGCTATATATACAGTGTCTCCCACTTCCTCATTCCCTCTTTTTTTAACATTTTTCTTTAAAACAGCAAATGTGTGACATTGTCCGTTATTTTTAAGGTATTAGGAAAATATTAATTTAACTAAATTCAAGGCATGTTTAACTTTAAAACACATTTTGTTTTGTTTTAATCGTACACAACATGTCAGCTTCACGACAAGCTTTAGTAAATTTTTTGCACGTACGGAAAACTATATTATTGAAAGTTACACAAATGCTGGAACTACTTTAAATTGTGAAAGAGTTAATAGCATGCATTAAATCATAACTATTTTACTCATAGTAAATAGCTCAGATGCAATCATTTTTACTATTTAAATACACTGCTATGTCTTTAATCGTCAATAACTAAATAAATGCAACTATGATATGTTAACAATAATACGTTCAATGTATGTATAAATAACTGCGATCATTCAGTGTTAAGATATTTGTTAACATTTATTTGCGTTTATTTATACATGTATATGTTAATATGTTATGTACTATAACCGAAAATTTATTGAAGATAACGATCTTGAGAATATGTTGGATATTGTTAGACGATGCAACATTTTCTGGTTTAATAACCGTCACTAAACATTCATGCTTGTAGGACACAATTATACTCGTTTTGTAATTTTTCTGGCAAAAACATTCTTTGAAATTGGCTGTTGGGCAGCCTTAGTGCCGCGATATGAAGTGCTTAAAACCACAATTAGCACTCTTGTCCAGAAAAATCAGTTTGTGCATGCTTTTACAGATCGTGTACTGTTAATTATGTATTCCTATCAGACCATGTATATTCATTTCTAACAATACAGTTGTGAATGGTTGCAGTTAGAATACTGTGTTTTAACGCAAAAGCACTGCAAATGTTTCTCTAAACCATTTTGTTCACATGCACAGATTAGGGTAATATCGGTTCAGTGTTGTGTGTGGCAGGTTCATACCCTGTTGGTGTTCTTTATGCAAACACTACATGTTGTGTGCACACACATTGATTCCATTTCATACGCTTAGCTGGTTTTGTGATATTTTTGAAATGCATTAAACTACTTACATATATAATATGTATATATATATATAATATGTATATATATAATATATATATATATATAATATATATATATATTATATATATATATAGATATATATGTAGAGAGAGAGATATATATATATATATATATAATATGGTCCCTAATAGTCACTAGTCCATCAGAGAATTATGATTGAGATGGTCCCTGAGTCATCAGGGCACCAGTGAATGAAGACTGAGACGGTCCCTAATAGTCACCAGTCCATCAGAGAATGATGATTGAGATGGTCCCTAAGAGAATCAGAGCATCAGAGAATGATGACTGACACAGTCCCTAACATTCACCAGTGCATCAGAGAATGATGATCAACACAATCCCTAAGAATCATCAGCCCAGTACTACAGAATGAAGATCGAGATGGTCCCTAAGAGTTACTAGTGCACCAGAGAATGATGAGACGGTCCCTATGTGTAATCTGTGCACCAGACAGTGAAATCATTGACAGGGTCCCTAAGTGTGTCCAGGATACATTCAGTCCGTCAGACAGGGGCGTCAGAATGATATGATTGAGAGCTCCCAAAATGTGCTCTCAAAGTATCAGTCACTTAAACTTAAAGATTGAACCCATTCAAAGACTTCTAACAGTTTTTTCGCTCCAAGTTTAGTTCCCTTAACAGAAAAATCTAAAGTAACTATGCTATATTTATTATGACTTTGAGCAATAGTATATAGAAAGTAGCTCTAGAAATTTACTATATAATCATATTGCACTGACTGGCACCATCCTATTGCATTCTATGGGAAATTAATGAAAGAGAGGGAGGGAGGGATGGAGGGATGGATGGAGGGAGGGAGGGAGGGAGGGAGGGAGGGAGGGAGAGACAGACAGATATTGAGAGAGTTGTGGGGGTAGTGTACGTGTCTGAAGAGTGATGGTTAACGTAGCTGAAGATAGACACAGAGAGGCCGTATCTGCAACTGAAGAGAGTAAAGTGTGTGTGTGTGTGGCTGATGAGAGAGAGAGCGGGAGTGAGAGAAAGGGGGAGTGAGAGAAAGGGAGGGAGGTGGCGTCCACAACAGATGATAGTAAAATGGGTGAGCATGGCTGAAGAGAGAGATGATGATGGGAGACAGAGAGAGAGAGAAAGAGAGTGAGAGAAGAAATAAAGGAGGTGAGCACGGCTGCAGGGAGAGAACAGCGAGAACATGAGAAAGAGAGAGAGGGATAGAGTACATGTTTGAAAAGTGATTGTTTACTTGGTGAAGAAAGAGAGAGAGAGGGAGAGAGAAAGACAGAGAGGTTGCATCCAAAACAGAAGAGAGTAAAGTGGGTGAGGGTGGTTGATGAGAGCGAGAGAGTGAGATAAAGAGACGAGGATGGTTTACATGTCTGAAGAGTGACAGTGAACGTAGCTGAAGAGAGAGGGGGAGAGAGACACATAGGAGAGAGAGCCAAAGAATGAGGTAGAGAGATAGATAGATTATGAATGTTGGTGAAGGGAAAGATATGAAGAAAAGAACGAGATGGTGAACACATCTAAATTAAAAGACGTTGTGAATGCGACAGTGAAGGCACAGATTATGAATATCGATTTTATTAACTTGGCTTAAGCCATCTGCCGACAACTTGTGAAACCATCCATATGCACGAACGTGTAAGTATGAATCGTTTTTTCAGTGCATATGTATGTTGCTTCGTGCTGCTAAGGTTGTATCACCCAGCAACGTGGCACTATGGTATGCATTTAATAATCTTTTTTGTATCTACAAGGTAACGTTTGCCATTTATGAAATGTTTTGACAATTATATTTCAGTCAATTTGAATCTTTCTTCCAATGGAGTGGAAATGTTTGTGTAAATAGCACGTAAACATTCACAGCAGAGGTTAGAGAATAAATATAAAATGAATAGTAATATGTTATGGTTGATCTAATTTCTTAGTTAAAGTATTAATAATAACAAATACCTATATAAATGAAACCATGATCATACATTCTTAAATCCCCTCCACCTTTATATATGACTGATCTGTGTATAATTCTAACTTCACTACTCCTGCCATCTCTTCTAGCTGTCCAGATATGCATTTCTTTATGGCATCTACACTGCCTTGGGAATGGAACATAGCATTAATGTCGTACTTTTACACACAAAAACCTATATTACTACAGTCACTACTCAACACCTGGTACATATACATATTGTGCACAGATGGGAAATAGTATGTAATAGGTACATTAGACGTCACATGGTGCACACCCATGGTATCAAGCAATTGCCACACATATTTTATACACTTGTCAAAATGTCAATATTCTAAATTAAGTTGCCAACGTTTTTCTGTAGTCACTTCAACATGTCATCTTTATGCAACATAAAATATACACCTGTAGGAACAGAGAGAGGGCGCAAGGGAGAATGAAAGAGAGAGTGAATGAGAGAGAGGGAGTGAGAGACAATCCCCGAGAGCACATAACCAGCATCAATAGATAAGGAATAAAACTTATGTTGACCGCAAGTTAATATCTAATAATTAAGTTAACACAATGTGGATGGCATATGAATTTTGTTATGATATTTGCACGGAAAAACAAGTTTTATTTGTTCACAAATTTATTTTCACCTAGATATCAGTATACATGTATACATGGAAGTTGGATTGTTAACCATTAATACATAACCATATAGCAAACTGTTAATTTTATTATCTCAGTATATAGCAATAAACAATATAAAGAAAAAATATGCTCACAGGCGATACATAAAACACTGGACATAGTTTATCACCTTACAATGTTGTTGCTACCATCTTGTCACATCAACCACAGTAAGTAACGAATGACCTGAGTCAGGTCATATTTTCAAGGGTTGACATGGTAACTCAATAAAACAAACGTATTAAAGAATGCTATGCAAAGTGTGGACACACAACTTGTAACCAGTCACAAACACTACTTCAGTAGACAGTTCAGCAGAATAAAGACATATCAACTAAATAAAACAGCCCAACAAACTAAAATTAGCCCACCAGAATACTGATGGCCCACTAAAATAAAGATAACCCACCAAAATATACAGCCCAACAGAACAAAGATAGCCCACCAGAATAAAGCTAACCCACCAACATATTAAGTCCACTAGAATAAGATAGCCCACCAGAATTTAGACAACTCACTGGATCTCGCATCAAGTTGGTTTTCAACATTACCTGGTAGCTAACATATGTATAACCACATGGAGTCGTGGACAACAGTGAAACCTTACTTAGCCATCGAGACTCTACAAATTCACTTAATGTGTAAATTAAACAGACACTGTACAATGTCATCCATTCTGTGATAAATGACTCCTATATGCAAAGTAACACTTTTAAGAAACTGCGAGACAATCGCATGTTTATACAGTTGTATGTTAAATGAATGTTTAAGTTTAACCGTGCACATCCTAACCGTGCACATCCTATAAGACATTTGAGTCAAGCAGCAGCACGATGAGAACAACATCTCTCTGCTTGCCAGTATCAGCAGTACTCCAAACAATGTCCCTCACAACTGCTGTTAGCATTATCACTTTGGTTGTATTATTCAAACCATATCTCATCTCATGGCCAGTTGAACACAGTGCAAAAAATACAAATATTTACATAATTTTATTATAAATATTATATGTACAAGCAAGTGTTTTCATATTTTTAGTACATATCTGGTCTGTGACATGAGTCATTTACAAGTATACACCTCATACGTATTTCTGACAACAGAACCATTAGTGCCAAGCAGTAATTTGTAATGGGAACCTACAACAAGGGAAGGTTAAACATAAAGGCTATTGTGGTTTACTCTGATTGCCTTGGCATTACTGCCAATCAATTTTTATTTTGAAACTGGATGTTCTGTTTATAGTTTGAATGAGTTGCAGGCAGAATCTTTCAAATTGCTAATTTTGTTCTGAGCTTAATAAAGTAACTAAACACAAATACCGGGTAATCAGGCAGTACACCTTCAACATGCATGTTGTAGTCATAAGAATAAAATAGTAAATGAAAACACCCTAGGAGTTGGTAACCCCACTAGTATTAGGACTGTCAAATTTTAAAGAATTTTTATTTCAAAGTATGGTTGTAGAATGAAACCCATTACACAAAAATATAATGGGACAATATATATATATATACATATATATTATGCATTCAGACTTCAACGTTACTCACCAGCATGAGAGATGTGCAACTAATCAACAGAACTATTCAGCAATCATTCTGCCAGAATAAGAACAAATTAAACATTGACTTGGTTAGTACTCGAGTAAAAGATCACTTACATTGTCCCAGGTCATTGACGCAAATCTATAAGTAAAGCAAAAAAAAGGATCTCTTATACATATACCAGCTTTTTAATTAACATGGGAATGTGAGCAAACATAGTTAATCACCATGGCAATATGTCAGCATAGCAAGCCTTGCACAGCAAGCCTTGATAGAAGAGGGTCCAGCATCATGACCATGGAAACAGGGCAGAGTTGTCATCTTGATAAAACCTGCTCCACTTTGACACTGTTTAAGCCTGCAACACATTGACAAATGTTAATATGTGCAACACACTGACATTGTGAGAGCTTCCAACACACTGACATTGTGACAGCCTGCAACACACTTACAAATGTTAATGCGTGCAACACACTGACATTGTGAGAGCTTGCAACACACTGACACTGTGACAGCCTGCAACACACTTACAAATGTTAATGCGTGCAACACACTGACATCGTGAGAGCTTGCAACACACTGACATCGTGAGAGCTTGCAACACACTGACATTGTGACAGCCTGCAAGACACTGACACTTTTATAACCTGCAACATGTGACATTGTTTGAGCTTGCAACATTGACACGTAGAGCCTGACACTGACACTTGAGGAGCGAGAGTTAGAAATGTACCAGGTATCTGAATCTGTATCTCTGGCTCTCTGAGCAGAGATCCCGTGTTGTCAGATGAGGTTATAGTAAATACTGGAGCTCCACAGGGATGTGTCCTTTCACCAATTCTCTTTTCCATTTATATGAATGACATATCATGTAACAACTCTCACCCTAATCAAATATGCAGATGACATGGCACTTGTAGCCCGCATTAAGGATGAATTATCTCTTTTTGAGTACCGTCTCCAAATTGATGCGCTAGCTTCCCAGTTTACCTCCACCTTTCTTAAACTGAATACAATGAAAACGAAAGAGTTAGTGTTTGGAGGAGGAAGGATTAGTCAGACACCGGAACCGATATTGATAAATAATCAAGAAGTTGAAATAGTCAAAAGCTTCAAGTATTTAGGTACTGTGCTAGATGAAAGGCTGTCGTTCTGTGAACATGTCGATTATGTATACAAGAGAGCCCAACAACGACTTTTTCTACTGAGAAAGCTGAAAAGCTTTGATGTTAGCCAGCACATTCTCCAACTTGTCTACAGAAGTTTGATAGAGAGCGTTCTTTCTTTTAATATAATTACATGGTATGGCAATGTCAGTGGAAAAAATAAAGTAAAGCTTGCTCGCGTAGTTAACACAGCAAGCAAGTTAATTGGCAACAATCAAAAACAGCTGTCCAGCATATATAAAGATGCACTGAAAAGGAAATCCACACAAATTCTCTATGATCCTGCTCATCCTCTTAATCAAGCCTTTCAGAAACTGCCATCAGGGAGACGCCTAAAAGTGCCATTAGCCAAAAAAATTCTCTTCAAAAAATCGTTTGTACCCTCTGCTATTGTAATTTTAAATGCTAAATGATAATGCTGTTTTCAACGAGTCATTAATTAATTTTTACATTTTATGTGTCTGATATATTCTTATGGTAACTCTTTATTTAATCTTATTTATTTATCAATTTTAGTATTATGTTATTGCTAATGTTATTGTCTCCAATCAGAGACCCATTTTAAGAAATTATACATGCTTATTTATTTATTTATTTATTTATCTTAGTAGCTATTTTTATTCGTAATTTATTATGATATTTTAGTGATGACTATATTTACTATCATTTTATATTGTATTGACAATTGTAGATATGATTCACCAATGTTTTTATTACTGTCATTTGATGTGTGACTAAAGAAAATTTTCCGTTTTTAATATGTTTTTAAACGGATAATAAAGTTTTTTGAATCTTGAATCTTATATCACTACAATCAAATTATTCAAGAAAAAACAACATAATGCAAACAACTGCTTATGGGTACATCTATGTGTGTGTTTGTTTGTGTGTTGATGTGTGTGCATTTATTTGCATGTATGTGCTTGTGTGTGTATGTATGTATATGTGTGTGTTTGTGTTTTTGTACTTTTAGTGTGCCTGCATATGTGTATGTACATGCATGTGTTTGTTAATAACTGAGAATATCCTACAGAATACATCCAACACTTATGTTATAACACTTTAAAAAAAACTGTTTCCTAAACAATAATATTACTAGTATCATAAAAAAGGAAGATGGGATTAAAATGGGAAAACAAAATGATGATGGAAGTAGTGCGATTTTAGAGCTGTGACACAGGATGATAAAGAGCTGGTAAGGACTGCCAACTGAACGGTGACATTGCCAGTTGCTCAGCTAACACAAACATGGAACAGCCTGGTAATATTGAACACTTCATGATATTTTAAAATAATTTGTTATATTGTATTTGCCAGGAAATTGTAAACAATGCACTGACAATGGCTAGTTCATTGATGTAAGCATTACTGCAACTAGGATCTAACATATATGAGCTTCATCATCTATGCTCATTTTCACCATCAAGTTCACTATTAAAGTCACATTTGGGATTGGTCAAAAATAATAATAATAATAATAATACAATACTTATATAGCGCCCGATCAATTAAAATTGCTCTCAGGCGCTTTACAAACATACCTAAAAATAAATGCGTAAAGAATACCTAACAACGTCAAAAATGAGTAAATTAGCAAGCTGATCAGAATAGATTTCTTTTAGTATTGTGCAATGTAAATTATTTGGCACTAGAACATTATTCTATCATCAGATGAGTCACAATATATCTAGAAAGTTTGTCACCATAGCATCATTCTGTTATACAATTATTAATTGACATTGACATCCCTGTAGTTGTCATAGTCACTGGCTGTCTGTCTGTCTTTCTGTCTGCCTGTATGTCTGTCTGTCTCTGTCAGACTTGTGTGTATGTGCTTGTGTGTGTATGAATGTGTATGTGTATGTGTATGTGTATGTGTGTGTTTGTGTTTTTGTACTTTTATTGTGCCTGCATATGTGTATGCACGTGCATGTGTTTGTTAATAACTGAGAATATCCTACAGAATACATCCAACACTTATGTTATAGCACTTTAAAATAAACTGTTTCCTAAACAATAATATTATTAGTATCATAAAAAAGGAAGTGGGGTTAAAATGGGAAAACAAAATGACGATAGAAGTAGTGTGGTTTTAGGGCTGTGACACAGGATGATAAAGAGCTGGTAAGAACTGCTAACTGACCGGTGACATTGCCAGTTGAACACTTAATGACATTTTAAAATAATTTGTTATATTGTATTTGCCAGGAAATTGTAAACGATGTACTGACAATGGCTAGTTCATTAATGTAAGCATTACTGCAACTAGGATCTATCACATATGAGCTACAATGGCTAATTCATTAATGTAAGCATTACTGCAACTAGGGTCTATCACATATGAGCTTAATCATCTATGCTCATTTTCACCATCAAGGTCACTATTAAAGTCACTTTTGGGATTTGTCAAAAATGAGTACATTAGTAAGCTGATCAGAATCTGTTTCCTTTAGTATTGTGTTCTGTAAATTATTTGGCACTAGAACATTATTCTGTCATTAGATGAGTAACAATATATCTAGAAAGTTTGTCACCACCATTCTGTTATGCAATGAATAATGACGTTGACATCGCTATAGTTGTCATAGTCACTGTCTGTCTGTCTGTCTGTCTGTCTGTCTGTCTGTCTGGCAGGCAGGCAGGCAGGCAGGCAGGCAGGCAGGCAGGCAGGCAGGCAGGCAGGCAGGCAGGCAGGCAGGCAGGCAGGCAGGCAGGCAGGCAGGCAGGCAGGCAGGCAGGCAGGCAGGCAGGCAGGCAGGCAGGCAGGCAGGCAGGCAGGCAGGCAGGCAGGCAGGCAGGCAGGCAGGCAGGCAGGCAGGCAGGCAGGCAGGCAGGCAGGCAGGCAGGCAGGCAGGCAGGCAGGCCTTGGACCAACACAGTAAATGCTCCCTCTCAACTTGAGAGGGAGCATGTGTATGATTTGAGTCCGCTGATTTTATCCTGCCCCCAGCCTAGTCTCGCTTAACCGACTGTCGGTCGGCTGCGGAACTACGCCGAGAAGACAGTCTGGTGACATTTGCCGGCTTTTGTTTGGTATCCGCGTGATCTATCAAATGCTGCCACCTCACGGACACTGCCGTAATATTTTTTTTATAAACAACTGAAAATTTGTATTTCTATTTATTTTGGGTTAATATAAGTTTAATTTTTAATAGTTTTTATAATACAGCATTATTTAATCAAAAGGTATCCGTGTCGGGCTAGACAATGCTGCCACCTCACGGATACTGGTTAATCCTGCCGTAATTCTTATTTTATAAACAACGGTAAATTTGAATTTTTACTTACTGTTGTGTTACTATAAGTTCAATGGTGAATACTTTTCAAATGATATTATTATCTTGTAAAACTATATCGTTATTTAAATTTTTATTTCATAGTTGGCCTGAGAGCCAATCAGCGTCTCTACCCTATTCTGGGGTAAGGCTGCCCGGATGTAGAAACTTAAGAATATATACTGTCCCAGGCGTAGTTGAGGGGGCCTAAAAGTGCTGCCACCTCACGGAGTCTGGGTAACCGAGGCTACCCCCAGCCTCGTTTTTGCGTGCGAGACTTACACGCCCTATAAACTGCTAAGAAGGTCCACTTGGCTCTATGCTCTTTAATTAATTGCAAAATTTGTTTGACAAATTTAAATTCTATTTTAGTTCTAATATCTACAACATTAAGACCTCCGTCCGAAATGTGTTTAATAGTGATTCACTTTCCGAAGCTCCGGGTTGGCTGTTCCAAAGAAACAGAGAAACGCCAATTTGTTTTTAAAAAATCCTCAGTTTTCAGGATTTAATAATAACACTTTTCACCCGCAACGATAATTTTCTCCTACTATGCAAGTTCAACTATGATGTAAATGCCAACATAGATCTTCAAAATGTTGATGTTGGTTAGTTAAATAGAAAAAGAAACACCGTTCACGCCGATCAAACACAACATTCTCCTCACATGCGCGAACCGCTGATTTGCATACGGGAAAACAACCACTGAAGTCGAAGCCAAGCCACGTATGGAGTGTTGAAGTTCATGCCTACGGAAATACAGCGATACGTAACGTAATTTTTATTCATCTTCGTGCACAGCTAATGCCACATTTACAACCGATAAAACGGGACGTTTTGACAGCAATGTTTGCGTATTGGCTACAGGGAAGGAACCGTCCAAGAACCCAACGACAACGTCAACGTGTCGTGAACGTGGTGATGTGTGGAGTACCAGTAGTCCAGTAGGCAGTAGCCAGTACGCCGTAGTTTCGACCAGGCACAGGTAGGATATACCGGTGTCGCGGTCCAGCATGTTGATGCAGTCCAGCATGTCTAAGGTTAGCAGTTCATGTCAAAAGGTTAGCGGTTCATGTCAAAGGTTAGCGGTTCATGGCGAAGGTTAGCGCGACGGTGTGCAACGTCGAGCGGTCCAGAACGTCGTGCCAGAATGTCGAGACTGAGTTCATGACCCCGCGGCGACAGTGTTACATAATAAATCATTTCTGGGCTGCAGCGACGACCTACACACATATATATATATATATATATATATATATATATATATATATATATATATATATACGACAGTTACATATATCCTAAACTGCCAGAGTTATATGTCACGAAGACGCGAGGATTTGTATTCAATGCTGCACGTACTATAGACTATAGCCATAACATAACATGCACAACGCTCTGAGACAAGGACATTAAGAAAAAACTTTATAAATAATTACAAGTAACGATGATTGTGAGGTTTTGTTATGTTTATTAATAATAATTGCAAGAAAGGAAGCGCATCAATATAATCAGGTATAATGTAAAAGAATTTTAATTTATCAGAAATATAAATGAGGATAAAATGGCAAAATGGCATCGAACTAAGTCAATAAACCTGGAAAGTGTGCTAAAAATTTATGGTAATCAAGCATATGACTGTTTTCTAATATTTATGGATATATTTAACAAACACTGTCCAGTAACAAAAGATCCCCAAAAACGCTTTGAGAAAAAACCCTGGTTCACCAAAGGTTTAAAACGTGCTTGTACAAAGAAAAATAAGTTATATAACGCATTCATTGTAATGAGATCTGCAGAAGCAGAACAAAAAGTACAAAACATACACAAATAAATTAACATCTATATTAAGAATTACATAAAAAAAACTATTATAGCTCGATGTTAAAAAAGCAAATGTTAAAGAGACCTGGAAAATACTAAATGAAGTAATTAACAAACGCAAAAAAAAGCCAACATGTCCAGAATACTTTATAAAAAACAACAAGATAATTTCAAAGAAAGAAGATATTGCTTATGAATTTAATAACTTCTTTACAAATGTTGGCCCCAACTTAGCCAAATATATCCCCTTACCTAAAAACGATACAACTATTTATGATTACTTAGAAGAAATCATTAAACATACTATGTTTCTATAAGTCCTGTTGATGACATAGAAATTATTAGAACTGTTCAAAATTTTAAATATAAAAGATCAACTGATTTTAGTGACATTAGCATAAGCCTGCTTAAGAAAGTAATTTCTAAAATAGTTAGCCATTTGCTCATATATGTCACGTTTCATTTCAAACAGGTATTTTTCCAAAAAATATGAAAATAGCTAGTTATTCCGCTATATAAGTCTGGATAAAAAAACGTTTTTTTTACAAATTATAGGCCAATATCTTTATTACTACAATTCTCAAAAATTCTGGAGAAACTATATAACAACAGAATGGACATGTTCACTGATAAATGTAACATACTCAGTCCAAGTCAGAATGGGTTTAGGTGTAGCATGTCAACAACTGAGGCTCTTTTAGATTTGGTAGAAGAAATTACAACTTCATTAGAAAAAATAAATATACTGTTGGAGTATTTATTGACCTAAACAAGGCCTGTGATACTATTGATCATGATATACTGTGTAAAAAACAGCATTTCTATGGTTTGTGTGGTGTCGCACAGGAATGGATTTAGAGTTATTTAGAAAATAGAAAGCAATTTGTCAGTTTTAATAACTGTCATTCAGAAATACTAAATGTATCGTGTGGTGTCCCTCAGGGTTCCATTTTGGGATCAAAATTATTTATCATGTATATTAATGACATCTGTAAAGTCTCACAAGTGTTCAAGTATATTTTATTTGCTGATGATACAAATCTATTATGTTGTGATAGAGACGTAAATGAACTTGTTCGGGTGATAAATGGTGGATTAACAACTGCAGACATGTTTTTTGATATTAAAAAACAATTACACGATTTTTGGTAATCGCAGAATAACTGCAGATATTTGTATTGTGCTGAAGTATGGGGTAACAAATGCTACAAATATACTTTGTTTAGTTTTGTTACAGAAAAGGGTTATAAGATTAATTTGTGGTGCCAAAAGACTTGATCACACAAACTTACTGTTTCACAATGTACATAATTTATTCTTAAAATACCAGATCTTGTAAAACTAAAAACTGATATAATTATGTTTAAGGCATAACACTATATATTACCAATGAATGTACACAAATTATTCAGAATACATGAATCACGATATTCATCCAGGCATAAATGTAAGTTCAAGCAAATCTATGTACGTACTAACTTTAAAAAAATATGTGTATTTCTGTTACTGGGGTTAAAGTATGGAACACCATCGAAAAAGTGTTATACAGATAGACTGTTGAATAGCTATGTGTTAGAGTCCTTGACTATTTTGCCAACATAAATTAGATAACTAAATTAAACATTCAGATTGTTGATTGTTATAAAGGTTTTTTCTTCAATAAAAGTCGAAATGTCTTATTTTCGATTAAATATCATGTGGTTATACATGTAAATAGTGTTCTCGCACCTTCTATTGCACTGTTCAGATACTTTATGTATGCAATTAAGCAATTATAATGGTAAACACGATAAGTATTGTACTTCTTTTACCCTTTTTTCAAAAATTTGTATTGTATGCACTATACGTATAATTTAGTAGTAGTAATTGTTGTAGTTGAAATACATTTCAATTCAATAAATGATTAACATAAACTATAATATGTCTGGTTCACTCATGTTAATTCGGCAGTCACCATGTTTACGCTGGTCACAGTATACGTTAACCTTTATCATGCACGTAAGAAGTCATTAAACAACACTCAAAACGAGGTGGAACACACTTTGATAGTGGTCCTATTGGAATGTTTTGTAGAATTAGATTGTTTATTCAATAAGGCTCTTTCTCTCCACCACTTTTGCAAATATGGGCTTAGCATTGCACTATATAAATCCCATTGATGTGCTTCAAGATCAGCATAAAGGGTGGAAATCTAGACGTTACCATATCCAAATAGTTGGTTTTACCAAAACAACTCGGCAATGATTTAATAATATATTTTGGGAAATGAGCCATGCATTCAAGACTTACAAAACTTTATTAACATGTCGACTGGTGGAAGTATGTGTCACTTGACAGTTCAATAGTAGTGTTAGATGAAATGCAAACAATATCATTAACAACAAAAGAAGCTCTTTCAATAAACCGTTGCATTTAATAACAAATAAATAAGACAACTTTCAAAGATTTATTAAGTCTTGCAACAACGCATGCCGAAAAGCAACAACGTCAGCCTGCCGTACTGTGTTTGTTTCAATTCTGTTGCAGATGGCCTTTGCGTACTGAAATATAGATACACATTATTGTTAATATTTCCTCATTTTAACAACGCATTCATCTGAATACGTCTTTATGGTCCCCTAGTAATATTGTTAGTCACATCATTTCTGTGGTTGTTCAGTTAATTATAACAACACTTCACACAGTAGTAAAATAATATAAATAACAAAAGATGTGTATTTTAAGCTTTGAACAGAGCGCATATAATTATAATATGACGTTTTCTTTCCTAAATCAGTAACAGACGTTCCTCTGTTTTTACAGCACCATGCAGAGGACTGACGCTTTTTAAAATTGGTATTGTCTGAATAATTTCATTAGAATTTCAAAATCTAAGTAATGGTAAGACGTAACTGGTTCTCAAATGATGCTCACCATCAAAGTGAAGATGCCGCAACTGTGGTTGTCATGTTGCTGGCCACATGTGACGTCTATTGGCATCCACTTGTGTATTGGCAAGCCTAATATTTTGCACCGCACGTCTGTGTACTTCCTGGAAGAAGAACAGAAATTTGGTTCACATTTATCAAATGTACACCTCTTTAAAAAGCAAACGTATTTATTCAGAAACAAGATCCATACTAATCCAGATATAACATAACAGTGTATTGAAAATAACGCGACTTGTTGATGTAATGGCTGATTAAGGGCCACATGATAATAATTATACTCTACCTACTCCTGCAAAAAACATATCACTACGACAAAAACAGACATGGCTGAAAGGCTAGTAGGCAACAATCCATGTCTTCCCTGTTTTACTATAGCAATGAAAACGTGGGTATGAAAAAGTTTTAAAGACACACATATACACAATAAGCAGTGTTATGGCATCTGTTAACCAAGCTTATGATAGAAAGTAAAAGGAAATGGTTGTATAATAATAGTAACATATCCATAATGCCTATATCATCGAGAATCTTATGACACAGATGCAACATACAAAATCATTAAGAGTTGCCATAAACGGGTGTAAGCAACCGCATGAAGTTTAGATTTGAAATTATATTTCAAACAAATATGACGTCTTGATTTTTCAAAAGGTGATTATAATTGAGATGACTTGATAATGATTTTGGGTTGATTATATGCAAGCAGTAGGAATGCTTGCACTAAATCATTTGACGGTAACACACTTACTGCCATAGCGCCACAAACTTGTCTCGCCTTTGCCTCTGTGCCAGTGAATCAAGCACTGCCACAGTGTGGTCATGGGTGTTGGCCGCCAGCAAGAACCAATGGTTTTGGTGGCAGATGGGTAGCAATATCCAGTGATATTTGTCAAAGCATACCTACAAAAATACAGAATACACATGTAAGGGTAAAGATGGGTTTTTATATATCACAATATCCAATTTT
This sequence comes from Oasisia sp. SBJ-2009, assembly GCA_964017155.1. Taxonomy (NCBI): domain Eukaryota; kingdom Metazoa; phylum Annelida; class Polychaeta; order Sabellida; family Siboglinidae; genus Oasisia; species Oasisia sp. SBJ-2009. The sequence continues at coordinate 42,341,667 of OZ024855.1, forward strand.
CAGGATTGCTCAAAGCTATTCATCTGAACACCATCTTGACTTCTCTGGAAAGCATTCAGCAATACTACATGAAGACTATTCATACATTAATATCCACCACTGTCTATGGCCAGGTATTATTAATACAGCTGAGTGATATGGAGCATGGTTTTACAGGGCAACACAGGGTTCGAACCCGCGTCTTCTTAGATGAAGCTCTGATGATGTAGCCACTGCACCACTGGTCTACTAAATGCACTAAATTTCTCTCGTGTAACATATTACATAATCCAATTTTTATTCTAGAAAGGAATTGTCTATTGTCATGAACAACTACTAACCTGGTAAAATAACCATGTACTGAATTGACCCATATCAAGATATGTTGCCAAATAACAGGGCAGCGCGTACACATTCCTGTTTCCTGAAGTGAGCATTCCAAGGTATGCATGAACGATCTGTAACAATCAAGTGTGACATTAAATATATTTTATAAATTTAAGCATAATTAGTATATTAGATGGACAGATAAGATAACTCCCTGTCCTAAAACAGCCGGTTTTATATTGCCTATTATGACACTGTCAGTGCACTCAAACTATTTAGCCTATTGGAGTTGTGAATGTGCATGCATTCTATCGTGTGTGTGTGTGTGTGTGTGTGTGTGTGTGTGTGTGTGTGTGTGTGTGTGTGTGTGGTGGTGGTGGTGGTGGTGGTGGTGGTGGTGGTGGTGGTGGTGGTGGTGGTGGTGGTGGTGGTGTTTGTGTGTGTGTGTGTGTGTGTGTGTGTGTGTGTGTGTGTGTGTGTGTGTGTGTGTGTGTGTGTGTGTGTGTGTGTGTGTGTGTGTGTCTGTGCGTGAATATATAACTTCAGAAAGTGTGTGGAACATGCATGCACAAACTGTTTTTTTAAGATAACATACGTTGTCATTCAGCCATTCCCCTGGCAAAAGTGTGCGCAAATCTTTCTGCGTCATGGTGATTCCACCAGCTGTCACCTTAGACGGAAGAGACAGTGGGGTAGGAGGAGACAGTGAGGTAGGAGAAGACAGTGGGGTAGGAGAAGACAGTGAGGTAGGACGTGACAGTGGGGTAGGACGTGACAGTGGGGTAGGAGAAGACAGTGGGGTAGGAGAAGACAGTGGGGTAGGACGTGACAGTGGGGTAGGACGTGACAGTGGGGTAGGACGTGACAGTGGGGTAGGAGGAAACAGTGAGGTAGGAAGAGACAGTGGGGTAGCAGATGACAGTGGGGTAGGACGTGACAGTGGGGTAGGACGTGACAGTGGGGTAGGACGTGACAGTGGGGTAGGACGTGACAGTGGGGTAGGACGTGACAGTGGGGTAGGACGTGACAGTGGGGCAGGACGTGACAGTGGGGTAGGAGGAGACAGTGAGGTAGGAGGAGACAGTGAGGTAGGAGGAGACAGTGAGGTAGGAGGAGACAGTGGGGTAGGACGTGACAGTGGGGTAGGACGTGACAGTGGGGTAGGACGTGACAGTGGGGTAGGACGTGACAGTGGGGCAGGACGTGACAGTGGGGTAGGAGAAGACAGTGAGGTAGGAGGAGACAGTGGGGTAGGAGGAGACAGTGAGGTAGGAGGAGACAGTGGGTAGGAGAAGACAGTGGGGTAGGAGAAGACAGTGAGGTAGGAGGAGACAGTGAGGTAGGAGGAGACAGTGGGGTAGGAGAAGACAGTGGGGTAGGAGGAGACAGTGGGGTAGGAGGAGACAGTGGGGTAGGAGGAGACAGTGCGGTAAGAGAAGACAGTGGGGTAGGAGGAGACAGTGGGGTAGGAGAAGACAGTGGGGTAGGAGGAGACAGTGGGGTAGGAGAAGACAGTGAGGTAGGAGGAGACAGTGGGGTAGGAGAAGACAGTGGGGTAGGAGGAGACAGTGCGGTAGGAGGAGACAGTGGGGTAGGAGAAGACAGTGAGGTAGGAGGAGACAGTGGGGTAGGAGAAGACAGTGAGGTAGGAGGAGACAGTGGGGTAGGAGGAGACAGTGAGGCAGGAAGGTGAGGTGTGTGGTAGGGTTTCAGCTGATCATAGGCCACCTTTGTCTTTAAGACCACGCCAGCTGTGTTTGCCAGTGTCACCTGGTAGTTTGGCCCGATATTTCTGATCCTAAGGATAAGGAACATATTATTAGGAATACTTTTATTATCTCACAGTAATGATATCCCCAATATCATCACCATCTTGCGATGTCTAAGTTTACCTACAATGATCAATGTTTGTCATTGCATTTATCAGAAAACTCCAGGTAAGTAATAGCCAATTTAGGATTCAGCAGCAATGTTGTCTAGTGCATCTTGTTTCTAATTAGTGCTGTCCTGTACCAATCAAAAATTGTCACACATCTAGTTCAGTTCTTATTTTAAAAGTAAGTAAGACATGTGAAACATTTGTCAAATTTATTGAGGATACGCTTAAATTGAGGCAAATAATTAAAATTGTTACCTGAATGGGCCATTCCATTGTGGCTCCAGTTTGCCACCTTTCCTCCCGACATTCCTCATCTTCCGTTTCAGGACAATGTCACCAATCTCAAAGTGAATGTTTTCATTCCCTTTGTTTTTCTGTTCATGTACTGCTTAGATTGGCGCTGTTGGGCAGTTGTGACATTTGTGTGAACCTGGAAAGTCATGGTGCTTAGAACATAGTTGGATGGAAGACTTAAATATATAAAATTGCCAGTTAGAAGTAATAATTTATACACAAGAAAGAATATAATTGCTGGCTCTCTCTAGTAAGGGACACAATTCTAGGAGTTGTAACTTGATAACAATGTTATCTCTATCTGACCAGTAGTTGTGCTATATTCATAGTCAGCATATGTTACCTGTAGTGGAAAGTAAGATACTTTGAATTCAGTTGGTGATATTGATCCACCAATGAAAAGCAACATAAATTGGTTCATCACAGTGGACGGGGTTACATTATTTTTACTGTTTACATTATCTTGTAAAGACCCTGTAACACAAACTTTCACTAATTTTACACACCTGTTCATGAACGCTTGTCACCTGTTTCCCTACTTGCTTAACGTAGTTGTCCACATCCTCTTCCACGAATGCTGGAATGTGAATGTCTTCTTCCTTGTCAGCATCATCCATCTATACAATATATCTGAATTGTACCTACTGGGCTATATTTCTGTCAAGTACTATTTCATGAGTCACAATGTATATCATCAATACATAAAACAATCACTTGTACAAAAGTGATGTCATTTAGTCATGTAAATATTTAACAACTAATACAGTGTTCTCTGTTCTCTGAAATGCATGTAACATTAGGGCATTATGCAATGAATGTAGTGACATATGCAATATGACAATAAACGAAATACCTCAATAGGCAGACGTGGATGGCGATTGAACATGAGGAAGAATGGGGTGTATTTGGTCGACCCCTGTCTCTGTGTGCGCATGCTAAAGGCGACCTGTTCCAGGTAATCGTCCCAGTCGTCCTGGTGTTCACCCGTCAACTTGCTCAGTCGGGTCTTGAATGTCTGATTGGTTCTACAATCAATCCAGATGGTCAATAGTGGACAATTTTATAAGAGTAATTCTGGGTCAGTTTAAAAGGAATATCAGTTGTGATAAACAATTACATTTTTACATGCTTAGCAAACATAGCTGCAATTTATATTATTACAAGTTTGGTTTGTTATACAACAATAAAGGTTTTTTTAAAACAAAAAACATTGTTTTATTCATAATGTGACTGTAATGGTAATAATTCACAACTGA
>OZ024855.1:42345601-42353101 GCA_964017155.1 Oasisia sp. SBJ-2009
GTAGTAGTAGTAGTAGTAGTAGTAGTAGTAGTAGTAGTAGTAGTAGTAGTAGTAGTAGTAGTAGTAGTAGTAGTAGTAATAGTGGTAGTGGTAGTGGTAGTGGTAGTAGTAGTAGTAGTAGTAGTAGTAGTAGTAGTAGTAGTAGTAGTAGTAGTAGTAGTAGTAGTAGTAGTAGTAGTAGTAGTAGTAGTAGTAGTAGTAGTAGTAGTAGTAGTAGTAGTAGTAGTAGTTGTAGTAGTAGTAGTTGTAGTAGTGGTAGTAGTGGTAGCAGTGGTAGTAGTGGTAGTAGTGGTAGTAGTGGTAGTAGTGGTAGTAGTAATAGTAGTCGTGGTCGTGGTCGTTGTAGTGGTAGTGGCAGTGGTAGTTGTAGTTGTAATTGTAGTGGTAGTTGTAGGTGTTTTCACTGCATATCCATTATGAGCGATAACATCATGTTCACCCATGATCTACTGTAGGCAGTATCCTGGTTGTGGATGAGCGTTGCTGGAGAGAAAGGCTTGGGTCCATTAGCCACCTACGAACACGTGGGAATCACAACCGTGTCATTCCACGATGCGAACGGTAAACGACGTCGACTCTAACCGATCGTGAAATGACTTTTGCATGTACTTGTATGGGTAATTGTATACCAAACGGTGTGCAACGCAGTCGTACCCGCCATGCATGTCGCGCGTTGGCGAATATATCGCAATGTCCATCTTTGCTTGATGTATTGCATCGTGCGTGCACGGATTAACCATGAACGTGCACGGATTAACCACACACGTGCACGGGTTAACCACATCTCATCCGGCACATTAAAAAGTAATGTTTTTACAACGATTTCATATTCCGTGCCGTGGTAAATGGTCTCATGCACCACGAGGGACCATTTATACTATCCCGTCGGCACCCCCGCAGTCACGTGACACCACACGGACGCGCGCGATCGGCTGATCCGATGTTCGGTCGCTCTTACGGCAAAGCCGATTATGCGGCTCCAAGAAAACCGCCCGAAAAAGCCGCGCGCTTGCAGATGCAATGAGCGGCGACTTAAGGGGACAATCTGAAACGTGATCTGTTTACTTAACGGTCATTTCGCAGCCCACGACCGCAAGACATTAGCGGGCGGTCGGAGAAGGTTAAGGGGCCGTGGTTATTACGGAGGGACTAGGTGGCGGCTAGGCGCTTCATCAAGTTTCAGCAATCGGACGTTGAAATGTAATCGAAAGGGATGTGATTCGGTAGGCGTAATTTGCAATGTGATCTTCGAAATTAAAATAGCGCCGCTTTCTGGCGAATGCGAAAACGGCAAAATGGCCGACGACAAAATGGGATTAACGCTTGCGACGGTCACTTACGCTATTGGGCAAGTGAGTCTTGGTTCGGACGTCAGCGTGCATTAGGGTCTGCACGACTTGTTTGCATTTTCGTGAGCTCCTAAACCTCTAGGTCAATAACCCGACGGGTGCCACCCTGGCACCCTTGAGCGTTTTTGTATAAACCTATTAATATGCAAATCAGTCTCCGCCATTGAAGTGTATAGGAGCTCATTGCTTTCATGAATATCTCGAAATAATGGAGTCGCTTAAGGAACGATTGTGACACGCTGGAACAAGGCACAGCATTTGCAACAGTTGCACCATATCTGTATTTCGGTAAATATAAACATTCTTCCGTGAGACCATTGCCGCCGGCGCAGTGAAACGGTAACTGGTCGCGTCGGCAGCGTTACTACTTCGGCGGCGAAGTCCTTGGACGCAGCGGCGAAATATTTTGGACGCGTCGGCTAAATCCTTGGACGCGTCGGCGAAATATTTTGGACTCGTCGGGTAAATCCTTGGACGCGTCGGCAAAATATTTTAGACGCGTCGGCTAAATCTTTGGACGCGTCGGCGAAACATTTTGGACTCGTCGGCTAAATCCTTGGACGCGTCGGCGAAATATTTTGGACTCGTCGGCTAAATCCTTGGACGCGTCGGCGAAAATTTTAGACGCGTCGGTTAAATCCTTGGACGCGTCGGCGAAATATTTTGGACGCGTCGGCTAAATCCTTGGACGCGTCGGCGAAATATTTTGGACTCGTCGGCGGCATAAGATTGGTCGCCTCGGCAAGGGTACCGTTTCGGCGACAATTGTTTGGACGCCTCGGCATATGACATTTGTCGCCTCGGTAGGTAGGTAGCCCGCAACCAGTAGAATAACGTACTTCATAGGATGACACCTATTGCTGCCGGACTATTGGTACAATGCAATTCCTCGGGGCACCCATACCTAATCTGGGACACCCATGGCACAGGGAGTATCCTCGGGGTACCTGTTGCACACGGTTTAATGGAACAAAGTACTTCTTCGGGATATTGGTCTGATGGAAAAACCTACTTACTCGTGTCCCACATTGGCCACTGTCTAACAGAACGACGAAGGCTACTACCAAAATCGATCTCATCCTTTTCGATAGATTCATAGTTCCTGTTAAGCATGCTCCATTTGAAGAGTTTAACGTCTATTGTCAGCAAATGACAGGTCATTTCGTTTGATAAATATTACAGTTCCTCCCCGCGGTGCATAATAACCATGCGGTGACGTTCGCGCGATTATATCCCATTTTACTAGTAAAACTTGTTGCTTATTTTTAAACTAATGTTATTTACAGAAATGTCAACAATGAGAGACAACCGCATATCGTGACAAACCCCGTCATAGCGGTGTAAATGATCGCCGTCCTAATGCACCCATCCGTACAAGTGCGTGTCTATCAGTAGAGTGACGTCACCGAACACATTCATAGACAGTGCATGCAGAGAATGCCATGATGAAATTGATCGTGTAGTGTGTGTCATCTTCGCGTGTAATGTCAGAGTCGGGGTGTGTCTACGAAACACAATCTATAACTGCTTCAAGATGGATGTACCCGCCCGTGACAGCAATACCTCTTACCAACACAAACGTAATTCATCAGTATATTTATCTGCAAATGCCATATGTCACATAACATACCCATTACGTCATACTGAGGTTCGCACATGTACAGTGTAAATACAACGGAAATAACACTGCACACGCGGCTCAGGCGGCGTTTTATATGCGCCGATTTGATCCATCGATCAGGCGAACCGTTGTAGTTAGCATCTTGGCATTTATCTGTCGACATACGTATCGTTCACAAAAGTAGCCAAGTCAGCATAAATTGGAAAACTAATACCTACACAATGCTTGGGAGAATGAGAGACGCCGGGCACACGAGATAGCATTACCTACACCACGGAGTGTTCATCGCTGATGCGAGCGAGGCAGATGCCTCTGGGTCACTGTCAAGTACAACTTCGTTCCCATTGACGACCGGATCAAAAATCCAATTAGCGTCAAATCCAAGCGTCAACTTTATATTGTCTTTCTAACACTTGATGCTAAATGGCGTCATGTTGAAGATGTCAGATAGCAGACGCAACTGTCCTTGTCGGTGTTGACGTTGGGTGCTGCGATAACATGCACATGTACACAGGGTCAGGTCGACCTGTGTAGTCACCTCCCGCCCAAAGTCGCCTTGCATAGGAACTAAATTGTGTTCACTACAGCGCAGTGATGTCATCGCTTGATAAGAGTCCGATGCTCTGTGATGCATGTGCATTCGGTGCTCGGTGTAATCATCTTTTCTGAACCAGAAGCGCCAATACAAAGCCTTTTATACTAAATAAAAAGCGAACCCTTTTATATCGAACCTTTACATAACGTGAGTTTCGTTTGACTGTTCATTATTGAGGTTTGAAGTAGACCAGCTGCAATTGCTTGCGTACTACATAGGGGTGATGACAAAAGGGCGGAATGGGTGGGGATGAGCGAGAGAGAGAGAGAGAGAACTGGGGGGGGGGGAGGGGGGGACAATGGGAGGGAGAGGGGGGAGACGGGAAGAGAGAGAGAGAGAAGAGAGAGAGAGAGAGAGAGAGAGAGAGAGAGAGAAGAGAGAGAGGGGGTAGGAAAGGAGGGATTGAGAGACAGAGAGAGAGAGAGAGAGAGAGAGAGAGAGAGAGAGAGAGAGAGAGAGAGAGAGAGAGAGAAAGAGAGAGAGGGGGTAGGAAAGGAGGGATTGAGAGAGAGAGAGAGAGAGAGAGAGAGAGAGAGAGGGGTCAGGAAAGGGAGAGAGATGGAGGGATAGAGGGATTGGGAGCGAGAGGGAAGGGGAAAGCACGCTCGCTCGCAGGAATATCTATTGGTGAAAAACACAGCGAGAAATAAAAGATCACACAGATTACTTGTGAAGGAAGTACTTTGAGACAAGGGAGAATGAAAGAAACATATGTGAATAGCAACAATTATGTTCGCACATTGCGTGCGTGCGTGCGTGTGTAATGTTGGAGACCACACGCCGAGCAAATGTCCAATTTCGTCCATCCGTAGTGAGATCGCAGCGGTGTCCGTAAACGTCTGATTGAAAACGCGACCGAGTCCGAATTACGCGGTCGTTATCGCTGTTGTCGACGGCGCAGCGAGAAGCCGCCGCCTGAACCTCTTCACACACTCACCGCCACAGCGGACACAGCAGCAGATACGCACGGCATACCGTTCATTAGTGGTCGCTGTACCACCGCCTCATGGCAACAGTCTGGAGTCCAAGTCTATATAATATTAGCCGAGTTACCCACCGGTGCTTTGGGATAAGGCATTCACAGCGCTGAAGCTGTTGAAAATAATCGCTGATGCAGTGCGTCCCGGAAATACGTCGATCACTCACGCGCATGCGCAACAAAATGCTAAAGTGTCGCATTTACAGAGTAGTTGCATGCAGGGTTACGGTTTCGCGATTTTAAAACGTCAGTAACTTAAAAAGTATGCAACATTTTCCATGCAACCACTGATCTAGAACTTTATTGACGGCATGACTAGCCTTACGATGATCAAGAAAACACGAGGGTGGAATTCCACGTACAGCCTTTGGAAATATTTAGACTTCCTATTTATGAAAAAGTCAAAATCTACCAACAAACATCCCAATATGATCGCTAGGTCACATGGAACATTTCAGCCCGGAACATGTAAAAACTGACAGTAACGAAGTGTTTTATAATATAGCTTTAGCACGAACATTTATAATCAGAGCATGAAGAGTGAGTATTGGACAAACCAGCCATTGGCTTATTGAAGGTCAATCGGCCGGCTTTCTATTCTTCTTAAGTGAGAACCCAAATACAGATATCAATATTTTCATAAACATTCAAGAGCTTAACACTTTTGATCTGATCTTGTTTCAATATCCTGTGGCCGTTAACAGACATCGTGCGTCGTGACTATAATGGTCGACTTCGATTGGCCTATTCCGGTTACTCGCGTAACCCTAACGTGGTATCAGGTTTACGGTAATTTGTACTGCGCACGCAATATTACGAGAGTAATCCAAATGAATAGGGATGATCGTGATCACGGAGATAAACCATTTATGTAAATATATTAAATATAGTTTTCAGTTGTTCAGTATGTAAATTGGGATGTTCATCTTCTTGGTCTTAAAGTATAATACATAGAATGTGTTGACTTAATAAATGCATATTTAAATAATTGTGTCGTGTATTTCTTGTGCAGTAGGGACCTACGTTCGATGTTGACTGTCGCTGCTAATGACGTCAGTTACTCGAGTGAATCCACTCTCCAAACCGCGATTGCCTCGGGTAGCTTCCTTGAAGATTCGCGTTGTTTATCTAGGTCAAGAATGATCACGTGAGCAAGTGATCTTGGATGTTGGATTGTTACTCGTGTTACTCAGGTTTACTCGCGTAGCTCAATCGAAGTTGGCATATGCGTACGTTAAGACTTTATGTGGGTCTGATAAGGTGCATCCAAGATGATATAATATAACAACACAGCGACAACATACTACACGTCAAAAAGAAACTCAAACTGGGCACTCGTCCTTTCAATGTAAACATAATTGGCAACTTGATGAGAAATCAGGCTACCCCTGCGCGCTCATACATATTATCGCCACAAGATTGCCGCTCTAATGCAATCGACAACCTCTTCTAGTTAGCTCCGGCCTGTCTGCGCTCCTTAACGAATCGACGTTGAATGGCCTGATGACAGAAGAGGTAAACTGTTTGAAACTGCGCTCAACAAAGACGGCATCGTCTACAGGCAACCGGGCAAGAACGCCTCAGCCCAGCATTCGCCGTGATTCCAGTTAGCCCAACACCCGTAAATGCAATTCCCAGTTGGTGAAACCCGACGCACAGAACAGGTGATTTTCACAGAAAAAATCGCCGGCGGCCAAGTTAATAATATATTGCGTCTTGCCGAAGGAAATAATTTCTTCTCTAGACGAATAAGCGTTCTAAATACACGCAGACGTGTCGTTGCTAGGCAACGAAAGACAGATGATATGTTTGTCTCGTTCTGAATCAGTCTTAGTCCAACGCTTGTATGACCTATAGAAACACTGTTCTGTATATAATATGGGTCCATCACGCTATCGTTGAATATGAATGTCGCCTTGGAGTCGATCGAAGGTTTACGAAACCTCACAGGATATGGCAGAATTAAAATCTGCCTGGTGTGGATATCTGTAATATATTAGAACATACTATCATCACGGTCTAAGGCTGCGGACTAGGAATGGTGCTACGTTTGCAGACAGAACACGTCATCATTAAGGTTGCCTGGCAATGATACGAGACACATATAGAAGACTTCGTCACCATGGTCTAACGTTGACATCGATCAAGAACAGGTAATCTCTACGGTCTAACGTTGACTTCGACGAAGAAAAGGTCATCTCTACGGTATAATGTTGACATCGACCAAGAACAGGTCATCTCCACGGTATAATGTTGACATCGACCAAGAACAGGTCATATCCACGGTATAACGTCGACATCGACCAAGAACAGGTCATCTCCACGGTATAATGTTGACATCGACCAAGAACAGGTCATCTCCACGGTCTAACGTTGACATCGACCAAGAACAGGTCATCTCCACGGTATAATGTTGACATCGACCAAGAACAGGTCATATCCACGGTATAATGTTGACATCGACCAAGAACAGGTCATCTCCACGGTATAATGTTGACATCGACCAAGAACAGGTCATCTCCACGGTATAATGTTGACATCGACCAAGAACAGGTCATATCCACGGTATAACGTTGACATGACCAAGAACAGGTAATCTCCACGGTCTAACGTTGACATCGACGAAGAACAGATCATCTCTACGGTCTAACGTTGACATCGATGAAGAACAGGTCATCTCTACGGTCTAACGTTGACATCGACCAAGAACAGGTCATCTCTACGGTCTAACGTTGACATCGACGAAGAAAAGGTCATCTCTACGGTCTAACGTTGACATCGACGAAGAACAGGTCATCTCTACGGTCTAACGTTAACATCGACCAAGAACAAATCATCTCTACGGTCTAACGTTGACATCGACGAAGAAAAGGTCATCTCTACGGTCTAACGTTAACATCGACCAAGAACAAATCATCTCTACGGTCTAACGTTGACATCGACGAAGAACAGATCA